>VXAY01006178.1:0-97225 GCA_013399855.1 Oxyruncus cristatus
TGGAGTTCCACAGGGCTCCATCTGGGACCCTGTGCCCTTCAACATCTTCATAAACCACTTGGATGCAGGACTGCAAGGGATACTAAGCAAGTTTGCAGATGATGGGCGGAGCTGTTGATTCCCTCAAAGGCAAGGAGGCCCTGCAGAGAGACCTCGACAATTTAGAGGACTTGGCAGTCACCAATCATACGAAGTTCAACAAGGGGAAGCTGTAACAGGGGTGGCTGAGGTCACTAGGTCTGTTCAGCCTGGAGAAGAGGAGACTGAGGGGAGACATCATTGCATTCTACAACTTCCTTGTGAGGGGAAGAGGAAGGGCAGGCACTGGTCTCTTCCCTGACAGAACTTGGGGGAATGGCCTAAAGTTGTGTCAGGCAGGTTTAGTTTGGATATTTGAAAAAGGTTTTTCACCCAGAAGGAGGTTGGGGGCTGAAACAGGCTCCCCAGGGAAGTGGTCACAGCACCAAGCCTGCCAGACTTCAAGNCTGTACAGCCTGGAGAAGAGGAGACTGAGGGGAGACATCATTGCATTCTACAACTTCCTTGTGAGGGGAAGAGGAAGGGCAGGCACTGGTCTCTTCCCTGACAGAACTTGGGGGAATGGCCTAAAGTTGTGTCAGACAGGTTTAGTTTGGATATTTGAAAAAGGTTTTTCACCCAGAAGGAGGTTGGGGGCTGAAACAGGCTCCCCAGGGAAGTGGTCACAGCACCAAGCCTGCCAGACTTCAAGAGGTGTTTGGACGATACACTCAGGCACATGGTGGGACTCTTGGGGATGGTCCTGTGCAGTGTCAGGAGTTGGACTCAATGATCCTTGTGGGTCCCTTCCAACTCAAGCATATTCTGTGATTCTGTGATCCTTGTATGCCTGATCAAAGATGTTTTCCCAAAAGATCTCAATTCTGAAGGTAAATTCTGAACTTCCCCAAAAACACAGACATACATGACTGAAACCTGTGCAATGAATTTTCCCACCTCAGTCTGAGGAGGTAGATGGGGAGGGAAATGAAGGGTTATTAATTGTAAATCACCCCCTGGTGCTTACTACTGGCTAAAGAATATACAGAGGGGCACCAACCCTCTCTCACTCTCCTGATGAAAATGGGTAAAAAGAAGTATAAAATACTTGATACTAAAAGGAGTAGAAAGCAATGGTGCATATGACTCTGAAGTTTTGTAGCTAAAACACTTAGCTGAATGATTATCTGGTAAATATCTAATGTCAAATGAATTTAAAAAAATCAGATGTGGTAACAAAAACTTATTTAATTTTCATTTTTTCCATCTTTGGACATCTTTGCATGTCTTCTGTGCAATGGTCCAGAATGTTCCACTGCTGGGCTACTCAGCATCCTGGCAGTTAGGATATGGTCATCGAAATCAGCGATAAGGATTGAAATGTCCTTTGACTGAGCAAGAACCGTCTCTTAGTCCAGTTTGCTGGAGCTGCAGAGTACTAAAGGGGAAATGCAGATAAACTCCTCTGTTTTGCTTACTGGCTGGTACAAGACCACTGACCTTTAACAAACAGAATTGTCTCTCCACTGACTGTATCAGGCAGCTGCCTCTGGTGTTCAAAACAATGCTTGAAGGACAGGTGACTATTTTTAATAACTTCAATGTCTGACTCAAAATAGATTTCCTGAGTCCAGATCAGGATTCTTACCCTTCTATAAAACCTAGTAAATCAATAGTGCTTAGATAAGTAGAATCATAGTCTGATACTTTTTTTTTTTTTCAATCACCCATTTGGAAAGGGATTGTTCTTCACCCTTAGACTTATAAAGTTCACTTGATTTAAAATCTTTTTTAGAAGGCTGTAGTATTTATTCAAAGGCCAATAGGCAGAATGAAAAGGCTATCACTTACTACAATATTAGTTACTTTTTACGTTTTTAGGATTTCCAGACTAAAAAAGATGAAAGATATGCTTGCCAAGATAAACTTTATCTGATTTTCTAAAGTTGATATTCATTTTCTACAATCTAAAAGCCTAAAAATTTACAAAGCTTTAAAATGTATATTTTAGAGTCTGTTGTCTCTTCAACTGAGAATGACATTCTGAGAAACATACTTCTTAACTTCTTTCAGATGCACTTCATTAAATATTTACACCTAGTATAGGTGTTTTTTGGTGGGGTTTTTACCCCTGTATGCTCCTCAAGAATCTCTAGAATCACTTTTCTCCTACCCACATATTCTCCAAAACATTTGCTTGCCTTATTTTGTAACAAGTGAGTCACTTCAAACAGTCTAATTTATGATACGAGAATTTGAATGTTGGAGAGAAGAGCAAGAATGAGGTAAACAGCTATTTGATGTCTGTCTTTTCACAGTAGCACAATAGCTAATTCCTTGAGCCTCTGACCTTTTAGTGTCCTGTAGCAGAGTACTTGCATTAATCTGTTGCTTATCTGTCACCTACCACATTTGATATTTCCAGTCTCTGCTTTCAATTATCAGTCATTAGAGGCAGCACTGAGTAATTTCAGGAGAAAACTCCTGGAACCTTTGACCTGTTTTAGTCAGATAACCACAAGTGTTCACTGTAGATAAACTATCATTTAATTATATTCAAGATGTAAATGAGTGTCGTTTGTAGTGTATCAGCTTACTGTAACCTTTATCACCTTGAAGTGATTAAAACTGACTGGTTTACTTAGTACTTATACAAAGAATTTCGAGTCAAACAGTGAAATTCAGTGAGATTAGTGTAAATGGCCCTTTATAGTTACGCAGGTCTGTAAGACCCTCCATTTTGCCCCGGCATGTGTAGTTAGTAGTTAAACAGTGACAGTTGATTAGTGAGGCTTCACTATTTGTGAATCACCCTGGGATCTTATATTGCAAAATCAGCTTATTACAGCATATTGTTGTTTTGTTACCGGTTTGCCAAAGCAGCTTTCACTTTCCCTGTGTGACACAGCCACATACCAACGTCTTCAGAAAAAGAGAAGCACACATTAGTGGTGAGCTAATCACTAATGAAAGAACACATCTAATAGTCTCTCATGCACTATGACCTAACTCATTGATAGCACTTTTGACACTTTTTAAGCTCAGTCAACATAATCAGACATTTATACTTGAATTGGTAAAATGCTGATTACTTGTTATACTGTTCATCCATATACGTGCTTTGGGTGTTTTTTAGTAGTTCTTTTTTTTTCTTAAAATACATACTTTTGTTAATGAAAATCAGTGCATGATATTTTTCACTTGGTGTAAAAGAAGACTTCTTTTCCAAAATACTTTTTTTGTATAAATTTTACTTCTTTCTTCTTAGAGTTGGACTTAGTGTTAATACAGTATGAACATTTCATCAGTTTGCCACGTGGGTGGAAAATATAATTCTTTCCCATTTTACACACAGGTGTTTGTGATATTCCCCTGAGCCATGATTTGTCTGATGTAACTGTAGTGCTGCATATATTAGTTTCAGGTGGTATAAAAATACCATTTTTAAAAGCTGGTACTAAGAAACCTGAGCAATGAGAGCAAATGAAGAATTCTGTTGTAATCAGCACTAACCCTAATATTCTAGTTATTTTTATGTAGAAAAATTGTATTCCTCCAATGATTAAAAGGATACTTACTGGTTTTCTGGTCATCTAGTTTTTAGAGGCTGTAATCAGTCCCACAGAGATGCATTTTGGCAGATGAACTGAGCAGGGCTGGAATGACATGAAAACACTCTGGAAGTACTGAATACTTAAAAATGTTAACCTGTATTTTTCAGGCTGCCAGGGTTGAAAAGCTCTCGCCTGTGAATTAAAATATTTGAGACATGGTGCCTCCCTGCACTTCACACCATTTCAGCAGGACAAAGGATCTTAGAGGTTCCCTACTGAGCATTCACAGTCTTCCCTGACAAAGCATTTATTACATGCAGAAGGGATCAAGATTTGTGTATTATTTTCAATACTCAATATCATTAAATAACATTTTTCTTTTTTAACTTGGCTATCATTCTAGCCACTAGTTATTATTGCAAGATCACCACCACCACCACTGCTATTTTACAGCTTACTATATAATGCAAGATTTTAATTTGTCTACATTTGTAAAAAAATTGTTTTGCTTTGTACGTTGGCTAACAGAAATTTGCAGTTAGAGTTTCTGGCTTTACTGTGGAGAGTGGGATCTCCTTGGACTCAGGGTTTTTCTTGTTGTTCAGTGCCTATTTCCTACAATCCTTCATTTCTGCAGGCAAAGTCCTGGCCTTCCTGTAAAGGGTGTCTCGACCCAAGGAACTTATGTCCCTTTCAGATGACAATGTTGTGTCTTCCTTGGGTATACAGATAAGTATTATCTGTGTGAGTTGTAATCAGCAATTTCAGGCTCATGAGGAAGTGGCTATCAATATTCTTTCAGTAGTCATGAGCGGTCCTGAGACAATCCCACCGATGTAATTGAAGGGTATTTTAGAGGTTTGTGTCCAAACTGTAACATACAGAGAGACAACTGCTGTTTCTAAACTGATGTTACTAATTAGAAAGTACTTAGTAGAAACTAGACAAAAGGAAACCTCAAATCCAAATAACAATTAATCAGACCAGGATTAGTGTCATTTAAACTTTTATTGTGGCACTATTTCTGTAGTGGCATTAGGCACTTTTATTCAGTGTCTAATTCTTCAGTGTTTGCTCATAGTGTGTAGTGCTTAGTCACACATGCATATGGGGTTGCTACATTAAGTCTGTCTTTAATATAGTCTCATTTGAAGACTACTGACATATCTGTTCCACGTCAATTTTGAAATGCTCAGTTATAACCTTAGAAAATTGCAGCAGGCTCTTTGCACTAGAAAAAAGCCTCTCAGCTCAGTGCTTTTGCATATGCTAATCTCTGCCAAGTTCTCCCTGAAATGAAAGGCTTTACATGGACATTTAAAAAAAAAAGCAAACAACTCCCAAACCTCAAGTCAGATCTCTGTATATATCTCACAGTTTAGAACCGGTCAGTGGAGCTGCTAAATAGACTGTATCCTGTTTCTCTTCAGCAGCAGCCCATTCATCTTCAGGTACAGAGCAGCCACTTTGCATGATTCTACCTCTTTTCTGCTTTACTTTTGCGACATAGTGCTCCATGGCAAACCCAAGTAAGCTAAATATGCACTTGAGCCAAGTAAACCTCACCGTTAACAGACAATTTTCCTTTTGTCAGCCAGGAGAAAGTTAATTTTCGCTGAAGATAAAGTGTTCTTATACCCTATATATTTTATTTTTGGTGGTTTTAAAGGAAGGACAGATTTGTACATTAAAAAAAAAAAAAAAGCAGCTAATAAAAACAAAGAGAGTTTACATTTTTGAAAGGGTGAAAGGGAAGTACACTGTAAAGGACTACTACATGACCACAGGTGACTTAACTAGTAACTACTGCTCTGAAAATAATGTTAAATACTTTTCCTTCAATAGCTCTCACTTTAATATATCAGTAACTGTACTCTTATATGGCAAGCCCAAAGTGATATTTTCTTTTTCTTTTACTGCATTTGTATTTTGTAAGACAACAAATACATTATAATAATACAGATATGCAGCTTTATATATAAATTATACATTTATATGTATGTACATGCAAACACACACACAATGTGTATGTAGACAAAACCCCTTGGGAGGCACATATGTACGAACGTATAAGTATAAATATACATAAATATTGTAATCATTTACACATTATTTATACATGTGGCATTTAGTAATCCAAACGTGATCCTTTTCAGAACTGCCATTGTTCCTCCCTCAGATCTGAGGACTAAAACGAAATAAAAGAGAAGGGGTTACGGATGGGAGCATTTAGTGGAGCTGGGTGCCACAAATGTTTAGCTGGTTATCTGAACCAAATCCCAACTCTGAGTTTTAGGCTTTGTCCACCATCAGTAAAATGAAACACCTATTTCACAAGGCAGGTAGAACTTCTCCAGAAGAGAGAAATTCTGCCTTCTGATGGAGCACAGCTTCTTCAAAGGTCAATGATATGTTGTATACTGTGGCAGTGGAAACCATGGGTCATTTTCCATTCCACATCCTTAAAATCTGAAGTATTAATCCCATAATGTGTTCATCAGCCAGTACCGTGGCTTGTAGTTTCCGTTGCCACATCAGAACATACATTCCATTGCAAAAGTTGCTCCTAACTCAGAGTCAGGATGGCAGCAGACAGTGGAATTAGACCCAAACCAGTTATAAACTCAAATAAATTTAAATCCTTTATTTACTCTCATAAATTCTGTAGAATTCTGAATTAGGCAATGATGAGGTTTACTTTTTAACTTTAAATTGCGGCAGTGTCAGAAGCAGTGAAAGCCTGCATCTGCCCACCCAGGTTTGAGGGGATTCCTCAAGCCAGGACTGTGCTTTCTATGCTGCTGAGATGCCAGAACCACTCACCCCTGGCTCAGGGTTCCTTCTTCTGACACTGGCAAGATGACATGTATGCCATTAGAGTACAACTTGTGTTAATTTATATGACTTAACTGCTTCTGAAATATATAGCTGTTGCAGTGCACTTTAGTACCACTTTAAAATTTATTACGTTAAACGGAAATGAACACCATTTCTCTCATCTGCCTGGTTATTAGCAGCAATTAGTGTTTTCCAAAGTCATCTATAGCTCTGACATTGCTACTGCTGTGCTTATGACTACACTGAAGTCCTAAATCCTTTCACAGCTTTTAGCTTGTCCATATTTCTAGTTACTTTACAACATGTCCCCTTTCAGCTTTTTTTTTATATTCTTTCCACTCCAGCTTCTGGAATTTATATAAAAGCCACCAAGGTTTCTTTTCTTTTGATCTGAAGACACTGGGCTGGTGGAATTTCCTTTAACTGGAAGTATGTCTGGGCTTGTGGTTTTATTATTTGCTCAGTTTTATATTGTCGTGTTTGTTTACTCCCAAGCAGAAGGAATGCTCCATTAATCATGGGAAATGGGCATTCGTTTCACATCTTTAATTTACACTGAACTCTTTTTCTCACAGTTGAAAGGGACAAGGACTTCTCCCACCAGCGAAGGCACTATAAGGAGTTTCGCTTTGACCTTACTCAGATCCCGCATGGAGAGGCAGTGACAGCAGCTGAGTTCCGAATATACAAAGATCGAAGCAACAGCCGCTTTGGGAATGAAACCATTCAGATTAGCATTTATCAGATCATCAAGGAGTATCCAAACAGGTACCCACTTGGCATGAACACATAACATGTTGAATACCCTCTCATGTGTTTCTTAAGTAGGGAGACAATAACTGATCACCTGGCAAGGCATCATTGCTATCACCGTGGCTTGTGCAATATTAATTCCTAGGAAACAACAACAAACACTGACAAAGAATTAAAATTATCTTAAATGTAATTTATTCCAGGTTTATGTCCAAGCTCACCAAATAATCTGCCCATGCAGAGCGTGGGTGAAGGTTCTTTGCTTTGAACAGGAAACATGGGTGCCTGACAGGGCTCTGCAATCCCAAACACAGTACTGCTATGCTTTTAGGCAAGGAGTGGCCAGGGTTCAGGGTTTCCAAGTTGCAAACTGAGGATTATGCTGTAGTCTCTGGCATTTTCCTGTCTCTGTAGCACCATGGCTACTGAAATGTGTGTGTGCTTAATTTCCTTGGAGTTTGCTGAAATTCCAGTCTTTGGGAGTAAAGTTTTCTACTTTTCCTAAAGAAGCATGTACAGCACCCCCCATGGTAGGCTAACTTTCCTATGCAGCCCTGCCAATGTACTCCCAGACGTTTTCCCATGATGAAAGTAAATATAGTCCAACAGACCAAATCTTTGCTCATGATTTGATGGCAGCTAGCCACTAATGTATGTAAACCCCAAGGGTTCTTTCCACATTAGGGACTCTTCAAGTGGCATTAAGATAGAAAACCAGCTTTCTGGAATAAGGTGAGAGATGAAACAGCATCATCAGGATGGCCTATTACATCGTAATCATGACTTGATCTGATCAAAAACTGTTCTGGGTTTCAAGGAACATATAGATGGTTTATTCAACCTTTACTTCCTTGAGTGACCCAGGACATGTGGAGCTTCTCAGACGCTCTGCCCACAGCCTCTTTGATGAAATTCTTAACATTTCTCCTGTTAACAACTGGTAATTTGGGACCAACCACTAAACTTAAACAGCCTCCATAAAGGTGAAGCCAATCAGCTGTATTCTGCCTGAATGTGTTCGGTGTTGCATTTCAGGCTATTTATGACATAATGCCTAACTTTTTTGTGTTGTGGGCTAATTTTGAAATATAAATTTTTTTTTAATTAAAGACAAATTTTGCAGCTGTCTTTCAGTTTAAGTGTGACAAGATTTTTCTTTTCACAGAATAAGGGAGAATTTTAAAATTAACAATGCCAGAAAATGGGATGAGAAGTTTAAGTAAATGACATGAGCTTATAGGAGAACCCTGATTGCAGAGCTCTCACTGCCTTCTCAAGGGTCAAGTTTTCGCCCTATGTTTGTATCAATTGTAAAAGAAGTTATTTTTTTCCCTGACAAATACTTCGGATTTCTGTAGTAAATTGCTGTTACGCACTTTCTCTATTCTGCTATGTGTTTTCAAGGATCAGTTCTGGTTTTCTCTAGGCATCCACCACTCATTTTTGTTTCATTAATGGGTAAGAGCATTCTGCCTCTTTTGAGGCTATTACCTTGGCCAATGCCAAAGACACTTTGGTGTGAGTTTCTGCTGCTCTACAAAGTGGTAATGTCACACTGAGGAGAGATCCACAGGGGAAATTTGTCCTTCAGCAGAATATGTACATCCTGGCTTTTGAGAACATTTCATATCAGTCCCAGCAAAACTTGGAATGTAAAGAATCTATATGAGAAAAAAATTATGTATTCTAGGAGGAGAGAAGTGTAAAATTATATCATTGTATTATTTTAATATTTTCCAAGCAATTTTACAGTTTTCTATTAAATTTACTGAATGATACAAAAATATTTATAAATAAACATCTCAAAGACTACTACAGTCAGAATTAAACTTTTCCACTTTAAAATTCTGATAAACTGCTTACTAGAGAAAAAAACTGGCATTTAAGACTCCAGAGAGTACTATTTATGAGCTTGTGGTACGTTGTTAATTTGTTCAGTGCTTGCATAGCAGATCAGGTTCTTTGGAATTGTAATATTTTCTTCATGTTAGCTTCAGAGGAGGAATGTAATTGTTTTCTCCTTGTGTGGTCATTAGCACAGTTCTAGAATGGAGGTGATAAAAGCCCTGCAAAAGATTATCCTGTAACAGAAAAAAAAAAAAAAAGGTGATTTGAAAGAAAGCCCCTTCATTTCCTTTTTTAAAAACAATCCTCCCTTATGATTTTTGAGCTCTTTAACCTGATTCTTCAGATATATCTTACATATACACGTAAGTAAACATGCTTGTCATAGCTCGTTTGGCTTTATTTTCCTCAGTGTTGAGCAACCACAGCTTCAAGAGATACAGACGATGCTTTTTTCAGCATCAGATCTTTTAGGTGCATTTACCGTGTTTAATCTAGATAAGACAGTAACTTTCTTAGTTGTTACTGCAATTAAACACCATAAAAATATAGTGACAGGACCACAGGGATTTTAAACCCACTTTTAGATACAAAGCTTATTAATTCTGTCTGTCTTTCCTATTTAAGCATATAGTCATGCTGTCTGTAAAGCAACAATACTATTCCCAGATCTGTGTAAGCCAAGACTGTCTTTAGTTGACTTGTACAGTTTAAATTTAGAATAAAACATTTGGTTTTGTATCTTACTGTTTTTATTACTATTTATGGAAGAAAAGAAATAGGTTTCTATACCTATCAATTTAGGTTTAAAAGACTAAATGCTGAAAACAGTTTTTAATAGTGCTTCCTGTTTCATAGAAGCATGTACAACAAAACTGATGAGAGTTAAATATCTTGGGTTTGGTGTAGTCATTGTAGCAAATTATTTGTAATACAGATGTTGTTCTGGAACCAATTGTGTTAGGAGATACGTGAAAATGAAACAAACAAACCCCTCATGCTAAAAATTTAGTAACACAATTATACTAACTTCTCTGAGCAGCTCTTCTGAATTACAGGGAGATTTCATGGGAACAAATTTGAGACTAAACCAGGGAACTGAGGGTTAAAATGTAATAATTACTTTATTAATAGATACATAATCTCTACTTTGATATAGAGACATTTTCTAAACATCAGTACTAATAGGAAATGATCTGAACTGTCATCTATTCATGTTTTGTCATAGCATACAGCTGCTGTCATACGTTATTAACAACAGATCTTTTTAGCAATGCTATGCCTTTGAATTTTAGTTGAAATTGGAACAAGGTTTTGACATATTTTGCCTTTTACACTGAAAGTTTATAAAGTTAATCTTCCTGAGACATTCTAATGCTGAAAGATGAATTCTTTATACACAGCCTCAATTATATATTTTGTGTAGTTATATGAGGAAGCTGGATTTTTCAGATTTTCCATAGCTGTAGTTTTTACATGCTGAGACTCATTTCAGAAAGGCCTCTTGGGGAAAATACCTTTATTATACTTAACAATTACTTGTTAGCTACAGCACATGCTGTACCGTGTCATGATGAGGATATGTCAAAGGATTATTCATTTAGACTCCAAGAAGTTCTTGTCAGCGAGAAAATTAAGGACAAAAATCATAATCTTTGAATGCCTTAACTCTCCATTTTCTTTAACTTAGGGATGCAGACTTGTTCCTGTTAGACACAAGAAAGGCTCAAGCTTCTGATGTGGGCTGGTTTGTCTTTGACATTACGGTGACCAGCAATCACTGGGTGATTAACCCACTGAACAATCTGGGTTTGCAACTCTGCGCTGAAACTGAGGACGGTAAGATTGAAACTGTAGATCATAACACCCTACATGCTCTTGTCATATCTTGCTAGGAATCTTTTCTGGGTGAGTGTTTTGTGTTTTTTAACTTGACTGGGTGACAATTCACTTAGAGCTTACAGGCAAAAAACAAAAGTCTTATCCTGATGTAGTTGTGGTCTGCAAACTTCTTATTATTCTTAATCTGGAGAATATGGCAATTATGAAACTAATTGAATCAAGTAAAATTAAGTAAGGTTTGGGATGAAAACTCCTACATATAAAATAAAGTTCCATTTTAATGTTCTTCCATGGAGGATTGCATTCAAGAAACTCAGGCAGATTTGCAGAATTTTTGTTTTAAAAAGTTTCTAAAGAGCTTTCTGGGATGAAGAATGGAGAAAGTTACAAAATAACCTCTGGACAGTTCAAAAGGTATCTCATAGTTGCTGATACTGATATTGGAGAAAGGTTAACAAGACGGTAATGTGGGAATTGGTTTTCTGTAATTTGAAAAAATAATAATTTTATGATTGTTTTTATTTTGAAATGGGTTAAAAATTTGAAAACTTGAGAATTTTAAATAACTGAAAATTAGAAAAACCACTATCAAAACAGAAGTCAGAGCTGTGGCATTTCTAATACAAATTTACTGGGCTACTGCATTATTCAGAGTTATACTCTTCATTAAAATTAAAAATGCATCTCAATGCAAAATAATATTTTTAGAAGAAATATTCTTTACTTAGACTTATTTAGAAACTAATAAAAAGAGACTTATAGACTGTTTTTTTTCTGTGATGGTTCACTTAATCCATACTACTTAACAAGCAAACTTTCAGATTTAGCTCTTTCTTGTCAAAAAGCTTTTTATGTCAGAGGTCAAAGAATCTATGATGCCAGTTAATCTAAACCTTAGTTGACATCATGTTAATGAGTAGCAGAAGAAACCCTGGTGTAAGGATTAATATTTTTTTTCTTCTTTCTTTGTTCTGTCTACATTTTCTCATTGGTTTTGATCTAAATTCTCCCTCGGGCTCAGCTGGGCTGTGAACAAAGCATCTCATACTTTTTCAGCAAGTGCCCTGGCTGTTGGAGAGTTATGCAAAAACTGTCCTTTAGGCATGATGCTTAAAACCAGAGTTGGCAGGCTTACACCGTTTAATCTAATATTACCTATACTGTCGGAGTACAGTAAGTGGAAAAGGGAGACAGCAATGCAAAGTAAACTATGTTGTTGATGTCTTCAATCAGCATTCATAGGCACCACACCTGAGTTTGGGCTGTATGGGGAGTGAATCTCTTGGGCAGCCTAGTTTTGTGAGGCCATCTTAAAGCTCTTAAAATTCTGAGGAGGTGACACCTCCATCAGGCATCCAAATTAGGTGGACTGCCTTCTGGCCAACTTTTCTGCTCCAGAATAAACTCCGCCCTTGACTTTTTTATTTCTAGGAGATTCAAATACAGAAATTGTTGAAAATTAAATATTCACAAAAGGCATTCATTAAGAAACCCTGGAACCACCAATCAGTTGGTTCTAGCCTCAAAATTATATCTGTTCAGTAAACAGCAGTAAAGTTTGTATGGGTAAGAGGAAACTTTTAGGTTAATACACTGAAGAAATTGTAAAGGAATAGTTCATGTAAATATTTCCCCCATCCTACTCCCAAGATCAGAAAGGTGGTAAATAATTTTCTATTTTCAATTCCAAGGCCACAAGCAGCTTTACCTTTTGCACCTCACTTACTGACTTTCTCAACACAGCTGCTTGAATGAGGAGGGAATTCCCCTTTTCTCTCACTTTCTGTTCCCTTTTCAGTTTATTCATGCAAGAAGAGTGCCCTTCCAGGGACTAAAGTTTGCAAAACTATTGGGAAGACCTGTGCCACACCACTTCACTTAGCATAAGGAAAATCATCCTTTCATAGTCTTACAATTTTGCTCTTAAGGCTTTGATTATTTTTATTGGGTTGCTGTTACTTCTGGAAGCTATTAGAAACACAAGCAGTTGAATGACATGTTTGTGTACAGATGGAACATGAATTTTTATGTATGACTCAGTGTGTAGTGGACTTGGTTTGTAACCCAGAAAACCTCACCCACCTTCCCTCCAACCAGTTCTCTATGAAAGCTCAGAGGCTGGTTCAAATCAACCGAAAAAACTTCCCTTGGCTCAAGTGAACTTCAGGCCCTGCAGGTCTGAAGCATGTTTCTTCATGCCTCCAGCTGTCAACTGAGTTCACAGGAGGTAGAGCAGTTCTGTCTCTGTAACTGGAGAGATATTTATAAGACCTGATCCATTAACCTTTCTATTGCAACAGACCATTAAACTAAATGGGATTCTGTTAAGTAAGAGGATCCCTGCTTGAGGCATTTAGGTGCCACTAGGGGCCTGGATAATCAAGTCTGTAAATACATACTAATTTTTAGATTTATTCATAAAGCACCTTTAAAATGTGGTGTCAATATTTGCTGAAACTCCAGGGTGCTACTATATTGTTATCACTACCACTAAAAATAATTTCTTATGGTTATCTTTCAGAGACTTTTTAGGCAATTACTTGTGTAGATAGATTTCTTTGGATCCCTGAAGATGGTTCGTAAGTAATAATAATGTCTACATAAGGAATAAAAAGAAATTGTAACTATTTAATATAACGGTGCAAAAAAACAACTTTGGAAGACTGTCTGGTTGTTGTAATTCGTATTTTTCTCCCTTTGAAAATCCTGAAAAAGTACAAAAAGCCACATGACATTGGAATGTGTTTTCTTTTTTCTTTAAGACAGTATTTGGTATCATACATCCCTTTTTAACATGAAATGTACACTTTTTCTCTTAATGTAACGTTTTATTTTGAACAGTAAGAATAAAGGTTTGCATGACACATATGGAAGCTGTCAAAATATAATGCACTGTTTCCCTTGGGCTGTGGTAAATTAAGCATCATGGTTTTTTGATTCTGTTTTTTAACATCTCCTCAACATTCTGCAGCACCCCCTTTTGGCTGATTCCCTCCGCTTGACACCAAAACTCCCTGTGGTGTTTAAAACAATAGGTGATCTTTTTCGCATTGATGGATGCACAGGTGTCAGATGAACTTAAAATCAGTGCAGATGCAGAAACAATTCAAAAAGCTCCATGCAACACTTTTCCTGTTTATATAATGTCTCCTAAGACTTAAAACATGCTTCAGTGAATCAGCACCTTTTTATTAATATTTAGCATTTTTATAATTGGAAGTTAGCTATGGTCTGAACATCACTTTTGCTGAAGGAGTATAAACAGCTAGAATAGTAGTCCTTTTTCTGTTTATGTCATTGCTGAAGAGAACCTAGCATTGTTTACAGAAAATGGGAGAGGGAGACAGCATACAACAATGATTGTTGATGACCCACAGAATAAAACAGGTTCCAAATACAGAGCACTCAATACAACATCCTGGGTAGCCTCACAGTCATGTAGTTCTGTGCCTTTTATTAGATTACTGCAACTCTCAGTCATTTTCCATCCACCAGCATGTCAGTGGCGAAGAAAATGTTGGCAACTCTGAAAAGCCAAAGCTGATTAAGGTGATTTCTGTTACCACATAGTTCCATGGAAGGTTTCTTTGGGCATTCCTGCTGTCTGAGGTGGGAAAGCAGTAGGATTTTTTTTTCCTCAGAGCAAAGAAAAACTCAAAAGAAATAGCTTCCTTGATACAAGTGGAACCTGGGGAAGGCCATTTCTTCCTCCAGCATGTATTTGGGTACACTCTGATGTGTGTCCCTTGGAATAGGTTTTGGATCCAAACCCTACATGCTTCTTGAAGGATTGGTGAGGTTCGTGTCCAGATATGATGGGGGAGAAATTAAAAAACATGCTCTTCTTTTTTACCCTCTCTTTCTTTCAGCCTTGATTCTTCCAAAGTCTCTTTCTCCTGCTAAGCCTTCAGAAAGGCAACAGGACCATATTCTCAGGCTTGCATAGAATGGCTGGTTTGCTTAAAACCCACAGAAACCTGTGGCAGCAGTCTGACTTTTTCACGTACTTGGCTGCATATTTTACATTGGTCTTGGCCTCACCATTACCACACTATGTTACCAGTCTTATCATGCATCTGCCCTTAGAGAACCTTGGCACCTAACTTACATGACCTTTGTAGCTATCAAGTACTCCGGAAGATGATGCTGGGTTGTTACCTTTAAATCTCTTGATTGATCTGGTATTTACAAGACAAAGTATCAGGAGCAAAATCAGCTTCATTACTGTCCTTATACTGGGGGTACTTTTAGGATATACGTATTTATATTGATATATGCATGGACTTCAGCAGGCAATAGCTCTGACTAAATTCTGAGCCATCTGGAAGCCATATAGCCATGTTAGCACAGCATTGAACCCAAGCTAATACATCCTGCCCCTCAGCAGGTTTTATTAGCTTGGGCTCAAGCACTGCCTAAGTACAGCTACATACATTCTGGTTCAGAGCTGACTTTGGCCAAAATTGCATTAGTAAATTAAACATGCTCAGGAATACTGTGATGTGAAATGAGCCAGAGGGATGATTCTCTCAGTCTCCAAAACAGGCTGACTCCATGGCATCTGTCCCCGTGGGAAAGGTCTCTGTGGCGCTGCCCTGAGGTGCTGGGGACTCTGTGGTGGAGCTGACACAGGATATAAGTGCATGAGGAGCACACTCCCACCCTGAGCAGAGTGGATAGTTCAGCTCCAGCACTCTAATTTGCTCAGATAGGTGTAACCATCGTTTCCAGCTGGGTCAGAAATACAGTCAGTGTTGTGTCTGCTAGTAGCAAGTGAGCACACCCTTTGTTAATAAGAGCACACCGACTTTAAGCAGAAGAATCAAGGAGGTGAGCGAAACGGGCTCCTGCTCTGTCTTCTGCCACCACTGCATGCTAGTGCACACTGGTCCTGGCTGAGCAACTTCCCCTCCACCCTGCTCCCCAGACAGATGAAGGATGCATCTGCTTCTCAACGCTGCTATTTTAGAGATAATGGCATTTGTGTTCCATTCCATTCTGAAGGCTTTTATCCATTTTATTCTTTGGTGGATGACCAATTAATCTAATCTCTCCTTGTTTTATTGTCTTCCTGAACACATTTTTTAATGGTGAGGAAAAGCCCTGGGACTCCCAGTCACAGTTAAAGTACATTAACTTGAAAGGATAAATCAAGTACTAACTTAGTGTTTTTGTGTACAATTACATCTGATATTTTTTGTGTAAGCATATACGGTACTGCCACATTATACAGCATATCAGGGTTCCTTACATGTTCCAAGTGCTTTCTTCAAGAGCTTTATGAATACAAAAATCAACACAAAAAGATACTTTAAATTTCTTCAGTTCAACTGAATAAAATCAACTGAATGTAAGATCTGATGAACAAAAGCTGAATCTTTACTGCTGACTAAAGCTGTGAGACCTAGAAAAGGCATAGCAGAGCATCCAAGACCACCCATATGTCCGAATTCCTTAAAGTCTCCAGGGAGCATAAGAGTTAATAAAACACATAAAACTTTTTTCAAAAACATATTTTATGTTGATATAGATAAATGTGTCCACCAAAGCAAAAGTTTGCTTAACAGTTTATGTAGAGATACAATAGAGACAGTAACAAATACTTTGGAGTTGGAGTGTTGAGGATGTATTATATATACATAGGTCACATATGTGTTGTTAAGTTTTTGGTGTTGTTTTTTTTTTTTTAAATAAGCCTTCATTCAAGCTTAGGTAGTCAAACTCTACCACAATTCTTTTGTTTCAAGTCCCATTGCTCTCGAGAACACTGTTCAGGCATAAGAAGCCACAAAATTTCTAACTAATTTTGAAAACTACTTTGTGAGCTTTCAGACTCAGAGCCTCAGGGTAGTTTTTTTCTCAAATATTAGGTGTTATCGGACCTTGAATACTCAGGTTCTTTCTCCAAAAGGCCTTTCCCAATCCTCATTTCAGATGTCACTCCCCACAAGGAGGAAACCATAGGTGTGGCACTGGAATTTTAATTTTTTTTCATCAAATCCTACTGAAATGAGTTCTCAGCATCGCTAAATTTTTCATTTCCAACTAAAAATATGTGAAATTATTACCAAAATAACTGCTGTGACCTAGAAGTAGTGGTTAATCTGTAAAACGGGGGTTTTTTTGTGTCTGCTTGAGCACTTTTGAAAGTAAATAAGTGCTGTTTTTTCATAACAAAATGAGTGGTTTGCTGCAGTCTGATGACTCAGGATAAAATAATGGTTTTTGGAATTACTCATTGTACTGTGTTGCCAGTGTAAATCCGGCCAAGATGCATAATGGCTGAAAGGTCTTGCAAAATTAATATCTGATCAATGTTTCACATAAAATATATACTGCCTGAAGAAAGACAGTCAAGACGCAAATCTTAGCACTGTCATTGGCACCCACTCTGGCGATCTCAGAAAAAGTCAGCTTTCTGAATGTCATGAAAAATGAGGAGATGTTTCCAGGTCAGGACTGCAGGGCAGATTGTTATTGAAAGCTTGAAGAGCTCTTGTATTTCCATTTGGAGCAGCAGAGGGGGAAATGAACTTTTAAGATGGAACTTGATCAGTTCATGAAAAGAATTGTATAATGTGACTGCATGGGACAGCATAAAAGCAGACATATTGACACAGCAAACAGCTCTGCAGTTATCGCCTTAAGCGCTGTTCCTATTTTGTAGGTAAAAAAAAAGAAAAGCACAAAAATCATCAGGATTGTTGAGGCAGAACTTTTTTATAAGTTGAACTTCAGTTATTTTTGCAGCAGTGATTCCTTTATTATAAGGGGACAGAATGTGAAGAGAAGAGAATTAGACAGAATGAGAAGAGAAATAATATTCATTCAGCTCAGAGAGTCAAACCTGCACTTCCATGCAAGCTTTTATGAAACTGCTAAGGGCGCTTTACTATCAAACAGTATAAAAGCCAAAAATAAATTTACATGCCAAGTCAAACAAATATATCTTGCCAAAGATTCAGAATCATATGAATAAAGACTAAGGAGAAAAGCAAATTTGGAGCATAATGCTTTAAATAAGTCTAAGTCTCTGAATATACCTGTCAATATGTAGAAGAGATAATTAATTATCATAGCAGGATTTAGAAGTGCATGCCAGAATGTGAGGAATACAAAGGCTTCAGATTGTCACTGCACTGAGTAAGTCCATCTGTTATGCCTTTTTTTTTTTTTTTACCCCTAGATGTAGGGGCAATTGCAGATGCTAGGTTCAATGGAGTAGGCACAAGCTGATTTCTGGTTTCTTGTACTTTCTTCTTTTCTTCTAAAACCTGAAAGAAAAATCTTTGAAATCCTCAGAATTAAAGACATGGAAGGATAAAAACAAACCTGTTTTTCAGAATGCTTGACCATGTTCAATTCTTGTTCAGAGATGCTCAAAAGAAACAGAAATACACACCTTGCTGTTTTGGATTTATGAGTTTCATCTGGGGGAAGCTTCAAGTGCAGTTAAGCAGGTTAGCCTGAGTCACTCAGCTGATTTTAGAAAATATTGCTCTAATGCCACAGTATGGAACAAGTGCATGCCTGAGAGACCTGGATTTTCAATTTCCATTGAAGCCAAGAGTTTTCTAAACACTACAAGAAATTATAGACTAAAACCATTTACAAAAATGAAGCCCATGAATGCTTTTTGCTACAAGGGGCAATTCAGGTTAGAGTAAGGTTTTTCTTACTGTATTCTGAAATTCACACTGCAAACAAGGTAAGGACTACCTAATAAGACCACGGCACAGAGATGGAGCTGCTGGTGTGGCAGAAAGCTTGATGCACTTAGAGGCAGGATACTTTGAAATACCTCCTGTTCAGGAAGGGGCAAAGCATTTTATTCTTATACTGAAGGAAATCTCCCACACCTACACCATTTTTATTTTTTTAATAAAGTATAATAGAAGGTCTGTAAATGCAAACTTTCTTTTGCAAAGAATCAACCTGAAATGGAGACAACATATGTGGTTTGAATTTCCAAACCAAACAGTTCAGAGATCCTCCTCAGAAGAAATATAGTGTCTCAAGGGCAGTGTATATTTTTATTGCTTTGTCTTCTGAAAGTTGCAGTTAAGCTAAGGTATATGATAAAGTTGAGATAGAAAAGTTTAATGATGAACCCACTGAAGTCAATAAAAGTTTTCCTGTTGACTGCACTAGAAGCAGATCCAGTGCATATACCATTAATGAATGAAAGAAATGAGTTCTAAAAACTCATGCTGGCTGCTTAGAAGATCAAGCAACTAAAGGAATAAAGTCACATAAGCTGTTTCTCTGTGTAAAAAGGCTGTGGGTTACAGAATCAATTTTTTATAGTATATCTCTATACCCTGGATAACCAAGTAAGCCTTAACTTGTGGAATCTTAATAGTCATCTCATTGCTGAAGTCCAAGGGAAACCCAGAGGAAACTCAATAATATTAAAAGTTATTTTAAAGGGAGTTCACATTGGTTTGAAGGATATTTTGCTTCGCACACAATATCCACCATTGTAAATTCAGACAACCTAGATTTAAATTCAGAAAAGCTTCACACATCTTTACAGTCCTCAATATATAAATCTAATAGTATTTTTAAAATGTCCACCAGTAAGGCATGAATGTTTTACAGATAAAATTAAAATCCTGAGAGTCATTGGAACAAAAAATAAAGAAAAATAGTAAAAATATTCCCTCTAGAAATGAGGGGAAACCTGGAACTTTGTGGTAAGAGGCTAGCTTGTCCATGTTGCAATGAATAGAGAATAGCCTGTACAGTTTTTCATATCTGACTTGCAACAGAAGATTGGAACATATAGAAATTAATGTTACTGAATTATTTAATAGTAACTCAAACACTGAAAAGATGAATTAAAGAAACACAGGACTGAAAATCCATTTTAAATTAAATCAGAAGCTTCAACAAATATATTTTTCCCTTGCAGTCAAAAAAGTAATTATCAAAATTGTTCAGAATGTGTTGCCAATTACTCTGCTCCATAACTGCTAACTTTCTCAGTTCTTCTCTTGCCTTTGCTGGGTTCTCTGTCACTGGAAACATCTTAAACCAATTTAAAGTGCTACACCTGAATAAACATGTTGTAAAAGTGTTTATGTATTGAAGTGGGTCAGTTCAAGGTATGGTATTTGGCTGGAACTTCTAATTTCTCTTTTTACTGCAAAAGGGCTGCCAGAAGGAGGAAGTCTGAGCTGAATTAATACATTTGTTACAGTGGAAGTAGAATGGAAACTACTTTAACCACAAATCAAACTGCCTCTTTCATTTAAGCCAGTGATAGAGTTTTTTTAAGAAATATAGACTCTGGCGTGCAGCCACTGTGAGTTTGTGTTTGAAAAGGAAACCTAAATGCTTATTTCTATAAGGTTTACTCCTATGCCTATTCGCAAGTTCTTTTTCAGGATGACTGAGTTAACAGCATTATATGTTTGTGAGGCAGATGCTCCTCTGTTGCCCGCAGAGCAAACTTTTCCAGTCGGTTTAGAGGAATCCTCAGGCGCCCCGATGCTGCACGGCACACTCGGTGCCTGTGCCCACACCTCCCCATTTAAAGGACTTCTGTGTCCTCCACCCAGCACAGCTGCACAACTTCACACGACACTGTCTCATTTTCTGACGGTTGAAGGGCTCTGCATAATACACGTACGCACAAAAGTGTTTATGCTGCCAAAATAAATTCTGTTAAGAGCAAGGGTTTATTTGCTAAAATGTCACTGATGCAGTTTCATTGACTTGTTTTGCTTTCCTTTCTTTCACTGAGGTTTAGACCGCATTATATAGTGAGATTACCACACAGTCCTGACTGAACAAATGTTTTAAAGAAATATGCAAATCCCCTGGGAACAGAACCAGAGTCAATAATGCACATATTTCAAACTCTCGTCTCTTGAAAGATTGAATGGCTTCCTACTTTTACTGGTGAATGAACATCAGTTTGAGTAACACTGTACAATAGTGATTTTAAAAGCAGGAGTCTATTTATTATCTACACTTCTATTTGCTACTGATTTGCTTTGGGGATATAAGGTTCCACATGTCACACTGAAATGATGCAAAAATTAGAAGACCGCATGACATTATTCATTCTGTAGCAAATAGACTTTAATGGAGCTCATTTATTTTTGAGTTCTATAGATGTGTGCATGAGACTGAATTAAAATGCCTGTGTAACGAGTAAGATACATAGGACACAGAGACTGCAATTTTACGCACTAGCAAACTATCTGTAAAACTGCTGAAACTTTTGCAAATGGTTGAAATTTTTTGTCTTTTAAGTTCAATTCAACAAAATGCTGCTAGGATTCTTAATCACTTAAATTCAGGATTATGGCAAATTCCTTGGTATGTTTCAATCAGCAGTTTAACTCCCACTGTGGCTTCAGGAGGGGCAGAAGTTCACCTTTTAACTTGCAATTTTCATTACTTTATAGGTCGAAGTATCAATGTTAAATCTGCTGGCCTGATTGGAAGACATGGGCCTCAGTCAAAGCAACCATTCATGGTTGCATTCTTCAAGGCAAGTGAAGTGCTTTTCCGTTCTGTCCGAGCAGCCAACAATAAAAGGAAAAATCAGAACCGCAACAAATCCAGTAGTCAACAGGAGTCTTCTAGGATGCCAAGTGTTGGGGGTAAGATGAAGCTATGCTTTGCTAGCCTGTTTATAGGAGTTATGGGCACTTGCTCGAATGCAATGGAGTCTCAGCAGCTCAACAAGATACTGTTTGCTGGCTGAACTGTCAGAAACTGTGCTCCCAGTCCTCTTTTGTTATGTTGGCCCTAAGCAGGATCTACCTTCTCTAAGCCAGGTCAGTTACATGTACCATGGGCTCCAGGAGGGTGAAATGACCAAGTAGTTTAAGAAAGGCTGTATTTGGGCTTGAAACTAGTCCTACACTTCTGGCAACTGGATGATATCTTTGCTACGCATAACAAAACAGTAGACAGTAAAGAGAAGGCTTGCACCCCAGCTACTTGTATAGGAATCCTCATCAAGGGACAGTTAAACTGTCTCTCAGCTGAAGAAGACAAGAAGTAACAAAAAAATCTGAATACTGGAAATGAGGAAGCTTAACCAATCTGAGAAAACATAAACTGTTCATGAGTTGAGACCAGCTGACATGTACTGATGTAAATACACAGTATATCCCCAAACGGAGTCAATTTGGTCCCTTACCTATCTGAGAGGTACTGACAGTAATGCATATGAAAATGTCCTTAGTCCCGTTAGAGCCTGAAATAAGTTTTGCTCCAGTTCTTTCCTGAAATACTCCTTCCAGCTGGAGGCATAAAGTCGCGTTCTAAATATTCTCACTTTTGAACAAACATTTCTACTCTTTGGGAACAGCGTGTGAAAAAGTATCTTTCTAGAAGCATGGCAGATATAGTAGCAGAATATCAAAACCTCAACAGAGATGCTATTCCTAAACCCCATGGATGTCTACAAGAAAGCAAATCATTATTTAGTGGAAGGAATTTAGCCTGGGAGTGGAATTCACTTATTTGAGGAGAAGTGTTATGAGCAATATGCATTACCTATATGCATCTCAGAACCCTGACAGAGGTAGGTTAGAGATTCCTCTAATGTAATACAAAAGCCTTTCCCTGATCTTTTGCAGAAGGATGAATTGTGCCATAACAACCAGAAATTGCTACTGAGTTGCTAAAGAAGTTAAAGAAATTATAAAAATAATTTTTCGCATTTCCTGGAAAATGTCTACTAATTTGGAGAATAACATTATTTTGGGTGAAGGGAAAATCATCTAAGTACATGTTACAAACGTGATACTAAATATAAATATCACACTTTCAGATTGAATACTATGTTTCCAGTGCATGAGGAAATAAGAATTGAACGTATTTCTTAAACCTCCTTGATTATAGCAGGAAATCAGAACACAAGATACTGGCTGGTTTAACCTGGGAAAAACTCAGCCTTAACACATGCTGGCAAGTTGCACTGGCATGAGAATTACCTCAGGAAGAGCTGTCTGAAAGTCTCAAAATACTTGTCAGCCTTGTCTGTGCATCCAGTCATGCTCCAGAGGTGCTGTAAAACAAAAAAATCAGAACATCTCTAGTAAAATGTGCATAATGAAACAAATTTTCTCCTAACATCTTTAAGGTCTACAACATAAGTGTAGAGTTATATCACTATATACATTGATCCATGACAGCTCTCTTTCAAAAAAGATTGCAGTTCAAGAATACCATACTGTTAAAACAAAATCAGGTTAAGAAGCAATTGCACATGGAGTTGCATCAAAATCAGGGACATTGACCTCTGACTGGAGATGGAGGCAGCAAGATATGGACAGGCTGGAATAGATGACAAAGCTGAAGATAGGTAAGTCACCACAGTCTCAAACAGCAACACTGTCTGTAGCAAAACTGCTTGGAGGTGTAACTCCTGCACCATGGCAAATCAGCTGCCATGCTCCTGCCTTGCAGCTTGCCTCAACAATCCCCATATCACATATCAACAAACTTCTTTTATTTGAATGATGTTAATGATCACTGATGGTCCTTTTCACACCATAGGTGATTCAAAACATTTTTCCTTTCAATAGCTATTGCAACAGCACTCATTAAATACTGTGGATGAGCCTGCTGAAGGCTACAAAGGCAATGTACAGATTCTATCCAGATGCTCCAGTGTGCAAAAAAGACATGGAGAGAGAACATGTTCTTATTACTCCAATCATTGAGTCTTTGCAGAATATAGTCCCTCCATGTGGAGAGCCCAGAGAAAAGCTATGCCTTTTACCTCCTCTTCACCAGCCCCAGGAACTGGGGGATATGCTGCATCCCTTCAGGTTTGTGGGAGAAGGCTAATTCTCCAAGTTCTCTACAGCTTCCAGTAATTAGCAGCGCTTCAAAAATATGTCTTCCTATTTAAACACAGAAGTTTTCGGGAGAAAGAACTCTGGCCATCATCTTTCTCATGGGAGATGCAATAGACTATATTCTTAATCACTCCCTGATGCAAGACACTTGACATAAAAGACACAATGATGGGCAAAGGTCATTGTGTGATGTAGGTCATTTGTTTCTAAGGTTGTTCCATAACCTTGTACCTACAGCATGTAAGACAGATGTGGACAGTGAAAAATGGTCATCTACAAAACCAAAGGTTACATAGTCAGACCCAGATAGGTGTGTTGTCATTTGTATGTCACAGGCTTTGGTTATATCTCAACTCACTACAGTTATGTCTTCATTTTCTTCTTGCCTTTTTCTTCTTGATTTTCTGTTTCTTGGGGGGGTTCCCTTTTTTTTTTTTTTTTCCTGTTTTTTTTTCCCCCTCTTTTTTTCTTGCCTTCTGCCATCTTCCTTTTTCCTCTTGCCTTTTGTATTTTGCCTTCTTCTTTTTTAAGTTCTTGGACCTCAGCAGTTAGCCTTACTGTATTCTGAGCACATAAAAAAAAAAAAGCTCCACTGGGCAACTCAGCTTTTCCCTTCCAATGGACAAGACAATTTTTGAATTATTCATAAAGATGCAGAGTCATAAAATAAGCATCCCTGTGTTGCTAAAAACTTCAAGAGAAGATGACCTCAATGCATTATAAAGACAGAATTAATCTTTGCATTCAGACTCCACCTGCCTGATATGCACAGAGGATTGAACTGTTTATTATTTGCCCAGTTTTATTTTTGTCAAACTGTAGACAAAAGAAAAAATTATTAAAAACCCAGATCAAAACTAGACAACTCGTTCCCAAAGTATATGATGTAACTCTTCCTTAAAACCAAAGCTGGCTTAATTTTAATTTTTTTAACATTTTGTGAAAAGAGTTACAGTTTAATTGGGCACTAGAGAATATCCAGATTTAAATACTGAATATTGACTAACACCAGGAAACTGCAAAACAAAACTACATAATTTTTGTTCATAATGTAGTGAGATAAAACCAGAAAACAATATTTCAGTCTACATTTCCTGTATTTTATTGATTTGTGTCACACTAATTAATTAAAAATGTAGTACTTTGGAATAATATATATAGGCACGTTTACATGCCTCTGTTTCCTCTGCAAAAAAAAACAGAAGTAGTCCTCATGAAATTTCTTATATATATATTTTCTTGCCCTCCTTCCACAGGTCTTCCTGCTATGTAGGGGCTTGGATTGCAACTGCAGTCCCTGAATAGCTGAGGAACAGTGTTTTCTCAGTCACAATAGCCTACAGTTTTGATTCTTCACAGAATAAGCATATGGGCCTTGAAGCTACAGTATGTGAAATTGAATCCTTGGCACCAGATCCTATTATAAATGTCACATTTGATACTTACATGAAATGTTACATTACACACAAAATTCATCTTATATGAAATATAGAATTCAAGGAAGTCTCACTTTCTTCACAAGTGACTTGGTTAGATGGCCTGCAGTCTGTGTACGCAGACCATTTCATCAGGTGTTCTGGTGTGACTATTCATCCACTGCTGGTTAACCTATGTATAAATGATTCAGAGTATCAAGACAATGGTGACATCTGTGCAATGACTTACATATTTATTATTCAGACCTTCTCCTATAAGTGTAGGGACTTATTCTGCATCCTGGCACTAAAACATCTGTACATGTTCTCAAATAAAAAAAATGTTGTAACAGAGAAAGCTGGCAAAAGCACAGTGTCTTCATCTTTCCTTTGTTTGCCTGCTTGGGTGCTATCTAAAACCAGATTGTGACTTTTCTGACTTTATCACATGTATATCTTTTCTACATCTTTTAGTCATAGTTTTTTTTTTTGCAAAGTGACTTGTGTTCTATATGTATGAATTTTAAATTCCTGCTTATAACTGAGAGAGAAAAGCTCAATATTTACTTCCTATGAGCACTGATCCTTGTGAAGAATTATCAGTGAAACACACTTCTGTTTATCTAAAGTTCCTTTACTTTTGAATATCTTCACCTTACTTCTAGTGTGTGTGCAGAACATGCTAGATTACTACAGACAACTCAGCACAAAGTATGACTTAGGGGTTTTGGTTATATTAAAGATAGATTTTTGAACACTTGTGATGTCTTATGGCATCCTGCCTTCCTTCTAATTGCTACTCCAGAAAGACACAGAACTCCAATGGGATGTGGGTGTATATTTTGACTCAACATGCCCTCGGACAACTGAGATTTTCTGAGATGGCAGCTATCTGTGGAGATCCTTTAATGACTGTCATTGAAGGTCTAAGAAAATACCATAGGAAAATGCAGTTTTCATCTTTAAAAAAGGATGAGGGTTTGAGGTATTATAGGTTAGAACATCCCTCACTTAACATCCCTGATGGTTATTTAATACTACAAATGGACATACCCTGACTTGTGGACAGCTTTTGACACAATTTTGGGAGTCATATTGGGACATATGAGTATTCAACAGAAAGTAGGTACACAGCCCGTTTAAAAAATAAAGAAAAAACCTATTTGAAGAGCATATTACCAGTAAGAGAAAAATTTGTGTGGCTATTTCGAGTGACATCTTGTTCAGTCAAGAACTTCTGGACCTTTTATTGGTAATTTGGATGGTTGAGCACTCCTCCTAGGTCTTGTATCCTCTGTTAACTTGCAGAGAACGCACTCTGTTCTATTGTCCAAGTTACTAACAAAGATGTTAGCCAGCACTGGCACCAGTACTGACCCCTGGTAACCACCTGCCAGGCAGACTTTGTACCACTGACACCAGCCCTTTGGGCCCAGCAGCCCAGACAAGTTTCCATCCAGTATAGTCTTACCTATCCCAAGTTACTGATTGGATTGACCAATTTGACTCTAGGATACTATGGGAGACCATATCCAAAACCCTCCTAAAAGCATGGGAAACAACACCCACTGCTCTTCAAAAGCCCACAAAACTAGTCAGAAAACAGTCAGGTTGGTAAGGCACAGTTTGAACTAGTAAATTCATGCTGACTGTTCTCAAACACCTCCTTGTTCCTCATGTGCCTGGACACAGTTTCCATAAGAATGTTTTCCACAGACTTCCCAGAAACTCAGGTTAAGCTGATTGGCCTTCTTGAAGATGGGTGTGACATTTTTCATTTTGAATCATTGGAAAAATCCTCCAGCATATGAACACTCAAAAATGGCAGGAAGTGACTTTGCAATTATGTTGGTCAGCTCATTCCCCACCCTGAAATTCATCCTTTCTGCTCACGTGGACTCATGTATCTTTGTTGTTTAACTGATTCCTAACCCTATTTCTTTTACTATGGATAGAACTTCAACCACTAGGATCAGGGACTTGGAAGTCCTAAGGGCAAATTTTGCGAGTAAAAAACAAGATGAAGTCAGAGTACCTTAACCTGTTTTGACTCCTTATCACTAGGTCATTCACTCTACTGAACAACAAATCTGTATTTTTCTTATGTTTTCTTTTTGCTATGAATGTATTCATAGAGGTGCTTCTTGATGACCTCACAAGTTTCAACTCCAGCTAAGCTTTAGCTTTCCTGACATCAGTCCCTGCATGCCCAGGCAATGTGTTTATATGACTTCTGTGTAGTTCATCCCAATTTCACATTAATTTTGCTTCCAGTTTGAATTTGAGTTCAGTCAAGAGTTGCCTAGCCAGCCACAGTGTCTTTGTCCCATACTTGTGTGATTTGCAATGGGTTACAATGCTCTTGTTGATGTCATCCCTCCGAATCTTGACTGTACTGTACTATGTTTGCTGCAGCCCCAACATGCTGCAGGTGTTATCCTCACCCCCAAAATCTGCTTTTTACAGATCTGTACAACTACAACAGACTATTAAGGTGACTAGGCAGGAATATATAAAAAAAGATTCAGAAGCTTACCATTTGACAATGTGGTTTTGCTGCAAAATTCCTATTCTGGGTTACTACTAGAAAACAACCTGGAAATAATATAAGTATTTTACTTTATTTGGAGCTGTGTTAAGTTTTGACCATCACACCTTCAGAAAGACACAGAGAAGCTGAAGAGAACCCAGAGAAGCAATGAAAGAAGAGATCAGGACAGCTGACAAGAAGTTGTCAAATTTGCAGAAAAGTTCCTTTAGGCCATATATTTGGAAGAGTTTTCTGTAAGGATAGTGAAGAACTACATAGGTTATCTCATAGTTTGTAGAACTCCCTTCCTTTCATTTTATGTGAAAAAAGGCCTCTCTCTTAATTATCCTGAAATTTTTCAGGATAATTTCAGACACCTTCCCATTCCAGCCTCAAGGCTTATAATGTCAAAAAAAGTGTTCTTAAAAAAATTTCTTTTTGTGGAACTTAAAACTTTGTTTCTTTTTCTATGTCGTCCTTTGTTTGGGTCTTATGGGGTTTTGTTTGTTTGCTTACTTTTTCTTGTGGTTGTGAATTTTTTTGGTGAACTTTTTTATTTCTCTCTAGAATGGTTATTTTGGTCCAAAAAATTCACATTAAGCATTCTTGAATTGGAAACGGAGGAGACAGCCTGTACTCCCTCCTCTGTTGCATACCTCACTTATGGCATCACTTGAATAGCTCTATAAACCAGCTCTGTGGCACTAATGTGATGAAGGCATGACCCTGTTCTCTTCCTTTCCCGTTACTTAGGAGCAGTAAGGAACAAGTACTAGAATTTCTTCAGGATTATGATTGTCAAGGAGAAGCATATATGGAAAGTTCTCTGTGTCCTATCCTGAGACATCTCTGACAGTGCAGAAACTTTCAGTCATTTAAAAAGCACCTGTTAATCTACTTGTTTACATTAGTATTACCAACTAAAGATCATCAAGTAGTGAATATTTCCAGAAAATATTGTAAAAAATGAAGGCATATAAAATGTGCTAATATGTGTTTAAATTACAGACTTTGTGAAATGCTGTTTTTTCAGGACAATTTTTATCATTGTTAATTTATCTTTTGAATTGGGCTCCTTTCTTTACCTGGTATTTAAAACTGTGCCAACATACAGATGACTTCCCCATATCTTTGGATCAGGCTCTCCCTTGTCCTCTTTGATTACCTATGTGCATATTATCAGAGGTCTTACCCAGCTAGCCAGCAGACACCAGGTAAACCTGTTTTCCCTGATGCTGTATGCATTATTTTGCCTGTGTACACAAATTATATCAGTCTGCCTGTGTTCATTCTGCATGTCCAAGTAAACATCACCTTTACAACCAACCCTAGGAATATAAATGACAGTATGGTTTTTATTTCCTTTGTACAATTTGGTCAGCATCTCAAAATTATCTAAATCCTGTCAGTTCTAGCAATGCTTCTGAACAATTTATTAATGTTATTTTCTTCCTGTAGATTATAACACAAGCGAGCAAAAGCAAGCATGTAAGAAACATGAACTTTATGTGAGCTTCCGAGACTTAGGATGGCAGGTATGATTATAAATGCTTCTTCCTATCAGTTCAAATTGGGACTATATATTTTACAGTACCCCATTATTTACACTCTGTTTTCTTCCTCATAATTGGTATATCACTGATAAGAGACAAATTCTTTAAATGCATTTTGTAACAAATCTCTACAAGTATTGCTATCACTATCTCTTTACCTTTTTTAGCTGTTGTCTCAAAGATACTGCATACATTTGTGGCTTTATGATCTGGATTCATTCACATAAAGACAAATTTGACCTATTACTCAAGATATGAATGAATCTGAAGTAAATGAAACCAAAATACCCACACCAACTAATGGAACTTTTTAATTTGCACTTTAATTCAACCTCGTTTAGTGCTGTCTACTGAAGGTGAGAGAGATTTCACTGGGGTAGAATCCTTAGGGAAGTAAATCTTCGATCACTGCTCAGTGGCCTTAATAACACCATAGCTAATTTTATATAATTTCTGGGGAAAACTTGGGAATCCTGCCATACAGTAACAAAACAAAAAAAAATTGTCTTAAAAATTCATGAAGTCAGAGGAGGAGCATTATGAGAAAAGAAAACAGACATGATTCTAGGGTTTTTTCCAGAGAGCAAGGAACTCTCTGTAAAGAAAGCACAAGAGGGCCATCAGCAACCTATAACCTAGACATATTGCATATGTAGGTAAGAACTCAGAGATGGCTGTCTATGCATTTCACATTTCTCTGAATTACTATAAAACAACACTCCAGGAGCAGAACAAAACTTTGTCTATGAGGCGACAAAGTATGCTATCTCTTTGGTGGCAGCTCATCCTTTGTGTATCTAGCTCAGATTCTCATATGGCCTCAGTATCCTGTCTGATATTTTGTAGCATATTTATCCTCACAGCAGCCCAAAGAAGCAGGCAGAGGCTGTTTTCCCAAGTCTTCAAAGCATAATCACCCTGTCCAGGGCCACAGAGCAGGCCTGAGGTATTGAACTCAGGCTACTGAACAAGTGAGCCATTGTGTCTCTGTAGATCACAGATTTTTTAAAAGGTATCAACAGCTTTTTAATTTTTTTAAACAGTAAATTCTGATATGCTCCAAGATGTGCAAGGTTCTCAGATAAGTGGCCAAGGTGGTCATAGAGAAAAGAAAATATATTTTTATTCCAAAAGGTACCTTAAGAATCAAAAGTTTCAGCTGGAAAGCTGAAGCTACTCTGTACAATATTTGATCAGTGAAACCCAGTGTGAAATGAGATAAAAAAAAAAAAAAAGAAATACAAACCCCAGGAAGTAGCTGCTTAATCCTCTGTCCTTCCTGCAGCACTTCCATTACCTGGCAAAGGAGTAATTCAGCAGACTAAACACACAGCTTTCATTAACATTTTAAAATATTTTCCCTCTTGTGGTCTTTTGCCCATGCTGTGTTGCTAGAAATATTCAAAATACATGATTCATTGACATGCCAACGGGTAATTACTAGCAACCCTCAGTCTCACGCAATAATACAGTTAATGGTATTGAGCATGCTGAAGGAGGAGAATGCATCTTAATTACTTTTGTTGCACCAAGAAATGCTCAAGAATTTTGGTTTGGGAGGAAAAGTATTCTACAAACATATTTAGATCTTTAATTCCCCTTATAGCCTCATTAGCTGGTATTCAGTACAGATTTTTAAATTTAATTTAATTTTCATCTCTGTTTTGCATGAACAAAGCAAGTACTTTAAAAAAAAAAAAAAGTTGTTTCACATACCACCTTCTGAAGTTCATTTTGTCATTGAACAAGTCTTAGTTTGATATAGTTCTAAATTCTCTGAGGGAGAAAAATTGAGTGGATCTATGTGCTCTTCTTTTAGGATTGGATTATTGCACCAGAGGGCTATGCTGCATTCTACTGTGATGGAGAGTGTTCTTTCCCCCTCAATGCCCACATGAACGCAACAAACCACGCCATTGTTCAGACTCTGGTATGCCTCTGCCTATGTTGTGGTTGCCTATTATGCAGTTGTTAGTGTCTTTGCTCAGGGTCTGACTTTTCTGTTTACAACTATTGAATTTTGATTGTTTCTGGGTAAATGATTACTGATTTCAAAAACATGCATTGATGATTATGTTGGAGAGAGGATGAGCTGCTCAGAGTGGCCTGTGTGGTAGGTTGCCCCTCCATTTCAAATGCAGTAACATATGAGAGTACTGTGTCATGTTACTGGAGAATTGTTAGGAACGAAGGGGGCCCCCTGGTCTGATTTCCAAGAGTTTTTGCAGCTTATTGAAGCTCAGTGTTAACATCTACATGCTATACCTTCCAGAAATGATGACACTTGGCCACTCTGTGGACCTCTGTTGTCAACTGTTGGCAGAGATACTTACACTGTAATTTAATGTGAAGCTTTGCAACAGATGCATTTGCATGTAAGAAATAGTGTTCAGTCATGCCTGGCTTACAAATGTAATTTAAAAATAAGTGTGTTTGGATCTCTTGCTCAGCCTGGTACATGCAAAAGGGGATTCACAGCCAGCTTTCTGCCTCTGCTTTTTCTTATGTTTTCTCCTGTGCCTCAACCGGAGCAGCCAAAAAGATGATCTTAGTTGAGGCAGCTGGCAAGGCCTCCTCTACCCTGGCAGCGTTCAGCTACAGAAATCATGACCTTTAGACTACGCCTAAATGTAATGCTGTGAGGATGAAGTCTGACTGGTTTGGTCAAAAATCGATTTTTAACCTGTGCTGGCTGAAGAATTGGTATTAGCATTGGTATTAGCAGAATGATTAAGAAGCAGAGGAATGAGGGATAATAAACAAGGAGGGAGTGGCAGTACAAAATAAGAATGATTTCAGAACGAAATCAGGAAAGGGTTGCCATCTCTAATTTGTTTCTGGAAAGGTCAAGACACTCAACTGCAATTAGAAAGATGGGTTTAAGGCTCCCTCTGATTTAAACTGATAATAGTGAAGTATTCTGACCATCAGATTATGCTGACAAGTCTGTCCATGGATTATCATCTTTTTCTTTGATTTTCACATTAAAAATCTGGGCCTGAAAAACCCTTCCTACTTCAGAACTGAGTGCAGTTACTACCATCCTGGGACACCACACCAAACATCCCCCTCAATTTTAACCCCCACACCAAAAAACAACCCAAAACCAAAAAAGCAAATAAACATAAATGAACTTTGATGTCTTTCTCATAGAAAACTAATTCTGCTTGTGAAAATCATCATGTATTTCTACAAGGTTGAATATTAGGAAGAAATTTTTTACGGAGAGAGCAATCAGACATTGGAAAGGGCTGCCCATGGAGATGATGGATTCACCATCCCCTGGAAATTTTTAAGATGAGACTGGATTTGGCACAGTGCCACGTCTAGTAACCACAGCAGTGTTGGATCAAGGGTTGGACTTGATGATGTCAGAGGTCTTTTCCAACCCGGTTGATTCTATGATTCTGTGAGAGGGACATTTTTAAAAACTCAGCATGCGCTGAAACCTTTTCCTTTCCATTCAGCTTTTCGTTTACTCACCCTTTCCAAGTCCAGCCACCAATGCAACATTATTCCTCTATACCAGAATTCGAGTCAGCAAGATTTATAAAAAGAAGGGAAAATGTCAGGCTGGAAATAAATGGAAGTGTGTTAAAGGGTTCAGGTGAAAGGAAACAGAAAATGCTGGTTGGCAAGGAATACAGCAATGTGTTTAGGAGACAATGAAGAACAGTTCAGAGCTAAAAAGAAATAGGTCAGCAAAGCAGTAGTTTAGCATTATGTAAACATTGTCCAGAAAAGTTGCCAATATCAGTGAGATCCCCAGGTTAGAGTTCCCTCCTGCAATTATGGACTGTTAAATAAGAATTGGCCCAATGTTACTTTCTCTTATGTGTCTTTTGTGTCCAAAAATGATTAATTTCCAATTGTTAAGATATGTGTGTAGTTTGTCCTATTTTTTAAATTGGATACTCAAATTTTTCCCTTTATTATGGCCTTTTTGTGTGTCTCCCTCTGCATGTACAGTACATGCATTCAGTTGTGCAGCCAAAAAATCATGAGGCTAATTAAATTTTAGCTGCACATAAATTAGATGAGATAACAGTAGTTGAATGCTTTCTGGTTTAAATTATACAAAATTCAGATTTACACAAGGTGTGCACATGGGGATGGTTTGGGAAACAATTATTCATACGCCCCACCCTAATCCAAACGTAGTCATCTCCCAGACATACTGATTACACCATTCTGAAAAAGCCCACTCTTTGGGTTGGGAAATGATTTTTCCTTGGTACCCCTCCAAACTTCACTGACTCTTTTTTTATTTTCTTTTGTAATAAGAATGGGAGAAATGCTAGGCCAGTACCTCTCTCTCTCCTTTTTCCAGCAGCTGAACTTAGGCAAACAGATGATACAGATCCATATAAATACAAGACAGGCTGCATTTAATGTGTTCTATAAGCTTTCTTCTTTCCTGCTTCCCATTGCCTTCAGACCAGGCTCAGGAGACACGCTGACTTCCTGGTCACGAGAGGCAGTGGATCAGCAGGTTGGCTCACGCTGACTTTGGAGCTAACACTTGAAAAGCCTGTGACCATCACTGCCATGGGAGACTAGCGGGGCCATGGAGCTTCCAGCTGGGGTGGCAGAGGCTGGTGGGACCAGGATTTATGGCAGGGCAAACATCTGCCTGGATGAGGCACAATCATTCTTTTCTGCAGTGCTTTGCTGCTCATTTGTTAAACCATTTTTAAGTGTGTGTCTAAACCTTTACTAAACTGCTACTTCAGGATTTATTATTCCTCATTTCAAAAGACCTTCTCATGGTAACAGTTATGTAAAAATTGTTTCCTGATAGACTGTTCTCTGTTGTCTGGCAAAGGCTCTGAGCTTATATCACTGCAAGACAGATGGCTCTAACAGATTTACAAAGACTTAACATACAAATGAAACCTATTACTGCTGAAGTCTTCATCCATGCCTTAATAATCTTTTGCCCTCTCTATTACAACTCCCTCTTCTCTGGCCTCCCCAGTTTCCAAGTCTTCAGCATGTGTAGAATATTACATCCAACCTACTTTCAAGTACAAAGAACTTTTATTTCCCCCATTTTCAGATATTTCCACTAGATCTTGTTCATTCTGGGATGCTGTTCAAAACTCTTTTCCTTCTCTTTAACCTTTCATTGATATATTTCAACCTAGAGAACATAAAGACTTTTCTTCCTCAGCCCTTTCCCCAGACATTTTGTCCAGCTGGCATCTGCCTTATTTTTACTTCAGTGGAAGTAGCATTGGATCCACTGATATGTAGATAAGACCCTAAAATGCACTCATACTGTCTAAGAGCACATATCTTACCATTTCATAGGCTGAAAATAGTTCCAGAGCCTTTGCCTGCACAACCTTTGCTGTCTGCAACAGATTTTCCTCCACGCTGAGACCCCAGCTCAGGAAAGCATTTTTTCGCACATGCTTGGGTCCTGGTGAGACCCAGGGCTTGAGCCTTTGCTTCATGTTAAGCTCTGTCCTCCCCAAAGATGGTACACACAATATGTTTACACGTTTTCCTGAGCAGCTGCCTAACTCCAATTCTTTTCTAAATTTCATCTGAAAACCAACTTTCTGTCTTGGCCAATTCTCCTCATTTATCTCTCCATCTGCTTTTATTGTATAACTCTGCCCATGCAATTGAAATCAGAGCAATGCTCTGGAGGTAAGCTGTGCTTTAAAGTTGCCAACCAAGGAAAATTTGTGACCACAGCCTTCTCTGAATTGCAAAGACATGTTTTGCACTGATGTTGTCCTTGTACCTCTCTGTTTGATATATGAGCTATGTATTTATCTGTCTTTCAGGTTCACTTGATGTTCCCTGATCATGTACCAAAGCCATGCTGTGCACCAACAAAACTGAACGCAATCTCTGTGCTCTACTTTGATGACAGTTCCAATGTTATTTTAAAGAAATACAGGAATATGGTGGTGCGTTCATGTGGCTGCCACTAGAATAAAAAAATAATCTAAAGCAGAGGGGTTTATTCAAAATTGTAATAAAGTCAAGATATGAGCCTTGCTGATGAAAGGGCAGGCCTAAATTTATTCCATTTCATGTCATCTCTCATTTAATTGTACAGTATAATGTATATAGTAGCTTTTATTTATTTAAAAGTATATAGTTTCTTTTGTATGAGCAAAATTTCAGAACCATTTATTTTATGGGTCACCTCACCATGCAGTAGAAGTTCACGAACTAATTTTTCAATGGACCATGCTGAAATCTGTTTCATTCCATTTCAGTATTTTAAAGTAAAGCCTTTGTACAGAATTTTTTAAAACTAGAAACTCCAGAACTTCTGTAAAGGCTTTGTATTGTTAAAGGAACTAAAATACATTTGTTCATATTGTGCCAATGAAAACTGTGGCGAGGTATTTATTTAGAAAAAGACATAGGGGAAAAAACTAAACAAAACTGCTCAACTAAACATATTTTTTCTTTTAGAAGTTCTGCCCCATTAGAAAAAGTGAAATGTTGAACAGTGCTTAAGTAAATAAATAGTAGATAGAAAATAGAAGTGAAAAAATTGCACATAATTGTTATACTATTTTCTTTAACAAAATGAGTGTAAATGGAGGAGTATGTTACTTTCTGGCTTGTGAGCTGCAGAGTTTGCAAAAGGCTCCAGGCTTTGGAAATTCCATGTAGACAGACTCTTCCCTTTATTTAGGACTTTCCAAGTTAACACTAAAAATTGAACTACAACATTCTTACCTCAAATCATACGAGTCTCTTATCTACTACACTGCTCTGGCAGGTATTTTTATAATAACACCACAAGGTAAAATCAAACAAAAAACCATACAATCCTTCCCATTATATACCCAGTATATACAGTATATACACAAAATATACAGAAGACACAGTCTGGAAGGGCTTCGCTTTATTTAGCTCCTACTTCTGCATGTGTTTTGTGAGTGTGTGAGGGAAGGCATTGGGTATGCAGTTGTCACCCCTTCAATCAAAAATCATGTCAGTGGTGGCATTGAGTAATTTGCAGCCTACTTTTAGTCCCATTTGCTCTTCTATCAGGTGGGGATTGATTTAAATAATGAGACTCAATATGAGATATTGTTCCTTTTATTTTGCATTAACTATTGTAACTCTGTTATAATTCTTAAATCCATACAATAATTTTTTAATCTCCCAAAATTTTTGGACTCAGATCAAACTCTGTGGTTGTGAATTGCATAACAAATTACAGATTACATTTCCACCACCACTGCATATACGCTTATTTTGAATTAAGGACATTTAATGTCTTTGGACACCCTTTTGTTTTAGTGTTATGAAAATGGGAAAATAGAAACTATTTTCTCTCTATTACATGGCTAATTATAATATATGCTTTTGTCATGATTTCACTTCACTAAAAATGCTTCATTTAAACCATTCTCAGAGAGCTGCTAAAAAATGCTTAGGGCATATCAGTTTCTCCTTAGACAGTCTATTCATGTAACTCTGACTTCTCTGGTTATTTAAAACATATTTCAGAAAACTCAGATTATTACAGACTGATAAAATCAGTGTGTGTGTGTGTGACTGTGTGTATGCATGTGAATGTGCAGCTGTCATTTTTGCAGAAACTAATTTATTTTATCTTGCTTTTGGAGTAATACATAAATCCTTTTTATGCATACACTCAGTTAAAAAAAAAAGAAAATAAATTAGTAGTCCTGATTCAGTCTTTGGAACTCTTTCCCCTTAATAGAACAGTTCCATTTTACACTTTCATCTCTATTTTATACTGACATTACCTACATTTAGTTGCAGCTTATGCACAAGGGTGTACAGCAAAATATGTCTCCATCTGAATTACCATTTTGGAACATTTAGATTCCTGGGTTGTCTTCAAAAGATTTACTGGTTTCTGTATAAATTGGGTAGGCAGATATGCTTTTTTTGAACTCAATTTATTCTGAATGGAATTTGATGGATATTAAATTTGGGGTACATTAAGTAATATATTTTTAAATAATGGTGTACCATTTTGAGACTAAGAAGCTGAAGATTATTGTTATATTATACTTTAAAATATGCTGTTGGAATATATTTCTATATTTTGAGACATAATAAACCTGTAATAATATTTTCCTCTGCTGTGATTTTGCTTCGAAGATGCATGACAAAATGGCAGTGATCTGATGTATTCTTTTAAAGGGAAAAGGAAGAGATCATCAGTGGTTATGCATAGATTTTGTTACAGACAGTTTGCAAAACTGCTTTTATATTGTTACTTCTTAAACTGCAGATAGTGAAACATCTACATTGTTAGTAAAAATCATGCCTTCAAATGATACCTCCAAGTGCTAATATTTTACTCAAAATATACTAGAAAGGAGAAATGGTTTTTAAAATTCTCACTAAATACATAACTGCTCATTCCTTTGTTTGAAATGAAGGATAGTAGCACACCTTCTACATGCTCTGGATAAGTGAATATAGGTATGTTTTCATGCAAACTTGTTTGGGTAAACTCTTCTTCAGTAGTAACTAATACAGGGCTTTCTGTTCTTTTGCTTCATCCTATCAAATGCCTGTTATTTTATATATATTTATGCATAATATATACACACATATTTAATGCAAAGTATACATAATTGTATCAGATATATACCCATATCTGTAGTTATGAAGCTATTCTCTAGTTATGAAGACCATTCACTATCATTTAGGACACAAGATATTTGTTCTTTTTCAAGTTGTTTAAGCTTTCTGCATCCTTAACAACTGGGAAACCAGAAAAAAAGAATAAGTCCTGTACAGAATTAATGTTACATTATTCATACAAAGCTTTCTGGTAGCTGACAAGATAGCAGTACATCTGATCAGTACAAAACTCAGCTAAAGATATCTTGGCATGGACCTCTTCAAACAAAACGATGATCATTCTTTGTTCTATTTTGCATCTGTCTGAGGGACTGTCCTGACTGATGTGTCCTCAGCAACACCATGATTCTTCCTTCTTCAAAGACCTGTTTAAGTAAATATTCATTTTTTTGAGTGACTAGATATGCAGTAGAAATGGAGACATACAAAGAGCTCAGGTAACTTTAGGAATAAGAAACCAGTCCTTTCTAGCTGCACAGGAGAGTGCAGCTATTTATTTTGCATACTAGCACATATAGAATTATAGGACAGTAGTTAGTCTTCATATTATTATAGGAGTCAATTGTCACACCATTTGGGGCTTCATTTTGGTAAATGGTATATACATGAGCAGTGTGAGTTACACCTATGCTGCTGGCACCCTAACTGAGTCTCTCTAGAGACAACATAGAGACATTGCTCTTTTGATTCCAATTCACCTATTTCTCTCCAAAAACTACAGAGTTGATTTAGAACAGTGACTCTGCTATAGACCTTTTCTGTGCAACTGTAATAATGATAACTCCTGACACCTTAAAAAAACCCCATTACATTGTTGAAAAAGTTTTACTGAAATGTTTATTTGGGACCCGAAGCTTTGAGAAATCTTCTGTTATCATGATAGGATGGCAGACACTTCTGTTTTGGAATATAATTTTGTCTACCTTTTACTTGGAAAAGGTTGTATTGCTGACTGTGTGTTTCTCCTGTTTCGTTGTGGTTGGTTGTTCGGGTTTTTTTGTCAATTCCTGTTTTGAAAAATTTAAACAATGTTTTAGCCTTGTACTCATAAGATTTTAAATTGTTTCAGCAATAACTAAAGGATTCAAATTATCAGAACTTTAAAATTATGTTATTTGCAATCTCTACCAGCTTTTTTGCTCATACATTCAGCTGTGTATAGGGAGAATCTGACATGTGGTGTCTGAATGACAAACCAGACACATGTGAAGTACAGAGCATTATCTTTTACTATCTCATCTGCAGTCACAGAACTTGCAGAATGTGATTTACAATGTGTTACTGAATTCTTACTCACAGGGCTTGAGCAAGAAGTTGATTAAAAACAAAAGAAAACTGAACTAAAAATTCAATGAAAAGCAGTGAGAGGAGGTTTTCTTGCCATCTTAATTCAAATAAATCAGCACCAAACGTGGTACATGACGAGTTAGGAATCTCATGTGAATTAAATGGGCCTTTTGTATTCTGTTTTCCATATTTGCAACACATGACACAGACACTTCTCCTGACTGCTATATTTCCAGCTAAATACTTTCTGTTCTCTGCCTGCACATTTTTGCTTTCAGATAGGCACCATCAATTATTATTAATAATATGAATGAAGATATTTTCATTGCTTTAGCAGATGTTAATGCTTTACAACAGAAGTATGAGTTATTAGTATTGCTACTTTACAGGTACAGAAAAGTGGAGAGGCTAGGCAAAGAGAAAAGCAGGTGAGAGGCAGTATAGGGTAGACAACCAGATCTCCAGTGTTCTAGTGCTCTAAACCCTGTTCCACGCTCTTGGCCAATGATGCATAGACTTGGCACTCAGGTCCCTGCAGCTCATAACTTTAAGGGAAGATAGGCAGTCTTAGGAGTTACCTGGACCTATATTTTGCATTTACCTAGTATTTTTCTACTTTCATGGTTATTTCTGTGCAGAATACAGGCCATGCCTTTCCTATGTGGGGGTGGTTATATTTTAAACCTCCTTCTAGGGAACGAACAAGGATTATCTTGCAGCAGATTTTGGAGCACCTTTTCAATAGGATCATAAATCTGCACCAGTAGAACTGAAGGCAGTGTTACATCCCTCCCTTTTCTTACATTTTACTCCTGCTCAGTGGGAGGTTCAGCAATGCATTAAGACTGGGACTGTGTTCATATCTGTGTAGCAGGGGTTCTCAGGCCAGATGTTGGCTGGAGATATGAGAGCAACATGTTTTCTAGGGAACAGCTCTCAGACAATAATATTGAAGCAGAAATATGGCAGAAATCTTCTCTGTAAAACTTGTCTTGGTCTCTTCTGGATCTCAAACTGACTTGTGAGCAGAAGCATTTGTGAAAATGAGAACTTTTTTACTAAATTGTAAGGAGAAATCTTGCTGGGGGCTCTTTCTGGCATCTCTGCCCCCATAAATTCTTTGACAAAGGAGAAATCCAGGCTTGAACCTGGAGTTACTCAACTGCACAGAGACCAAAATTTGAACAAGACACGGTGGAGAAACATGTTGCATGTATCAAACTCCCTAAACTGATCTAATTGGAAAATAAAGCTTTTCAGGCCTGATAATTTTCTTGGTTGCTGGGCTGTCTTGCCATAAGAACGTGTGTTCCCTTTTATTTGAGTGAATTTTTGGAATTCCTTACCAAAATTAGTGTTTCTCCCTTAACCTCTGCAATGGCTCTTTTCAGCCTTCTCTGCATGTTATCTGTTTTATTATTCAAGGCTAACAGCTCCCACAGGGAATGCTCTTTCATAGACTGTGCTGCAGGGATAGAACAAAAACAAGACCTGCCAAGTCAGTTACTTGTTTAATTGGGATGTGAATCTTTGAGAAATCTTTTTGCTGACTCTCATTCTTTTTTGCATGCATTTGGATTTTTCTTGGTTTGCTGACTTGGTATGAGTTCTTGTAGATAAAGATACATAGGTAAGTGCATAGAGTTCCAGTAAACCTTTCTGTGAAAAGCATTTGTGCACTGAGCAAGAAACAAAATTTCCTAATTGGTTTCCTCTTTAAAAATGGAATTGATACAGCGAATAAAAAACTTGTATTCCCCATAAAGGAAAATGTTTTTAGCAAATTACTGAGCCTGGTTACACTTCAGGTTTTGAAATCTCTTAGTTTAGTTAAAATTTAGAGTTTCTAAGTAGCAGGACCTATATTCTGTACCTCAGGATATATATCCAAGGACCAGATCTCTATTCTCAGATACATTGGTGTACATAAAGATCTATCAAAATTAATAGTGCCCTTGGAATACTCATAAGCATATTTCTGATTCTTTCTGTTTACTCATATTGGACAGTGAGGCAAGGTTATTCATGCCAGAATACAATTAACCGCTTAATTTCTTCTCCTTATAACCAAGGCCTTATGCTTTTACTCTTTCCTCTAACCCATCTACAACAAAATATAGCTGAAGGTCACTTAAAATTATGGAAAATTAATTTCATGCTTCATAACTGAACTGAATGTAGAAATTCCTAAACTTTAATTAGAATTTTTAAAAATTATTATGAAAACAGTTTTAAAAATGTTTTTAAAAAGATCATTGCTGATCTGCAGAGCCCAACACCAGTGCTGTAAATGTGGCAGTCAGGGCAGAGAAGCCAGGACTGTGTTCATCCATGGCAGAAGCCCTGTCAGCCTGGCAGGGGCTGTGGCTACAGGGTGCCAATGTGCTCAGACGAGGAGCCAGAAGCCCACATTTGTGGAAAGGAGCCTGGAAGCTGCAGGGTTCCCTTCTCTAACACAGTGCAGACATGTGGGCTCTCCAACTAGGAAACAAGAGAGGTGTCCTGTAGAAGAGTGCACAGTGAAGCCCACTGAAAATGCCTGCATTTAACCATAAAAGTGCTTAAAGATATGGCTCTATTTCAAAAATAGAAATGTATTCATTGCGAGATTCCCATTCTGGCTAAAATTTCTCCTGACATTTCTGAGGGAAGCTTCACTGACATTTTCACAGAGGTTTGCTCATTTTTGGCAGGAAAGAATTTGACCCCTCTCTTCAATCATGTTACACCCCATTTCAACTGACTGTCTCTTTTACCGTTCTCTTAGTTTTTCCCATGATGTAAATGCATGCTGCGGTAGAAGCAACAATGTTCCTCCGGATTTACTCTACAATAGCAAAGTAGTGTTGCAAAATACTTCCTACAATGTTTTCCTCTCATTCCTCTGAATCGTTTCCCTTAACTGACCTTTGCAGTTCAAAAAACTGTAAGAAATGAGCCAAATAATAATTGTTAAGGCAGAAATCAGGCAAAATGCCATGTATTTGCATTATCTGAGTTAGATAACAGAATGTAATAAACAGCTATTATATCCCTCTCCTTACAGTCATTGGTTACGCGGCACCGCTCTGACTCTAAGCACTAAGGCCTATCAGCCTTCCCGAAAAGCAGTCTGCTTGAACTTTCAAGCAATGCCAGGATAATCAAGCTGTTTCAGCTCACAGATGTGATTTTTGAGATTTTTTTAACAGATTGTTTCACTAGAAGTTTACTCAATACAGTAACGCCCTTCAGAAGCGCAGTGGAGTGCAGCCAGGAATGGTAACATCTTCCATTAACACACCTGAATCATGATGATAACACCTGTCCCCAGTTTGATTTTCATTATGTACATCTACATTCTTTATATTCTTGATATTAAAAATGTCACTATGGCTTTTCCAACATGGAAGAGATTTCTGTCAGACAGTAAAACCCACTTGTGATGTTTTCTGCCTAATGGTTCTGCCTTTTTCTCTATAATCTAGTTTCCACAATTGCCCAAAGCCTGCAGAATCCATATCACTCATCATATCAATTACTACAATTAACTTTCCTGTGAACTACTCTAATTTCATACATTTCTAATCACCCATTTGTTGTGTGGGTGAGTACCACGCTCATTTACATGCAACGAGATGTTTAAGCAATTATATTTTTGTTTGCTTGTTTTCCCACCAGCTTCAGCTTTTTCTCCTTCACAGTCACAATTCAATCTTTTCAAATTGCAGAAAATTTAGTATTCTGTTTATGAAGAGTTGGGTAACCTCCATGTTGAGAAAGAGAAAAGAAAGTGTTTTCAACGCTATTTCTGTATGACACAAACCAATGATTCTATGTAGATATTTGAGATAATACTGCTCCAGAGGCCATGCAATTGTATTGCTGCATGATTCCAGGTTGTTTGCAATACCAGCTAGCAATTCAGTCAGAACCTACGTATTGACAAGGGAATACACTATATGGTGTAGAAATACGTAAAGATGTTGTTGATCATTTAAGGGTCCCTGAAATGAGCAAACATCCAAATGAGTTTGCAAAAGTTTGTGAATGGCAACTTAAAGTGTGTTGTCCTGTGCATTTCCCCTTTGATGTGAACAGTGCAAGCAAGCCAAGGCATAGAATCAAAGCGTGTTTTGGTGAGTACATTTCTGAGAGGTGCATTCAGTGAGATGCAGAGCATCAACTTGCATTGAATTCAAATTTTAATTAACACTTGGGGTTTACTTCCTCTTGATACTGGCTTGGATGCTTTGGTATTCTGTAGAGCCTCAGCTGCCTTAGAAGTTTTGTTATAATAGCACCATCTTCTGACTAACGTCCTGTCAGGAGTATTTCCAAGTATTTGGAATCTGAGGATCCTATATCTGTGAAAAGGTGGCTGCTCCCCTGCTTTATGCAGTGCTCCAGAGATGCAGTGAAGTGGTTAACCACGCAGTGCAGAGCTGAGAATTCCTTAACTTTGGCAGCCTGATGCTGAAATGTATGCACATTTCCAATGAAAACACCGAGAGAATTAAATGAAAATAGAAAAAGTTCTTCTGACATTTTCGATGCTGACTCAGTTTTGTATGAGTAAGAACCACTGACAGCACTTGTCTTCTTAGTCTCTTCCAAGGTCAAGATTGTATGCTAGATATTTTGAAGAGTCTACTACAGTATAAATACAGACCAGCTAGTAAAGTTTTAACCTTATTTAACCTTTGCTTATGCACAAAGATATAAATCTTCAAATTACTAAAGTGGTTGGATCGATTTTCCTAGAGGAAATTGTATCATTTTTATATCAAACTTACTTAACTCCTGGCTATGTTCTAGTACATATGGGTCCTTTCCTCCCATTTCTGTCTGGACAGTAAAGAAAATACAGTAGTGACTGGCAGCTATGAAAACTATTTAGTCAATTAATTTTGGAAAGGCTATGGATTGATATGTGAAGTCACATATCCAGTTTGTTTCATATAAATTACTAAAACTTCAGATACAGTTTAAAGGGCATAAAACCAGAGTCAAACGTATCTGTCTTAATTTTATTCTTAACTTTCCTGGCTCTAACCCTGCTTACACTGGTGAACTGTAATTTATATTCAATACATCCACATTAATGACTCTATCATGCATGTCTCATCTATATTTAAGCACTTAAAGTGCAACCCCATCACTACCACCATCACGGTCTCCAAAAGGCACCTCTGGCTGTTGTACCAGCACACATTAGGTTGTCTTCTTTTTGTATTGGTGATCAAAATTCACCACCTTTCACACTAAGGCTTGTTTGAACAGTTATTTATCTGACCAGTCTCTACTCACTTCTTAGCACATCCATCCGTATGCCAACCTTGAAAGCAACCTTGTTTGACTGCCTATTTTTCATACAAATATTTCTGCACCTTTTCTAATCACAGTTCTTCATGACCTGATCCACAAATCTACTTCCTATTTCCTTTAAGTTGCTCTCTAAGCTAAACTTTGTAAAGAGAAAAGGTAAGGCAAAATCACTGGCTTTTGGGCAGTACAGAGTTCAAGGTCAAAGTTGAAGAAATGCAACATCTTCTTTTATTATACATAGAGTGTCAATGAAGATGTCCATTTCACTGCAGTACCATCTGTTCTTTCAGACCAGTGTGTCATAAAATATCACAGAATATTTAAGAAGACCTATTTTTGCATTTATATTACTTTAAACCATGAGATTTGGTACAAGTTCTAAGTTATGATAATTCTCCCTTTACTGATTTTTAGCCTTCCCAGGACCATCATTTGTTCTGCAAGTTTCATTTTCTCCTGCACACACTATCATTGCAAAATGGTTTTAGATGTCTATTTGTTAACATAAGTTCTCAACATTTGTATATCTGTGTCTCTTTCCATGTCACGTTTATTGTTCTTGTGCTTTACTTGCATGTATAAACAAAGAAAATGTCTCTCGCTGGGGTACAGATTGGACTTTGGAAAGGATGTCAGCCTTTTTTCACTCTATCTATTTCAAATAAACAAAGCACTGCTAAGCAAAACTAATCGGTTTATGGACTCAATATAAAGTTGGAAAGGTCAGAATAAAATGGGATGGTCCCAAGCTCTACATTTTGCTTTCAGCTTTCTGAATTCCCTGGAAGATAGGTAAAAATCAGATGGAAGAAGCCATGTCTCTCTGGGCCATGTATCTGTGCTTGGCTGATTTGTGGCCTCTTTCAGAGACAGGTTATGCAGCGTAGAGTGACCAAGAGTGGAACAAGACTTCTCCCTGAAATACTGCACACGTAATGCATACTTTAGGGCTCCCTTGGTCTCCTTCGGACAAGTTTTGCTGTTATTTTGGGATTGTTGAGCACAGGTGTTTGGTCCACATGTATCAGCTCAAATTGACATTGTCTTTGCATGAAAACAATAGTGCTTGGGCTTGTATTTTGTAACTACTGCAAATTACTTTGTTTTGAGGTGTCACGCTTCGGTCCTTGGGCTAAATCTGCAGCTGCGGCATTTTGGAGCAGCTTTATTATATTTGACTGGTATCAACTAGAGATTTGACACTGTCATCTCATTGCAACAATGAAATATAAAGCTTTCCCATATCACACAGTGCTGTGCACACAGGAAGAAAACTTGGATTCAGAATTTATCCAACAGTAAGCATTTATCTCAATGACAAATAATGGAAAGATGCAAAAAGCTCAGATTTTAGTCCCATGGGTTGTACTGGCAATTGAAAAGTCTTTAATTTCTATTATGTCTAATCTTACTTTTGTTGTTTTGCTGAAAAGCTACATATGTTGCAAGTTAACCATTTTAATAAGTGATGGAAATCTGATTAGAATCCCAGTATAAACTCTTTTCCCTCTTTGGCTCCAGTGAATTTTTCTGTTTTACTATTGTTGAATTAGGTTTTGAGAAGTTAGAATCCATCCTCTTAAGTTTTGGGGGTTTTATCTGATATTTAGATTTTTTTCTCACTTCTCAGGGCTCAGACAACCACAGGACGATATGATTAATAATAAACTACAATGCATGAAAATAATAAACTACAATGCATCCTCTATTGTCCTTTTGCCTAACACATTTGTGCTGTCACTGCTAATGCATTTCAGACATTTCAGAAGGTCTGAAGAATAAGTAAAAGTATGAGAATGGCAGACTGCTGGCTTTGCTGGATGGTCCTTCGGGTCTAATCAAGATTTGGATGAAAGTACCTTATGGAGAATCAGACATTATGGATTGGGTTTTTTATAATGCTGTATTGGGTCTGGCTGAGATGGAATTCATTTTCCCACAGCAGCCCTCACAGTGCTGTGCTTTGCAATGATAGTTAGAAAGGTGCTGATAACACAACAGTGTTTTGGTCCTGCTGAGCAGAGCTGGCACAGCATCAGCACTGTCTCACCAACATTCCTCCCCCTGCACACCCCATCGAGGGGCAGGAGGGCAGAGAGATGGGCAAGATCCTGAGAGGGGACACAAGCAAACCAGCTGACCCAAACTAACCAAAAGGATATTCCGTACCATATGATGTCAGCTCAGATATAAAAGTTAAGGAAAGGAGGAGGAAGGTGGGGGGGCATTTGTTGTTTACAATGTTTGCTTCTGGAACAATCACTCCATGTGTGGAAGCCCTGTCTCCCAGCAAGTAGCCGAACACCGCTTGCTAATGGGAAGTAGAGAATAAACTTTGTTATTTTCCTCTTTACTCGAGTGTTCACAAACATTTGCTTTTGCTTTAGTAACCTGCCTTATCCCGATGTATGAACCACCTTATTCTCTCTCCCCTGTCAGGCTGGGAAGAGAAGTGATAGAGTGGTTTGGTGAGCACCCAGCATCCAGCCAAGGTCAACCCACCGCAAATGTCTTTCTTGGGGAACAAGATTGTCGGAGACTAAGTTAAAAACATTAGCACTGTAAGTCATATAATTAAAAAAATATTCATAGAAATGTCCACTTACTCTCGCACTATGGTAATAATAGTTATCTGCAAAGAGAACTTGCGACATTCAGCATGAGAATAAGTCTTCCAAGAAAGCTCTAGCTCAATACTGGATAATATGGTATTTAGTCCTATATGGCAGTTTGAATCGGGAGTCTCTTGTACAACGTAGAAGTTAATAGAGCATTTACAATTAGCCTTGAATGGTTTGGAAATAGAAGAGCTAAAATTCTCAAAGACACCCAGGAAAATTAGGGACTTCCATCACATTTTAAAAAGTAGCTTTGATATCAGGAGTAAGAAATCTCAAATTGATATAGGAAACCAAATGCTAATTAATTGCTGGAAAAAATATCATCAAACATAAATTCAGATAATTGTTAACATAGGCATCATTGAATTCTCAAGTTGCCCGAAGTTTAATTTCTTCCAGTAAAGTTCCATAAAAGTGCTTAAATACCTCCCCTTGAGAGCTCTAGGACTGGCTGCACTTGCTTAGTAGCCTGACGCCTTATGCTTACAGCAAAGCCCAGGCATTCCCTACCTCTTTCCTTGCTGATTCAATGGGCTGGTGTGCAAGCATAACCTGCCTTAGCTATTCCAAGGTCCCACCCTTTGCTAGTGTCCTAGCCTCTTGCTTTCTGAGTTTGTTTGGCCTCTCTGTGCTGAATCATTTCAGCATGCATATCCAACAGAAAATGGATGTGAAGAAAGGTAGCTTTTCTCTCAGCATGCTGACTGAGCTCAACACAACACTAGCCAAATGCTCAGGTCAGTGTAATAGAAAGGGTGGGAAGAAAGCATGGGCAGAACCATCATCTGTCTCAGCATGCTATGGAAACCCAATATCAGAGAATGCTAGATTACACCACATGGAAAACACAGGAATCAAGATGTGTTCTTCACCCCGGTGGTTGTGAATGTTAAGTTTCCAGTCACTTAAACCATGGAAGATTTGCACATTCATTTTTCTGTCTGTCCCTATTTGCTCATGAGCAGTTTAAGTTGGCCTCCCATTTGGAGGCCAAATCACTTGACCCTATCATATAACCTACTGTGCATCCCAAATTTTCTCTGTGGTAGCAGGTGACTCAAGAACTGAAGTGGACGCTGCCAGATCTTCCCGTAACCTAGCTGAGCATCCAGCCCAGCGTACTCCACCCTATGGGAGTCTGGGCAACCAGTGTCATCTTCTACCCATGCACTGTTCCTGCAGCTCCTCCGTGCCCTCCCTGCTTTCCCAGGCACATGCCAAACAACCTGTAATTCTCAGCCATAAATGCCTTAACTAGCTATTACAAGTGGACTTACTCTTCTCAAGGATAAGTTGGGATAAAATGGTCTTAATTTTGTCTTACAGAATTGTTCATCTTTCAGTAGCATGCTCAAATCTTTGTATAGGAGAAAAAATATGCTTATGGGGGTCATTACTTTCATGGCTGAAGAACTCACACAGGAGAAGTGGGTTGTATTCCCCTCAAGCTGCTCTGAACCCCACATTACTGCATCTTGGCCTCTAACACTCAGCTTTTTAGGTAAAAGGGAACAGTGACATAATTACTTTTTACCACCAATACCACATTTTTTGCCTAAGACTACAAAAATATTGGTTAACAAAGGAATTCATGGCATGAATGCCAGCTACACAGGGTCTTCTTCGGTGAATCTTCCAAATTGCTTTAGCAGTATCTGCTCATTGGGTCAGTCAGTTTTGCATTCAGTTTCTGTACCCCAGAGACAGCAACTTCACTCTTGCTGATTACTCTTTGGAATAGTGAGATATGCAAGTCCTTGGGGTTACAGTGCTCAGCTTTTTGGTGACCCTACTCTGTACAGACCAGGGGCCTGGCTAGAAAGAGAACTTACATTTTTTAGTCCTTAGAAGCTTTTGAAAGTATCATTGCTTACCATATTAGTTGAAAAATGTTTTCTGCAGCATGTGATACTCCCTGATTGCTTCAGGATATGTAATCTGGACTCTGAACCCTGTGGTCACTGTGAAGCCTCCCATTCACAGACATGTTAAAGAGATGTAGACCAAGAAAGCTTATTGCATTTCTGTGGCAAATGTAATGTGAGACCCTCACATAGTAGCTGCATCAGACTCAGCTCACTATTTTAGGAGATTTCACTGTAGAAAATAAAGGAATTACTTATATGACTGTATTTTAGCAATCAGCTTAAGAGTACAGGAGCCTTTTCTTCTTGTTGTACATTGTTAGCTTTAGTTCTGTTCTATGATTGCCAGTTAAAAATGTGTTTTTCTTCTGTCTGTAGTGCTTGAGAATTGTCTGTAACTAAAAAATTGTAAGACTGTGCACATTAGTTCTGCAAATGCTCACCAAAATTTTGTCCATTTGCCTCATCTATACACTTGAAATATATCTCATTAAGCAGGATGGCAATTCTAGTCACTGTAACTATGTCTGCTCTAACTTAAACAAGGACAGAGCATGGTATTGTCTTGTTTTGGTGTTCATCCTACTGTCCATCTCCAAACTGCTGGTTAGTAATTGCCGTGTTTTTCTCTGGACACAGTTTAGGCTCACACTAGTTAGGACTCTCTCATAGGCTCAGTTCAGAGATGGTATGTGCTAGACAACTGCTTTCAACAGGCAAAATGGTGAGGCCATTCTGCATAGGAGATTGGAGTCCATAGTGGACTTAGCTTTATGGACATCACCATGCCAAACCATTTCTCCTTTGAGCCACAGGGTGAGCCCTTGGTCATTTTATTCATAGATGTAGTTTCTACTAACAGAGGGAGATAGACATCTACCTCCAGGATAAAAAAGAGCGTTCAGCAAGCATGAGACCTTTGTTTCAACCAGAGAAGAGTGGTCTGTCCAGACCTCTCAAATAGCAGAGTATAGGAAGAGTAGCCAATTGAACATGGCCATGTGACAATAGTCCAGTTCATTTTTTTCCCCTCCAGATTGTTTTCCCACTTACTTTCATTCTGATGTTTTAAGAGATCTAGGAGAGGTGCCACTCTCAGGTGAAAAGGGTGTCCACGCTTCCTGCAGAGACCAGGGAAGTCTGATGACAAAGTAAATGGTTGTGAAGAAGAGGAAAACCAAATATGAATGTAATTGGGCATCTCTTCCCTCATTTAGAGATGATTGACATTTTCTGATTGAATCCTGCTAGTTCTGAATTACAGAAAAAAAATAATTATTCATACTGCTTAATATCATGTGTCTTTTTCATTTTGAGTTACACATGTCATATTTGATCAAATTTATGTGACATTTAATCTCAGAATGTTGTTTAAAATTTTCTTTAATATGAGTTGGCTCATTAAATTGGCTTGGAAGGTTTTTATATTTCTCCTAGGATATACAAATATATTTATTAAGCTTAACCACAATAAACTTTATATCAGTAGCCATATCATTGATTGTGGTAACCATATTGACTGTGATATTGAATTTCACAAGTTAATGTTAAAAATATTTCTTTAATCTGTATTTTCTATACTTGTTCTCCTTTAAATTCTTTCTTTTTATTATATCATCAAAAATTATTTGAGATACATAATTTCCCTGAGTCATATTGCTTATTTAATTTCTTTTCTTAGTGTAACAAAAATAATACAGTCTTTTATATGATGAAGGAACAAAAAACCACAGTGTCTAAAGAAGACATGAAGGTAAAAGTAAGGAAAAAACAGAATCAAGCATTGACACATATACTTCACAGAAAAATCTTCTTTCACTGAAAAAATGAAAGATATTAGGAGTCCTTTGTGTTCTACAACACAATCAGAAAACACCAGGTATTTGAGAAAAATAAAAATTTGCAAGACTCCTCTGAACAGAATACCACAGTCTGGATATCTTTGTACATACTAAAGGAAGATTTGAAACATTTTTTCACTAGTCTGGCACTGGATTTAAAATTTGATAATGTATTCCTTGAATCAACTTTTGCTGAGGATGGCAAAAATGTGACTTTTGGAGTGCATTTTCTGCTAATCCAGCAACTTCAGTTTGCACAGCTGGGAGTCTTCTATTTTTTCCTGCAGCCTTTTCTTCCCCCTCCCCCATTCTGACTTGTTATTGTTTGAAATTCTGAGAATGTTTTACACACATTTCCAGTGTACAACATTTGGACACTGATAAACGAATGACAAGTATGATATAAAGCCTCATGGAAGGCCCTGAAGGGTCTACCCAGGGAGAAGAACACATCTGTCTCCAGCTGTGCAGTTATTTAGGAGTGAAATGACTTGTCTTGCGTTGGGCAGAGATAGTAATTATTTTTTTTGTTGATGTGAAGATCAAAGGTTATTCTCAGGAAGTAAGGACAAAGATTGTGGTATTTAGCAGGACAGATTTATCCAGGACATAATTTAGTACATGGTTTGCACGTTAACCTGGTGCTAATGCATGTAGATGACAGAGTAATTGTAAACAGTCTGATGTAAGATAAATTATAATTGGTGAAAAGCAAATTAATCTACTGGTCAGGAATCTCCCACAGTTAGCAGAGTCTTGAGCAGCTGCTATGTTCCACAATCACACTTTGAAAAAAGGCTGCTTGGTCTGAGGATTTCTTCCTATGATGACAATAACTTCTTCCTCTTGTCCCAGTGCAGCTTTCAATTTATTTATTTATTTTAATAATGTAACCCTGCTTTAAGAACACTATCCAGTCTTAGACTGATATAATTCACAAATTTCTTCCCACAAGAGTGAATCCTTTAGTTTCTTGATTTGCAGGGTGCAAACTAAGAATACTCTCCCCCCCTCAAAACCACAGAGGTAGAAGTTTATAAATGACTTTTCATAACTGGGTGTACTATGATTTCATGGTCAGAGATGAAATATAATATTTATTTCTCTTCAATTTCCTGATGCTGTTTCCATGAAATAGCTTTCTCATGTTTCTTATTTCTAAATTTGACTTATATATGCAAATACCTTTACTCTGTTAAAAGTTAGTCAGTATAAAACACAAATATACAAATTGTGTTTACAAAGGGAACAAAAAAGCTATGAAATGATGGTTGAGATCCCTTACAGTAACCCAAAATTTAATAGATGTTCATGCACTAACTACTGTGACATGAAACACTTATCAATAGTATTGACACATGCATAAAGCTTTTTTGCTTGAAAAAATATGACTTTCACTATCCATGGGACCTCCACAGTTCTCTTTATTGTCAGGAGCTGCTGAGATTTGTATTGTTTTAATTGAGGAAAAATGCCATGAGCAAAAATGAGATACTGATATAAAACCAAAATAAATAAGCCTAAATTTATGCTTAAACATAAAATGTTCGTGGCAGGCTCTTATGACAAAAAACAGTCCACCTGGAAGAGATTTGGCCAAAAAATCAGAGGCAACAAAACTGTTTCATAACTGTAGGTGATTCACAAACATTAATGGAAACATGTTTTGCCATGTAGATTAAAATCCAGGCATTTAACTCTTCAATAATTACTAGGCTATGGAGAAACAATGAAGAGAATGAAGTTCTAGACTTTTTCCCTTCTTTCTCTGTCTTTGTTTCCATTTTCATATGTTCAAGAAAACTCATCCAAAGGATCAAAATAAATGTTCTTCTCAGATGGCTTTGCTATGATCCAGCCATCAGATGTCCAAGGGAGACAGGTAGGGGTGGATTGTACAGAGAATACCTAAGCAGGCTTTGACATGGTAGAGAAGTTTTCAACAAAAGTAGATTTGGTTTTCTAATTTTGTGCAGGCCTTGGTAAATCTCTCAGCATAGACTAATCTGCTATTGCTGCAAGTGCAGCCAAAACCCAGAAATTCTCCAGCTAATTCAGGCTGCAAGCCAAACCTCACTGTTTCCCCACTGTACTGCCCTCCCACAGAATAAAATCTTACTGGATTCCCTTAAAATAGCAAATGAACTTTGAATTCATTGAGGGAAAATCAACCCCAACCAATGAATGACAGGCTACCAAGTCTTCCTGGAGGTTACTCTTAGCGTAACATATGAAGCCTAAATATAATATATATTTTAGCATCTTTCAAGAATGTGTATAATTGTAGACTCCAACACTGGTTTTTTTCAGATAGAGCAAGCAGAGACCAGCAGACACAGTAAGGCTCAAAGTGAGGAGATTAGCAGTCATTACAGGACAGAGATAATTAAAATCTGACATATGCCAGAAGCTTCAGCTACTGAAACGGTAGCTTCCTTACTTGCCTTGGTGATGAATAACTTCCATATTGAAAGATCTGGGTGTGAGCACTCCACAATGTCAAATTGTTCAGAAAGGAGCACAGTAAAATCAATAGCAGAGTTTGTGAGTATGCAGAGATCATTTCTGTTGTGCAAAGGTAGGTCATATCAGGTGGAGTAGCTGCTTTGGTATCTCTAGAAGTGAAACAGCTCTGTGTGCTTTCTGCCTTTGCTGACAGCAGTTTTGATACCATGCCAAAACTACTATAAAGGTAATAAAGTTTGGGAAAGGGTTATCTGTGCTGCCACTGATTAGTCGATGCAGAAAAAGGTTTGTCAACATAACTATCAACAATTCATTTTTAAAAGTCTGTTAATAAGTCTTGTATTGTCTGTAAGTTCCTACTCTCTTCTTATGTACTTCTTTGTCATTTTCAGAATGTTCTAACCATGTCATTTTAATGCATTTGTTCCATTTTACACTTATTACTCAGTCAACACTATTTTTAAAATTTCACTGAGTAAGACCAAGAAAAATTACTTTGTACCAACATCTTTTCCACAGAGATTTATTTCTAGGGAAAAAAAAGAAACTACACACTTGTCTCCTTCAATTATTCCATAACAACAAAAGGGCAAAACCTTCAAAGATATTTTGGAAAAAATTAGCTACTCTTTAGCTTTCAAGAGATCACATAATGGACACTTCATACTCAAAACCACATGGAATAAATGTATGCATTGTTAACCTCTCAAGTACAGGGTGAACATTTGCCATGTATGTTGTGTTTACCATGATGAATCTATTCCTAATGATTGTACCTATACTTTAAGGTAGAAACTCATAAAAATCCACAACACAGTTAGGCACTTAATAAAGACTATTAACATTAGTTGGCCAGAGCTGGGGAAAGCAACTGAAACAGTCCATGCTACTGACTGAGCCAGATTTCACAATAACTTTGAACAAATCTGTAGAATTTGAATAAACTCTGTAGAAGACAATTTGATCTCAAAAAAAAAAAAAAAAGACAGTGGCATTATAATCATCCAATTTTTGCCTTGCAAAACTCATAACTTCCTAGTGGCACAAAAACATAGTTGTTTCATAATGTCACTGGGAAAAGCACATTAAACACAAAGTATTATTAAACAGAAAAAGCAGCCAAAACATCATCACGTTCAGTACAGTAAAAAAAAAATAAAAAATAAATAAAAAAGAAGAAGAAAAGTTTTGTTTCTTTCAAGCCATACAGCTCTTACATTTTTTACTTTCAAGACAATCACTAAAGATCTGCTAATTAAGACTTCTATTATGCAAGAATGTTTACAGCCATTAGCCTTCAGGCAAAGCTCATCAAAGGAATACAGACAATAACTTTAAAGACACCTGTAGCACTTAAAAAATACTTCAGTGGCACTTAACTCATCCACTTTCAAACCTCGAACTAGTTCTTCAGGTTACTTAGAATTTGACTACAAATAAAGCCATGGTGTGTGCTGTAGATCAGCCCTCCAAACCCCTGGTATGCTTCTGCCTCTGTACAAAATCGCATGTAACACCACATTCCTCTCCGTGTGAATCACTGCAAGTTGCAGCTGCTAGGTTTGGGTGGATCACCTTGTTCCGTAGAAAGATCAACTGGCTGAAAGAAAAAAGGAAAAACTGAGTGATTTCTTGGCAGCAATTGGAAAAGTGACGTATGGAAATGTTTCTTCATACCAGTCATGGTTAGCTGGTGAACTCGGTGCTGCAAGGTTTCATCGAGACTGGACCCCAGGGAGGCTGGGTATCTACCAGTATATTTCTAACACTTAGGAATTAGACTAGTAAAACCCAAATATACAGATGAGAATGCTAGGAGACATGAAACACCAGACATTTCAGGAAATAACCTGGGGATCCTGGCAGACAACATGTTCACGAGCCAGCAGTGTACCCTTGTGCCCAGAAGGCCTATGGTATCCTGGGATGCATTAGGAAGAGCATTGCCAGCAGGTCAAGGGAGCTGATCTTGCCCATTTACTTAGACCTACTGAGGCCTCATCTGGGCTGCTGTGTCCAGTTCTGGGATCCTCAGTACAAGAGAGATATGGAGGTCCTGGAGTGCACCCAGTGGAGACCTACAAAGATGATTAAGGGACTGGAGCATCTCTCTTATGAGGAAAGGCTGAGGGAGCTGGGCCTGTTCAGCCTTGAGAAGAGATGAGTGAGAGTGGACACATCTATAAGTATCTGAAAGGAGGGTGTCAAAAGTATGGAGCCAGGCTGTTCTTGGTGGTGCAAAGCAATAGGAGAGGAAGCAACGAGCAGAAACTGATGCACAGGAAGTTCCACCTGAATATGAGGAATGGACCACACATGACCACCTACTGGAATTGATTGTCCAGAAATGTTGCTGAGTCTCCCTCATTAGAGTTACTCAAAAATCATCTGGATGCAATTCTGTGCCATGTACTCTAGGTTCACTCTGCTTGAGCAGGGAGGTTAGACCCACTGTGGTCCCTTACAACTTTACTTATTCTGTGATTCTGTGATCTGCAGGAGCATCTTCTGACATATTACAGAAGTAATATTGTCAACAGTATTTGTAATTGAGTGAGAAATAGTGATTGAATCAATCATGTCAGGTGACTGACAGTGTGACAATTTGTCAGCTGCTTACAACACAGTTTGGGGGATGTTTTGGATCTTACCAAACACTTCTGCAGCAGTTTACATCAAAAGTGAGTTGATATTATCAGAGAATATCTCAAGTTGGAAGGGACCCATAAAGATTATCAAATCCAACTCCCTGCTCCTTGCAGGACTACCTAAAACTAAACCATATGACTAAGAGCATCATCCAGATGCTTCTTGAACTCCGACACACATGGAGATGTGACCACTTCTTGTCAAGTACATATCCCACCAATTTTGAGTCCTAACATAGTTTTAATGTGTTTAATTAGCAAACCACTTTAGTTTCCATCTTCTGTGAACAATCGATGTTTTACTCCTTATTGTCACAAAACCTTTGATCCTGATGATAACCTGATTTTGTCTGTTCTGCATGCCTGAAACAGGACCACTGGATGTTCGAAATGGTGGAATTTATGTGGTGAACTTATATTCTGCTTCACATTGCATTAATTAGATTCAGAAAAATTGAGGGAATAAAAATCTCTTAATTTAAAATGTAATGCAATGACAATTCATGTAGAAGTATTGATCTGTGTGAGAGCAGAGTCTGTCGGGACGAATCCTTATAATCACAATGTACTATTGATGCTGCTTTCTGAAATCTACTGTTCCTTTTAATGTTACTCTTTGAGACTGGATGTGGCACTTAGTGCCATAGTCTAGCAATCACAGTGGTAGTGGATCAAGGGTTGGACTTGATAATCTCAGAGGTCCTTTCCAACCCGTCTGATTCTGTGATTCTTTGATTCTGTGATTCTTCACTGCATCTGTAACTGTTTGGTGTTTAAAGCAGACTAAACAAATTTCCATTGCATCTTTCCTGTAGATATTTGACATGCATTCACTACTGTACTATTAGAATGAAGCAACAGTTAAACCATTAGTAGAAGTGAAATTTGAAAACTGAAAAAACTTAAGATTTGGCATCAAGGTACCGTTCAGTCTTTGTGGTTATAACTATTCACTACACTAAAATATAGCACTGGGAGCCTCCTCCTCTCCTGGTCTAGTAGCATTGCTGTTGGGAACTCTTCATAATTGGAAAAGACAAAAGAAGCAAGCTCTGCTCCAGAGCAAAGCTCTACTTTTTTGTATCCTTAAGCAAAGTGTGGCTTATATAGAAGCATAGTTAGTGGTCCTATCTTGCATTTTTTTACTTCTTCATCCCCATATACAGGTGTCCTTGAATTCCTCATTTTTAAAGGATTCTGTCTCCAAATCATCAGTATGGTCACAGAGTTTAATACAATTTTCCAAAGCTTTAAGAAAATAAAAGTATTTTCAACCCTCCTCCAGTATATCACTTAAATCTTTCTTACAATACCTGAGAACATATAATGGGAGGAAAGTTATACATAATCAAAAACACAGGATCTAGCACTAGCAAGATTTTTTTGGCAGCCTTAGATAAGTAAGCCTCTGCACAAGTTTACTGGTTGTAACTGCTACTGCCATAACTTCAGTGCTGTCTGGTGGTGCAGCATTCCCTATCACAGAAGGAAGCCATATTTACCCCAACTCACAGTCTCTAAGGCCTTCAGCTTTGTTAATAGGTATCTCTGAGTAGCTATCAATACTTATTTTCAGTTTAATAATTTACTTTCTAAACACCTTTAATTTTTTGTGCTTTCTGTACTTTTATCTTTTTTGTGCTTTTTACTTTTTGTACTTCAGAAAAGAGAAAACAAATAGCAGTTTTCTGTTTTTCATGAGTTATCTCAGTGATTGCTTGGCAAATATTTCTTGGCTAGAAGGAGAGTAGGAAAATACCTAGACTGGTTTTGCCATAAGTTTTATGGAAACATGTTGGGGTTTAAGGGGTGAGGAAATAGCCCCCGCCGCCCATCTCTCTGGGGCAGAGACGGGCGGCGGAAGCACCGATGCCGACAACAAAGAGCAGGCAGCACGCACGTGGTCCAGCAGCGAAGAGGGTCTTTATTCAACTTTCCCGCAGCTATAAGGCTGCCGGGAGGGGAGGGGTTTTGGCGCTTGGCTAGCCAATGAGAGGAGGCAGTAGAGTAACCATGGGACCTCAGGAACAGGGAACAGACAGGTGAGACAACCGATGAGAACACAGGATTTGCATGCATAAGGAATAAAACATAATACATATAATACACAATAGCTAAAATACAAAGTTAACAATTTTTCAAGCCCCGACAGAAACACTGTGAAATCTGTGCATTTGGACTAATCTTCAGTCTGTGTTGTGCAGTGTAGAGACATTGTCTGGCCCAGCAAGAAACTTGTCTTTCATGGGTTCACTTGTTCTAAAAACTAAATGTGGAATTTTTCCCTTCCCCCTGCCCCACTGTGTGTGGGAGGAGGATGTTTTGAATGGGCAGACTGGGTTTGCCTTGGGTTTTTGAGAAACACAAAAGAACTGGCCAACAGTTTGACATTCCAGGCTGATAGCCTCGGGAGGGGCTAAGAGAATTTTTTCTCTGTTTTCTTTTTTTTCTCTCTCCTGGAGAGGGGGGAAGTAGACACAGTTCGTGGCCGCGGGACTGGAGGGATAGGTGTGCTTTGCTCTCAGCCTGGCTAGTTTGTTGTTTTCCTTTTTTTCCCTCCGGCCCAGGCTTGCCAGCACCCTGTTTCTACCCTTTCCCCCCACCGTGCTTCCTGCCCGGTGGGACCGGCTTGGACTTCATCGGAGAGGAATTTTTTGGGAAGAGAGAGAGCCACCTTTGTTTTCCCTCCCCCACCTCCCGTGTTTTTGACAGCGGTTTTTGGTCACTTCAGTGAAGAAAGGGGAAGTCACTCGGCCAGCAGCAGACACCGTGAGTCCCCTTTTGGGAAGAACCCTTTTTTCTTTTTTCCCCTTCCCAAGGAGGGGGAGGGAAAGGCTCCATTTTGGCTCCCCCCANTCTCCACACTTTCTCAATTGGAGCCTCTTAATTTTGGATTTACAATTGCTCAGAGGGAGGAGTTTTGGTCTTCCTTATAACTCATCCTCCTTAGCAAAACACTTCTGTCTTATTAAACTGAGACACTTGCCTTAGAAGAGCACTTCCACTGAGCACTAGAAATTCTGTATTTACCACTGTGAAGGATTGCTTTGTCCCAGTCTGAGAGCAGAATATAAACAATACCACACACTATGAAATGGGCAGCACAGTCTGGCTAAAACAATAGTAGAAGAAAAAAAAGAGTGACTGATGTGTTAAATTAGAAAGGGAAATTAGGTGTAAAAAATTCTTTGGAAATATTCTAAGAATAAAAGAAGCACTATAACCCCCCTAAAATTTATCTGTTCTTTAGATAAGTGATTATTTGATACAGTTTGTATAGCATTTTTATATTGTGATTCTTGTATTGCAAAAAAATGCTGATATATAATATTTTAAAAGTATTACTGTACAGTTAATAAATACTCCAAAAAAATAATTTTGAGTATGAGTTGTGTATATAATTCAGAGTGCAAATACGCATTCACTTTGGTGTAGCAGAAGAAACAAATCTTTTCAGGACTAAAATATAGCTTCTCAAGCTGCAATTTTAGAATGATTTTCTGTATATTATATGGATTCAGATTAATCATAATTTTAAATTGGGTTGAGAGCCCTTCAGTATTAATCAACAGATTTTTCCAAGTAACACACATTTTTTCTACCTTCCTTTCTTTGAGTCCTTGAATTTAATAATATTGGGATTTCCTCCTCCAAAGATGGATCTGTTAAATAAACTTAAATGAACTAAAACATTTAAAAAAAAATGAAATGTATGAAAAATACAATCTGATAAGATCAAAAGTCTATAATCCCCCAAACAAGACAATTTGAAATTAAATCTGAGTTGACATATTTTTGAATTGCTATTCAGAAATGTTAACTTCTTTCTTTAAAAAAATGTTTCCCCAAGCCCATAACCTGAACATGAAGTTCATATAGGAAAACATTCTAGAATAAGGCTATTATTATACAAGCCCCATAACTCCTGTGGAATTTCCCTTATGAAAGGGAACTCCAGACTGGCCAGTTGGTTTTCCCGTCATCATTGCTGGTAGAGACATTCATTGGGGTTATTATTGTGGGTAATGCCCCATATGCTTCTTGCATTAAGAAGGTGAGGGGAGATGAACACCTGCCATGACATAACTCATAATGAAATTCACTTCACGAAGTAAAAAAGTCCTAAAAAATGAGTGGAAAATCTCTACTTCTGAATTTGAAAGTGAAGTTGTAGAGGGACTTCCAGCCAAAAACCGATCAGGTTTTGAAACGAATGACAGGGACAGCCTGCATTTTGCATTTGCAAGAATGAGAAGGTTAGAAAAGAAAGAATTTGCCAGATTTTTAAAGCAGGCTGGTGAGTTCTGGTTTTGTATGGCAGCACTGACAGGCCTCACCAGTTCACTGGTGCTAAGCACCACGCAAAGAGAAACGTTCAAGAGTCAAAGTATATTCCCACACACCCCACAACAGATGGTTTGTAGACGTGGCAGAATGAACTGATAATAATATAACTGTCCTTAGAAGCAGGTTTTATGATGCCAAGCACTGTAAACAAACAACAAAAAAACCCCCAACCAAACCCAGAAATTACCAATCTCAAATCATTTCTATGATGAACATGTGGGACAATGCTATGACAGTAGCTGGGAGGCATGGCAGGACAGGGTAGGGGGATCTATTTTCTCTAAGCATCTACTGTAACCCCTGAAGCAGTCAGGTGCTGAGCTGACTGCAGATCTCTGATCTGACCCACCTGTGGCTTTTCATATGTTCAAAAATGAGAAAACAAAAAGGACATGTGAATTGAGTCCTCCTCTGGTTTAATTTTAGTTGGTTCATCCCACATTTCAAACAGAGCTACATGAAAGATGATTTTTTGAAAACCAAACAATACTTTTACCTCTAAGCCTTTTCCAGATTTGATTTCACAGGCTGACATTAAGACAGTGTCAAAGTGCCTGAGGTGCGGAGAATGGAAATGCTGTCGGACTTTTAGTTATAGGTGTGCTAGCAATGCAACTCAAATGTATTGTCACTAATTAGGCAGATGAAACAGAAAACAGAGCAAAATTAACTCAAGTTCAGTGGTTACTTGTTGCAAATTTGCAAATGGGCTCTCTACCGTAGAGATATGTAAAATAATGCTCCTGTTAAAAGTTATGTGGAAAATAAAGGTTCTCAGCAAGCTAATTTTACTCTGTTAACAAAGCAGGGTTTCAAGCTATCCTTGTTAACCATCCACCCACTTTCTTTTCCTTCACCACCTCAGATTTGTAGATAGGAGGTACAATTACAGTCCTTTGTTTCATCCTGAGATCTCTTTACAAAACAAAGTCTGCTTTTATCCTGTGTGCGTTCTTTCATTGTGTAAAGCTAAAGGAACTGAGGTCTAACTTTAAAGTAATCCTTTGTGTTGCTCTTTTTTGCCCCTTCCCTGCCTCTTTGTTTTATGTATAGCCTAACTGTGTCCCTTCAATTGAACTTTTCCCCTGCCAAATCACACACTTAAAACAGGAAAAAGGAGGCTGGGGTGAAATCCTGGCCCCACTATGCTTCATGGGCTTTAACGGGGTTAGGTTTCCACTCTAGTGGCCACTGCTCTTTGAGTTGCCCCTTTTAGTCCTGCCCGAGACTTTTTCCCTCCTGGAAGTGCTCTGGTGCATATTTCTCGTAGATGGTCTGCTGCAGCAAATAGAGTGCCACAAATCTGGGTGATTTAACTGGTTTTGAGACTGGCACTTGACGCAGGAGTGGGATCATGATCTAAGAATTTGAGTACCTCACTCATGGAATTTCTAAGATGACTCCAAAAGAGTGATGCTAGAAAAAAAATATATATTTGTGATCATATTTGCATTTGTATTTCTTCTTATCAGCCTTTTTTTCATCTTTCAGAGCATTCCAGGCAGATAGGCTTTTCCAATATACTTCATGGGTTGTTCTGGGCATTTGTGGCAGAAGAGAATGCTACGAAAAATAAGAGAGGGGTGTAGAAATAAAGTAAGTTATTTAAAAAAAAAAACTGAAAAAAAAAAAGACAAAAACTATCAAGATATGGTTGACAACAGTGGTGGGAAGGTGGCTGCAAGATCAATGTTGTGGGGTTACAGGGACATAAAATTTGGGATGTTAATGCTGGGCTGTTTCTCATGGTAGACTTAGCTTATATCCTGTGAAACAGCTGTTTCCAAAGGAGCCACAGGAGATAGGACTGATGGCAGGCTTGTCAAAAGAGTGTGTGCCTGAAGACAAAATCCTTCCACCTTTCTCTGCCAGTAGCTTCAGACGGTGCTGATTTCCAGGCCATCTCCTTCATTTCCATTGCAAAAATACCAGTAAGCACACACTGAGCCCTCAAGGCAGCACATGCTTTGTGTTGAATCAAATCCACAGGGATATAGAGATTGGAATAGATATGCTTGATCAAATAGAATGGGCCGTTTCACATTTCCATATCTTTCCCTTCCGTTCCTCAGTGTACAAAATGTACACCACCACAGTCCTGGGAGAAACTGCTTTTTCCTCACTCAGTATCAGTTCCTCTCTGAAACTGAGGCACCATCTTTCTGAAACTGTTGCTGTAAAAATGATGTTTAAAAAGTACAAGCCTTCATACTGCTTCCAATGAGATGTGCAGGGCGTCCTGAACTTGATCACAGAAAACCTACTTCATTGTCCACAGGCATAGCCATAATCTTCCTGCCACCTATACTCATCCTCAACTGAAAAGGAAGAGTAGTTCCACTATGTTCATACTAGCTTTTGATACTTTGAATTTTCCCAAAAATATTTGTCCTATTCTGTTCTCCACACTAGAGAGCTGATTTTTTCTTTCCAAATCTACCCACGAGATGTATATTAAAAAACACTGCAGACATCTCTGGTGTTCGCATTTTGCATAGGACGTTGAGAAATTGGAGAGGCTACAACATGGTTTGAAAGTTGGAGAAAATGTCTAAGCCCCCTCAATCTGCTTAGGTTATCAAAAAGAAGACAGTAGTGATTTGCTCGCTGCGTTTAAGTACATCTGGTGAAACGTTTTGATGTTGTAAACTCATTCAGAACAGGAGTTTTATGAGTACTGAAACAACTAGCAAATGTCAATGAATTCAGAGCACAATTTCAGACAAAAGAGAAAAATCTTTCTGTTTTGGTACTTTCAAAGCTAAAGTTTATGTCTCCATTTGAAAAGATTTTAATTTAAAAATTTAACTAAGTGAAAAGAGTTAGATAAAAGGGCCCAGCTAATCATTTTGTATTGACCCAACCCTTTGGTTTGGTAAAGCAAATACAGGGCTCACACATTATGTTGATAATAACTGCTCTAGTGATACAGCTACCACTGTGTTAATTATTCTAGTGATGAATAGAAATCCCCTGGGGACGGTTTTGTACTTTGAAGCTGATGCAATTAAAAATTGCAACAGGACTCTGGGACTCTTTAAAAGTTTTTTTTGATATACAAATAACCATCTTCTTCTACCAATGAGAAAGTTAGAAGATGGCATACACACATTTTAGTCTGATAGTTTGTCTCATATACACTGAAAAGGAGAGGAAAATTTCAATTATTATTATCACTATTATCATTATTATTGTTGTTGTTTTTCAGCCTTAGTAATAATTTAAAGTTTTTCTATGAGCTTTCTACGAGAACCTTCTGACGTTACCAGCAACTTTTGGATGGAGCTTTCTTACACCCTCTAATATTTTTAATTTGAAGATGATCAGTTTAATAAAAAGTATTTGCTAAAATAATTATTATAAAGATTCCTGCACATTAACCAAAATATTTTAGTTAATTTTAACTGTCACATACAGAGTTGTAGGGAATTCAAGAAAAACAGAAGACCAGGATGAGATTGTTGAGGCAATCAGGGAAATGGGCCCCTTAGGAAGACAACTCAAACTTCTTTTCTTGGGGTCTAGGTGAGAGAAAGAAAAAATGTGAAGTCAAAGAATACGTTTTCAAAATTCTTATGAAGCAAAGAGCCTTTGTGCTTATACAGCTCTTGTACCTGCACTCAACATTTTGGAATAAGGGGCAGAATTTTTCTCTCACTCTACAGAATACGAAATTTAAAGACAATAAGATTAACAATCTCCAGCAACAGTACTTACATCTGCTCCATAGGCCAGCCAGCAACTCTGGACTCCTCCAAGCTGTTCTGAAAAAGAAACCATTTGGATAATTGGACAAAGGTGCTTGGTGGAGCTCTAAAATAATTACTACCATCCCTCATCTTTCCCAGCCCTAACTATACATTTGAACTCTATCTTTTAATCCTACTTTTTGGCAGAACATCTTTAATCTCCTGCCCTCCATACTAAGAAAACTTCATCTGCATGTGAGTTTAAGTAAAAGTTACTATTTATAGCAGTTTAAAGTGGTTTATATTGTCTAAATTTTTATTACACTGTCATGATAAATTTGCAGGCTTTTTTCCAGTGTTTTGCTTTGAATAGAGCCTCAGATGTATGCTCTGCTTACACAATCTAACTACTGAAGTTGGATGACTTTTATTTTCTTCCAGTAACAATTATCTCTACCCCTTCATAACGTTTTTTAAAATACAATTTGAGGTCACTCAGAATCAGTTGCAAATTTGACTTGTATTTTTTTAATTGTTCCTGCCAAGTGAAAAATAAAGACAAATTTTGAAAATGAGAAATTTCCATATGCTTTAAATCCTATGGTTTTGTTCACAGCAAGTCTAGGGTGCCCTTCACAACCCTGTTTTGCCACTGTTAGTGCACCCATAGTTAAGACACAATATAGTAGTTCGGGTATTTCCTTAAAAGATGCCCTACTCAAGCCCTCTACCTGCTTCTTTTTTGAAGTGTTTCCATCCTCTTCTGGCAGAATGTAGTGTGATGGTTCTCACTGCCACTCTTTGTGAATTCCCGGTTTAACTCCTGAAATATTTCAGAAACTATTAATTAATGTTACTTTGATTAGTGAGAGAAGAAGTAAGAATTGCATTGTATATTCTGGTTCTGTGGTCTTATAGAAAAATCAGTTATTTGTACAGCCTGCTATACTCACATCCTAAATATCTGGGTGATGATTTCCTGGATATTTTATGTTGAGTTAATAAAGAAATTTGATGCTGTGTTTTGGGTAAGGGAAGGTCTAAAAACTGGCTGGATTAGTCACTTGCCTTAAGACTGCTTACTTCTTAGTGGCCATTCCATAGGATAAGCTGTTTTCTTAATGTCTGTTTCATTTTGTTTTGATTCCATGATTGGTGTGGTAGAATGAATTATCAGATTCATTCTGATAGGAAAAAGCCAAGGCATCTGGGTTTAATTAATCATTAACCCCCTCAGTGTTTGCAGGGAGCTGTAGCAGGAGTGGGGACAAGGCTCTAAGGCCTCTATAAGATGGATGTAACTCATGGTAGTGCAAGAAGTTTTCAGGAGTTTCTAAAATATCAAGGAAGGTCTTTTCTAATGTGAGATTGACAGAGTGCAGGGCACATTAAAGAATCCTTCTATTCTTATCAAGTCTTCTTGTGCCCAGTTTTGTGCCTCGCACTTCAGGAAAAAAATGTTATTCAAGTAAGAAAGGAACAGTGGAGTGTGACTTTGAAGAAATGGTTTACCTGGAAAGAATGAATGCATAGTGTTAGACTTTAAGAAGTACACCCCGTGGGACGATCTGAAATAAACAAAGGAAGGAAAAGATTTGATTTCTCAGTCAATGAAGAACTGGTCAAGAAGTATTAGGCAGAAACCACTGTATGGAATGTAGAAGTTACCAACAGAAAAACTTTCCAGTGATTAAGAAGTGAGGAACATATTCCTGTATAAGTGATAGGAGAGACATACCTCAAAACAAGCCAGGGTTGAGCCTCCAGCACTATCCTGTGTTCTGCCATATGTGTTCTGAATCACGGAAATTTAAGTTTTGATCATCCTCCTCCAGATGAATGCTGTAAACCTTAGACCAGTGGCTTCCAAACTGGAAGATAAGACATGGTTCTAATGAGTATGAGCAACAAAGTCCAAACTAATGACATCTCTTTCTGCAGGACACTATCAGTATTGGTCTTGTGACTGGTCTGAAGAAGGGAGGAGGCTAACGAGCCAGACTCAGTAATGTGTAGGACAGGGCTGATTTACATTCCTGATACTCAGTAATATGAATGCTGGTTCTAGTAAAGTTACTCACTCAACTGTTAGTTGCTTGTGTTTCGGTCCCTGATCTAGAGCATAAAATAACAACATTTCAACAGAAGAGGCTGAGTCTGTGGATTTGCTCCCAGAAGGGTTTCTAACTTTCAAGCCCTTCTTTAAAGATATGGGCTAACATACTTGAATCCAGAAAATTCATTAGCTACTGCCCCGATTAGTACTTTAACCCCTGAACTACTGGATAAAAAGAACAGATGAAGGCTCTTCATACCAGATATTTTGTGAAAAATTTGGCTTGAAGAAAATCAACTGAAGCTATTATATAAATTCAGCAGGATTTATGTATACTTTTAGGGTGACTGAAACAGAACATTTCAGGGGAAACCCCCCCCCCCAACCTTCTTACCGCTGTAAACCATTGCTAAGATGTTCTTTTTAGAACTTACGATGTTAAATTGTTAACACATTTAGGCATACAAAGTTATATTTAATGTTTCGACATGATTTTTGTGAATGTAATGTCTTCACCCTTTTCTGGAAAGATATGACCTGACAACAGCTGTTACTCTTATAAGAACCATGTCATAAGTATTGTTTAGATATTTGCTGCTGTTTTAAATGTCTTCAGGAGACCAGTGGACAATGCTTCTCTACAGTTTATTTTATGAAGGGAGCAAAAAGTTAACTCTGTCATGATTCTAGAAGATAAGAAATTAAATAGACATACTGTTTTATAATTAAAGCACAATATATACAAATACCTCTTCTCAATTCTGCCCTCTGGTATGAAAATGCAACCAATTGCAGACTTAACTGTTTATAATATGATGATTCTTTTTCCTTTTTTGTCCTTTTATCAAAGTACCAGAATATTAGAACAATCTCTCACACTATTTATGATTTATAAGAACAAGTTTAAACTTATACTCCCATCCTATTTGTTGCTTAGCTATTTGGAGAGCAACTGTTTGTATAGCCAAATTTAAGCACTAGTAAGTGGATTATTGGTTCCAACATATAGAACCTACACATTCCTGAAACAGCCCAAACAAGTACCCATCTACTCTTTAATCCCCCACTGCCCAAAGCAGAGAATGATTGTTTTCTGGGCCATGGATCTGACTACTGTCCAAATATCTTTTTTTTTTTTTTTTTCCTTCCCTGATACTTATCAGTTATAGGACTGAAAACCAGCATGGTGAGGAAGGTGAGCTCACCACTGTAAAAAGAGAAATGCAATAAGAAATGTAAGTGCAAGTCTGGAAAAAAAAAAGTATGCAAAATAGAAACAGAAGAATATTTTTGGTATTTTCTCCTTCTATGTTAGCATTTGTTGCTGTCACTTCTCATTTCAAGAAATAAGTTTTCTCAGTTTAAGCTACTTTTTAATATTAAAATAAGGCAAAACTGGCACTAGTAAAGAGCTCTATGTGCAGTTTTTAATGGGGAAAAAAGTTATAAGAACCTCAAGAGTAGATGAAGGGCTGTTGAAGCCTATAGCTGTGACGGTGCTTGTGGGAAGTCTGGAGCAGCAGGAAGGAAAGTGTGAGCCAAGAAACCTGAAAAATAGTCCAAATACTATAATAAAGTCCTTCTTTTAATAAGGTGGGTTTAATTTTCATAATATATTACTATTTGGTTTGTTTCTTAGGGACCTATGTTTATTAGAGAGCATTCCTTGAAGCTGTCAGTCTATGGGATTCCCCTAAACTCCCTCAACATGCAGCTTTAGCGGTTTTCCTCTGTTTTGAGAGGGTACATTAATAACCACACACTACTGTAAGCATTAAATAGGCCACCCACCCTCTGAGAAGCACAGTTCACATTTCTATCCACACTTAATGGCAGCTAGCCTAATGGGAATGATGTCAAGGGCTGCAAAGAAACACTCTGTGTGTCTCGATTCCTGTCTTGGGGAGGATCTTGTCCTGTTTGACAGCTACGCATTCAGTCAGGGAATATAACAGAGGAGCTGATTTAGTGCTGATGAGAAAGGAATGGTGACACCCACTGTATTATCAGCAGAACTGGTGTCCAGCCCGTGCTGTTGCCCTTTGGTCATATCACTTACACATGCAGCACAACCACAACCTGTGAGCAACATCTGCAGAGGTGGGAGTCCCATCTTCTGGTTGACTCCAGACTATTCATGCTTGCTCTAGTATCTCTCTATCCTTCCAGTCTGCCTCTGGCCAGCTCTGCTGGGTCTGTCCAGGAGCAGACACATGGGCACAAATGAGGTTTTTGAGGAAGTGCATGTGTGTGCTTTTGTGGATTTGCAATTTTTATTACAAGCAGGGGTGGCAGCTCTATTTATTTAAAGTTTCCTGGCACTTTCCACTACAAAATCCGGTTTCCAGTTGCTGAAATTGAACTATTTGATCCGAAATGTTTCAAGTCAACAGCTCACCTCAGATTCAAAAGTTTGTAAGGGCCATGTGCCCCTTATATTTATTTGAAGTTCTCAGGCAATCCCCTTCAGTAGTTTCCTGAAAGTTAAGGACACCAGTACTTTACTTTACAAGCAGTACTTTTCCCACACTAAAAAGCATAGCTCTCCGGTGAGAACTCATGCCTTCACAGTAGCAGGCATGACTACCAGCTTGGTAGCTAGCACACCAACAGCTGCTGGTCTAGAGGAATATTCTTTCAGTGATAATGTGTTCAAATATTACTGAGATTTAAGCCAACACCTCAGAAATTGCAACCTGCCCTGAAACTGCAATTTCGTTTGCTGTTGCTGCAGTCACCTGAAGGAACATGAACTGGTTGTAAGCTGTGCTCTAGCGTCTCCTGACTGACAGGGCTCCAGACTGTACTGCTGTCAAAACTCATGTGTCTGACACCCACCCTATAAGTCTTTAGGACACACCTCAAAATGCTAGTGGCCATCTTTCAGTGATGTAAGAGGGCCAGGAACCATTCTCTAGCTCTGACACCTGGTGACTTGGCTGCATCCATACTATATAGCACTCAACATGGGGTCCCCAAATACATGCAATATATATCTGTGCACCTAATGGAAAAAGTTATACCAAAATTACTGCACTGAGCTGGCTCTCTCTGCTGTACTGAATTCACTACTCTTCCTGATATGCCCACACATAGTAGCCATTCCTTTGACATTTCTCAGCATTCAAAAGCCCAATCAGCTACTTCTCTGACCAGAACAGCAGACAGACAGGCTTTGCAAATCCCTCCAGGACAAAGATTCTGTGTGGAAGAAAAAAATTAAGGTATTTACTGCAAAACTCAGATATTCAGGAATCATATATTCAGTCAGATTTGTGAAGAAGGCAAAACCAAAGCACCTCAGAGGGATCAAAAGGGGTCCATTACAACAGACAGAATAGTCCATCCTTACGAAAGGCAACTCTTCTCCATCCAGAACCCAACACTCCTCTCTGCTATCATGCTGCTATCAGCAAATGCTAACAGGGTGACCTATTCCTTCTAGTGATAATCAACAAAGACCACTCAAAGTGTGATATCAAGTTACTTCATTTGTTCAAGTGGAAGAAATTTTGTCTGGTATAATGGGAGATCAAAGGGCTGTTACATCAGGTTTCTCCTCTTTTATCTTCAGTTTTCTTTTTTTTTTGTTTTGTTTTAAATTTCCTTTAAAATGAAAACTCCAGACCTTCTTCATACATAAAAGAATTGTAATCCAATATCGTATTCAGATACTCAGAATTTAGGAAATTCCAGAACAAAAGGAATTTCTATCCTGTTAGCATTTATATGAAATATGTGATTTTATAAGACCTAAATATAGAAAATACTATACAGTTTGCATTGGTATAAAACAAGATCAGATTTTTTTTTTACAAAAGTCTTAATCACAATGTGCATCATTTTCCATTTTCTAACATGTAATCTTTTATTACTGTGTCTGCTTTACAAAATTTTCTTAAACCATTTTTTTAATTAATAACTCTCTGTTATTTGCCTAATATAATTTTCCAACTGTTGAAAAAATCCTCAGTTTTATTGTTCCTTTTCTCTACAAGTGCCATTCATGGATAATGAACCTAATAACTTTAGCAGTTTCTTACTTTATTTGGCATTTCCTTCATGTAAGTGTCATGAATTTTAATCTAATAAATTAAGAATTCCTACAAACATACCAGAAGAAAATTGCATAATACAAAGCAATACCAGACTAAAAAGCCAATCAACCATTTCTAATAATTTTTTAGTGTTGTGAAAGAAAAAAAAACAACCCCCAAATCAGCACATGATGTTTTCAAACAGAGCAGCTTTCAGTGAGTTTTTATCAACAGCAGCTGTCACAGATGGGTTATGTTAGTCAAGAAGATTCCAAAACAGGAAAAAAAGTGCCCATGCTTATATAAATGAGAAGAATATCAGTTTGATTATAATACTCTTTCACTAAGAGAATACACAATGTTGGGCTCATCTGTGTTTGCTTATACATGAGTAAGGAAGTGTAGACCATAGAAGTATACTTCCGAGAACTTTTTCCCATCGAAAAAACTCACATCAATTCACATGCTCAGTGATTAAACAGAATACCATGTATCATTCTGCATACCTTGAGGACTTTGTAGGAGCCTGGATGAGAGAAGTGTTAAGAAGATCTTTAAGCAAAGCACCGAATTCTTTAGTTAAAGGATAACACATTAGTGCCACATTAATTTCTGAACACTATAGATATTTTTATCTTAATGGATTACAAATTGATGTATTTACTCATTTTTATATGAATCTTTACAGAACTTCAATTAAACAAAACTGTTTTCCATAGGATTAGACAGTCACAAAACGAAAGGTATCAATAATCTAAAAATTAACAGAACTTTGTCCGACATCATCTCACATTTTCTGGTTCTAGTAATGTCAATAGAATTAAGTGGAGTGTACTCAGTGATTCTTGTAATCTATTATAACACAGCTCTTCGTGAACAGAAAATGATCATGGTTATATTTGTCAAATTCACTGCATAGTCACACGGAAGAAAAAATTACTATCAGTGCACTGATTTAAGAAACACTGCTCTATCCAAATCTATCAGCATAATCTAATAAAAACCTACCTGGTTTAGTCTTTGCTATCAAGATTATGTTCTTTATTCTGTCTAGGTAGTGTAAAGCATATAAATGAACAATGCAAGCATGTTCTTGATCTTAAGTACTGAGCACTCATACAATCATAGAATTGTTTGGGTTGGGAGGAACCTTAAAAATAATCTAGTTCTAAACCCCACGGCAGATGGGCAGAGACACCTTCCACTAGATCAGGTTGCTCAAAGCCTCATCCAACCTGGTCTTGAACACTTCCAGGGATGGGGCATCCACAACTTCTCTGAGCAACATGTTTCACTGTCTCACCACCCTTATTTTAAGAAACATAACTCTTTTAGGCTCCAAAATTTGTATTCTTGGCAGTCCAGCAGTGCACCTTCAGCAGGACAGTATCTGAATGGTTTCATTTTCTGGAAGAAGATGAGGATCCAAGTCACCTGAGGTTAAGGTGGGACCTTGGCTGCATACCCCAGGCAGTAGATTTCTATGTGAATGGTGGTACTACTACTGTCACCCCTTATCTGAAGAACAGGCCAAACATTTGCATCCAAAGAGCAAATGTAATGCTTTAGGTGATGACAGAAGTATCTGAATCCATCTTACAGAGCAGGTGAAGTATGTGTGAGGGTCAGAAGTCCGAACACCCTCTTTTGGATGTATCCCTAGTCACATAGGCTGGTGTTATCCACACCTTCCCAAGGACACTAACTTTCTAAATTGATTCTATAAGGAATCAGAGTGTTATGAATTCCATTTCCTAAAACTGGCACCTGCAAGTTAGATGTAGTTAACCCACATCAACATGCTCTTCTCAGAACGTGTCCAAGCAAGAGAACATCATTACACTCTACTGGAATTGGAATTGCAGAGGTGTAGAGGATCAACTGGAGAAAAACTCATCTCTGCCTGCCCTAATACTGCTATTTTCTTCCCCTTATACGTGATATTTTTATATCCTGAATATATTAGAAAGGTCTCTTTAACTACTTGCCTGACATAACCATTGGCTTGCTTTGGGCAAGGAGGTGTTGGAGGAATCTTAGGAGAGCAGTTGTTCACTGTAATATGTAGAATAGAATGTTCTCCATTTTATTTCTACTACATTCAAAAACCCCCCGTAACTTTGAACTACAATACTTAGGAGAACACATTTCCCTAAAATGTGTTCCTTGGCTCTTTGGGGACAACAAACTCGGTAAGTTTTCCTGTTGCTGGCATCCTCCTTTATTCAAATGGTCTGAGCAATTTAATTAATTCAGTTAAATTAATAAATAAAGTTAAAATCAGTCTGCAATTACCTTGAAGTTTGCTGCTGGCATTTCAGATCAGCCAGGTCCTGTGTTCCTAAAAATGTATCTGTTATTCCTAACACCACTGAACTAATAAACACCTACAGTCTGCCTAAAATCCTTCCCCCATATTATTGAAAATCACAGCCTAAGGAATCTGTTGGGAGATCTATTCTAAGCTTGTCTGTAAGTCTTTTTGGATATCTGCTAGATATACAGTTTTCCAAACTTTTTTAAAGATAAGATGTGGGCAATTCTGTGTGGGACCTATCATATAACACATTGTAAAACTTTTAAAAGTTTAAAATGTTTCACTGTATCAAGATGCCAGAATGATAATAAAGGAATGTGTTAGTTTGTTTTTAATAAAGATAAAAGGAAAGGTCAGTAAGTAATGAAGAGTAAAGCTGCTTAAGGGCTAAAGGATTAAAAGGTGCAAAATTATAAATAAAATGCTAATACTATTTTACAGTAATTACATTCTCAGATTTTGTATATTTTATTCTTTATGCGCACAACAGCAACATATTTAATACTGTTATTTTGATAAAAACTATCCTGCAAATTTATAAGAATCATTTCACATTTAGAGATAATAAAAAAAATAAATAACAATATAAACAATATAAAGCCAACATGTAAACAAAACAACTAAATTCAGTTCAAAGTGATGGTAAATCAAATTTGTTTGCATGTGAGGTCTTCAAGTAGCCAATGAACCAGTAAAAGTGAAATGCTTTTGAATGTACATCAAGACATCATCAAAAGAACTTGCTACAACTCAAAGGGGAAGACACTATCAATGAATTCTGCTGAGGTGAGAACAATGTAAATGGCATGAAATCCAAACAGAAATGTTATTTATTGTTCTTAATCACTGTTAATCAAACAGTGATTTAACAGTGATTAAAAAACATAACCAATGAAATAATAAGGCAACCCATCTTTTTGCCTAACAATTTCTTTTTCTTTTCCCTTCTTTCCTGTTTGTACTGCAGGAGGATCTTAGTCCAGCTTTTACTGAGCTACTTAGCCTCGACCACCATACTCTTTTTCCTTATGTTCCTGAAGCTGCAATTTAAAAAGGTCCAACAGCTACATTTCCAATCATGTATCTGTAGAGGAAAAAGCTAAGAAGAGCACACGAGAGAGGACCAGCCTTCTTGTTCTCACTTCCACCAAGTAAATGCCATTGTTTGGTAGACCAGAAGAGGAAATTCTGGTTGTGTGCAATACTTTCACCCAATCTCCTCTTCAAAAGCATTAACTTAGTCAGCAGAATTGTAGTTATTCTGCCAAAATACTGTGTATCTTTGGCATTCCCAGATAATCAGACACAGAATATATTCCTGCAGGTATAATTGGATTCTGAAATAAGTACTTGCTGTAGTATAAAATACACTTGGGCAGCACTTCCATTACAGCACTTAATCCAGCTGAAATCTGCATGAGTGCCTCAGAATGCCTCCACGGAGTATCGTATTTGCAAAATAGATTTGACAGATGTACAATAGGCCACTAAGTACTTAACAGAGATAACACCTCCAAAACATAATTACCTCCAACATAAAATGAATAATAAAGAAAAAAAGTGTAGACACTTCAATATAATAAGTATGAAACCCTACACATTTTATTGAAGTGCCTACAGGAGACCAATCATTCCACAAAAAATACTGAACTTTCTTACAAAGTGGAGGTGGAATATCTGCACTATGGACATGGCTTCCAAAATACCATTTTTTTTTAATGTGACTGTAAGACTTCTAAGAAACAGATTAGCAGGAAAAGTATTTTAGTTGGGTTTTAAAATGACCTCCTAAGATTTATGAAAATTTTTCTAATGATCTATTTTCAAAACCACTATGCTTCATTACAAGACATAAGAGAAATATTCTGAATAGATTTACAATTGCCAAATTAGTTTACAAATTGAGACAAATCTGGAGCTTTTGGAACTCTTGCTGTCTTTCTCTGATTTCAAAATTTTGCCAAGCTATACTTCAATAAACAAGTATTTCCATTTAATTAATTCAGAGGATGTTTCTGTCTTTGCTGAAGAGATTGCAAACTATAGAAAGCATATTTCGGTAAAAAAAACCCTAAAAAGACAGTCACCAGATAAGATCTTTCATTAAGTGTATATATTTAAATTCCCTTATGTTAAAAAAAAAAAACCCCAACATTTAGTAATATATGAAACAGATGTTTTCAACACGGAAAACTGTAGAGATTTTATGCAATTATCAAAATTACATGGGAGAGTGTCCTTTTTCTGTTTATACAACATCAAAATGCTTCAGTGTTAGAGTCTGATCTGCATAACCACATATAGCTGTTCCTTAACTACGCAGTTTGTAAATCTGTTGGCTCTTGTTGCCTAATAACAGCTGCCAGAGGATCAGAATGGAGTAATTTGCATTATCGTTACATATTTCTTCTTTAATAGCCATCAGCTGAACAGGCAGATCTCTATTCAGTGTGATTTCTCCCAGCCTGCAGTAAAGCTACAGTTTCTCTCCTCCTCCCCTCTCTTCAATTCAGGCAACTATCCCCAACACAACTCAACTTAACCCAACCTAATCCCATCCAACCTAATCTAATCCAACCCAACTGAACCGTGGTAGAATTATTTACATAAAATAGAAAGAAAGTCTCTTTCCCCCCAGAACTAATGGTGGCAAATTGAGTCAATGAAAATCTTGCCAATGACCTCAGCAGGAGCAACACTGTCTACACTTCCTTTCTTCTAGCAGACCAATAAATTTCTTATTTGCACAGCCACAGGCACATATTTGGACCATATATATTTGCCTACAGTTAGACTAACTTAACACTGGGAAAAGTTATATAGTCATAAATTTTGAAAGCATTTAATAGGGCTTTTAGGCATATAGTCTTCTGCAAATCAACAGAAATTATGCAGCTGAAACCTGATGTTTGCTCTGAAAGTGCTATCGAGTGCTGTACACGGTGTCACTGTTAGTAGACATATGGGGTTTTATATCAGAATAATTGTGATAGATGAAAACTAGACATTGTTTATTTGTAATATATGCTATTGAACATCTGAGTTAATGAAATGGAATTTGTAGATGGATAGCATGTCCAAGGAAGTAAAAAACCATTACTGCTCATAATTCAACCTCTTAATCTATAATTAAGAGTGGTTGAGGCAGAAGTTTGATGTGTTTCTGGTTTTACCGTCTCTTACTGAGAAAATTTTGTTTCAGTAATAATTTCAGCTTTGGAGGAGGGAGAGCAAATATCCATGTTATGAGTATAATTAGAATATAGACCGATTTAGGCAAGAACTACTCAGTACGGGTGGGAAAGAGCATCACAGACTGAGATTCCAGTTGGATGCAGTCTTTTCTGACTGGAGAAATAGAAAAAGTCAACTGTGATGGAGTTCTGGGATGATCACATCTGCCCATTAGGGGTTGGACATCTATCTCTCTTTACACAGAGCTACCGAGCAGACATCATTCATGTTAAAACTCTCAGTCCATTACCAAAAGTTGACCTTGTGACCTTACATTAAATGCTTCACATCCCATTACTTTCCTCCCAAGTCATCTATTTTCCCAATTTTTTACAATAATGCACTTCAGCTTTGTCACGCATTTCTGGCTCCATTTCTGGAAAATGTTTTCATTCAAGAAAACACTCCACTGTTGTGCTTTATTTTGCTTATCTCCTCAAATTAAAATGAAGCATGCTGTTACCATTTGCTCTCCATAGAGATAGACTGAAAACACGCTTATGGGGTTTTCTATCCTGGGCTCTGAATGATGGCAGTTATTTTTTCCAGCCTGTTTCAGACAGAAGAACTAATGTAATCATAAATGCATTGAAATTAAATCCTAATAAAGGGTCTTCAGAAGAATATTCTTGTTCCCACTTAAAAAAAAAAAAAGGTTTATTACACTTGTAAAAGATATTTGAAGCATTCCAGCTTTCTAAAGCATTGCAGTATATTTCTGCAATAGCTTGCTACCCATTACTGAATTGATTTAATTATACTTTCTCTGAAGTAGAATTACAGTTACAGATGTTTTTTTGCTACTGATTGGAACGTCAGTAATAATTTAATTAGATATTATGACAGTTTCCATGGCTTATATGTTAACACAGTTAAAGTCTCTCTGTAAACTAATTTTGAGAACAAATGTTTCTGTTCAAAATCTTTTACAGTGGAAATGCTTCAAAGGTAGAAAAAGTTAATTACAAGGCTTCTTCCCCCCTTCTAAATCCTCTGAAGGAGTAGGAACATTTTCCATGGAAATATGGTCAGTCACTGAAATGTCAAAGAGGTTCTAACTGAGCAGTATACCGAAAGCATATGAAATTTAAACTACCTCACAATCTAAGTTAAATGGTACTATTTATTTATATAACTATAGTGACCCTCAGTGTGCAAAAGATATGCTTTTTACTGTGTGGTTTTCATGTATGCGAGAACATTGAATAGCTGTATTATATTTAATTAAAAGCAATAGTGGCCCTACCCAGATGTTAAAAGGGCTTGATCTGAACAGTGTGTTGACATCAGATGAATAGGACAGGCCACCTGCTAGCTCCACTTTTGGCTTTGTGGATGATTTGCATTCCTGTGGCCTGTTGCTCTGCATGATTGCTCTCAGCACTTCACAGCCCCATGAACTGTTTAATATCATGGATACCTTCCAGCCATGCAGGCTATCTCCTTTTGTAACATCAGTGCAAAAGAAAGAGTGACCACTTGCATGAGTCTGATGGGTAAAGCATGATGTTTTCACTTAGCATATACCACATCAAAGAGGAGGAAATGCTTTTCTACAAATCAGATTAAGATAAAAATTAATCCATTCTTGCCTAAGAGTGTTAACAGACCTTATTTTCTCTTTCTGAAAGATGCTAATCATTTGAATGTGAGTACAGTACAATTCAGACTGTATCCTTGGTTTTTCACTTGAGCACAGAACATTTCTAGTTTAAATATGTAAAAGTTAAATAATTTACAAAATGTGTGTACTGGTTGAACACTGAGAAGGTCTTCAATAGTATAAATGTATTAATGAACACAAAGGCAACTATTAGACTTCATTTGCCTTATCACTATTAGATAGTGTCAGTGCAGCCCTGATTGCTTTCACCTTTCTGAAAAACTAGCGGTAAGAAAAATGTAATTGAATTATACCATCTTCCAGCAGGTAATTCTAAAAGACAAAAAAAAAAAAATTCAGATCCATGTTTCCATATTGTCCTCTCTTGAGATTATATTTGCCACGTGGAACTCACCAAAAGTTCCCTGTAAGTTCACAACTTGAAGGTTATTGAAGGAATTGAAGATGCCCTTATCTGAAACCAGCCATAGTTATTTTACAGATACCCTTGTATCTGTGATCTGTATTTATTTTTGCAGTGACGAGTTGACTGCATCCCAGCAAGCTCTCAGTGACATTTTCTTATAGTTTTATACTTCAGTACTAAATAATAAAATAATAATATGTTTGCTTTTGTGTTTGATGTATTTTTTTATAATGCAGTATAATGATTTAAAGTACCAGACAGAAAAATCAAATATTAATCCACAACAGATTTATATACAGTATATATAAAATTTTGAAAATTTTACATCAACTTTTTGCTATAACTGGACAACGACCTTCCTGAAAAATTATTTAGTTACTTAAGAACTGGGATAATGGAGGTTAAAGAGGAAATTATATAGCTAAATGCGTTTTTAGAAAGCTAAGTCTAAAGCACAGATTTTCTGACTCTGTACTCAACTAAATGCAGTATAGAAAATTCCTACAGATTCGATCTTATGATTTCGAAGTTGCTCATGTATCACGAAGTTTACTTCTCAGCATATCTACAGATGACTCCATCTTAATGCTTAGAGAGACCAGAGATTTAATTTTGAATTCCAGAGTATAAAATGCACCTATCACTGATAAGAAATGTGGTTACAGTTCCATCATTTGGCTGAAAGAGTCTAAATCTAGCAGTGTTTCTAACCTGCCAGGCTTCAGAGGTTTCAGGGAGCAAGAGCTGTCAGCTTCTTCTGGTTAATTACTGTTTTTCTTTGCCCAATTAAACATTTTCTAGCCGGCTGCTGTGATTAAGAAAGTTGGTAACTCCATGGCCTGCTGATTGGTATTACTTGTGGGAAAATTATAACAATGGCTAGGAAGATTCTGCAGTCAAATACAAGTGCTCAACTACGACTCAGGCAGGATGGGGACCACTACCACTGAACTAAAGGCTAAACAGAATCATAGAATCAGACGGGTTGGAAAGGACCTCGGAGATCATCAAGCCCAACCCTTGATCCAACCCCACTGTGGTTATTAGACTATGGCATTAAGTGCCACGTCCAGCCTCGTCTTGAAAACCTCCAGGGATGGAGAATCCACCACTTCCCTGGGCAGCCCATTCCAATGGCTGATTACTCTCTCTGTAAAGAATTTCTTTCTGAATAGAAGGTACTTGGTTGTTCTCGCTTTTTTGAAAGAAAAAAAAAGTTGCCCTCAGTTTCCAAATTGTGAAACATCACGAGGGAGAAGTATCTCTTTAATCTGTAATTAGGCATCCAAAACATTAAAAGGGATGAAGTTGAATATAATCACCCATTTTTAGCATTTTAACTTGAGGCACTTAGGTAGGTCCAAGACATCTGTGGCAGGTTTGACAGATGTCACAGGCCTGCAGGGGACTACTCCCCTAGGCTGGCAGCCAGGAGACAATGGCACCTTGAATGGCACCAGGATTTTGTAAGCAGGCATGTTAAATTTAGGGAACCAAATCCCAATAAGGGCGTTTAAGGTTGTGTGATAGCAATTATCCAACCAGCAGTCTAGAGAGTGATTTGATTCTCTTTGTATCTGAAGCTGGGAATGGCTTTTCCAGCTCAATTGACTGCATTTGCTAAGTTTTTGCTGGCTGCCACTGGGCTCATGGACCTAGCACACATGGATACAAGCACATGTAGACATATAAATTCAGGTGTCTTAATCACACACTGAATCTTCTAATTAATTGTGATATTTTCCATTACTTTCACTATAATCCTTAAAACTATTAGGATTTAGAGAACACATTGCTACAAATGCAAATGTTGTAAATCACCTAACTCTAACCTGGCCACAGAGGCCACGTATTGTACACTTGGACTTCCACAAAAACTGCAATTATTTATGCATGTTTTCTCCACAGCATGAGGGAAGTGACAAGAGAAGAGAACATATTGACATTATGCCCCCAGTGAGCCAGCTGGAAGCACTGGGTTTAACCAACAGCTAACACAGTTCATGTCCACCATACTTCTGAAAGGAACTTGCAGTCCTAAAAAAGCTTGAAGGACTTGAGACTGGCAGCAAATTGAAGTTTAATATGTACTGCAATTTGTATCTTTTAGAATCCTACATCACTTCCCCTTCATAACTGTGTGTTAACTGCCATTACAGTCAAGTATATGAAGTAATAAATAGGTCCCAAGTGCCAAGGAAATGCTAAAAAATATCTGAGGCATTTCTTCTCCATGTGGGAACCATCTCTAGTGAACTATATTCCTGTAAAAGGAAAGTTATTACTGCTGTTCTACAAGTGCTTTCCTTCATTAGAAAGCTGCTATGGAAAATAACAAGGAGTTTACTCTTTTGTTGAGTGCTCTGTAAATGCTGTATGCCTTCTCCAGATACAGCTTTGCAGATGGAAATGTTTGAGGTGAGGCTGAATGCTTTACTGAACTGTGACCTGATATTCCATGAGTTTTCTTCTCAGCCCAGTTCTTTCTGATTTGCACTACTCAGGTGCTGCAAAACAGCTGCCGGATTAGCTGATCGATGCAGATTTAAATTCTCCTGCATGCATGAATCCCCAAGACATGGGGATAGAAAGGGACTGAAAAGCTATGTCCTGACTGACTTCCAGCCATAAAAAAGAAGAGGGCTTTCCCTAAAGAGGTGATAGTCCAGAGCATTCTTGCACTGCACTGATTCCTGTACCTTTGGCTCTATGCACAGATTTGTGTAATTTTGAAGCAGAGCTAACTTCTACAACCATCAAAATAGCTTCTGCTGAACCTCAAGAATAGTAAAAGTGACATACAATCATCTTTACCACCCATACATAACAGAGGCTGATGTTTAATCAGCACTTAGTAAGGAATTTAAGTAGAAAATAATAAGATTATATAAATTTCACTTTTAAAAGAGACTGGATTGTCATCCCTTTGACCCTATCATGGAGACAGCTTTATGATAATATCTCCAATTATGTTCAAAAACAATAAGGAATTGATAGTGGATGTTTTTGTTGTTATAGCAAATGGAGGGGTAAGGCATGATGATAACTGCTGCTATGCATTGCTATTGTATATATAATGATGGGGTTGCTGGGCACCACACTCTTTAGGGTTTATCTTTGTCTATTTTTAAGCAAACTGTTAATTGAGTGCAAATGTGTATGATTCTGTAATGTAGAGAACTGTTCTTTGTTGACAGTCCTTAGTCTCCTGATTGCTCTTTTGGTATTGGCCAGCTGTGGCCTTGATTGATGAAATACCTTAAAATATGAACTGTGCTTTCTTCAAAGTATGTATTTTCAATATGGTGAAGCAATCAAACTTAGTTTCCAAGAAGAGAACAAGTTTCCTATAATAAGTACTGGGAGGCCTCTGTTCAAGGAAAGAGAGGATGCTGAGGAATGTTAAAAGTAGACACTGTTATCACTCCCTTTGTGTACTGAGTTTACCTTCACCTATAGTTGCTTCGACTCCTCCCTCTCTAACCTTGAAAAAAGCCTTTCACGAGTATAGTGACATAATTTAAGGAAGGTATAGCGCTGACGGAGGACAGGAAAAGGACTATCCCCATCTTCTCTTTACAGTATTTTTAGAGAAAATGTATAGGCAACCCTCTAGATTCCATGAAGGTTTTAAAAGATCTGACTTCTGCTAAAAAACCAAAAAAGATCTCCCCCTGCTACCTTAGTAGGGGATCAAACCCAGTTTCATTGATATTCTGGTATGAGATGCATATCATGAATGGATTCATTTTGACAAAAGCCTCTTCATATCTTTTTGCAATTCAAAATCTGAAAATTTACTCGAAAGCGCTGTGTAGATACTCTTTCCATGCAAAGGGGAGAGTTACAACTTGTTACTTTTATTTTTTCTTTAGTGTATTCTCTGAAGTATTTCACAGCATTTCTTCTTTTTCCTTGAAAAATAAAAGTAATGATCACGAGTGTGCTTCATGTTCACTCCAGTGGTGTTCTTGCTTCCAAGCTCTTCTGAACTGCTAATCACCTATGTCCCACTCTCTGACATGCTCTCTTACCTTCACTTCATGTCAACTGGAGAGAGTAAAACTTTCTGTGACTCTCCTGAGAAGTAGTTGGTTTCCTTATTCTCTGACTTGTATTTCTTACCTGTTGAAGTCTTCTGACTTAATCATTTTACCAGCTATTCCTTCTGTTGTCTTCCTTCAATAGAAAAAGTTGAAGGCCTCCTGCTCCCACACCTTCCTGACTAGTGCTTTGCAGACATTCACTGGTGTTGGCACAGTGCAAATCTCAACAGCTGGAAACTGATAGTCATAGGAAGAAGTTAAATGCAGTTAACAATCTGAGCAGTGAAAGAAAGGTGTTCTAAAAACAATTAGTAAATTATGCTTTTGAATCAAAACACCACCAGATAGTTGCCTTTTTATTTGCAGAGATCACATGGGATTGCTAAACTTCAGGATGTATACGTCTTTCCCGTACACAACATACATTTATATGCATTTTGAGGCTCCATCTTGCACCTGGTAAGATGGTATCAACAATAAAGCTAGGAAAGAGTAGCATTTGATACTTTTTCCTGGATTTTCTGTGAATCTTTAGTTATGTCAGAAGTTCAAGACATAACCTAGGTAGCTCACTTGAAATAATAACAGGTTTGCTTCTGCTGTTGCTGGTGAGAATCACTTGGAAATAATTCCACAGTGGGAATAGATTGGGTAGGCAATAAAAAATTTCTTTCCTATCACCACTGGTGACAGGAAAAGGGCAAAGAAGGAAGGAAAAGGAGAAGTGGTTAGAAATGGAGCATGCTATTCCTTTACTGTCCAATATGAGCTCTGGAAAAACAAGACTCTGCTCTCAACCTACAGAAGAGAACCTGAACTACAAAAATGAGGACCACTGCCCCTTTTTCAGCCTCCTGTAATTTTTCAGTGAAACAAACATAGGAGAACACCCACCAAAAAAAGGAACTTGCACTGAGTTTTAAAAAAAAGTATTTAAAATTCTATTGTCAGAAAGAAATGTTATTCCTAAACCACTTTATTTTGCTTAATTACTCAGTAGAAGTATGTTTGATTTTTTTCCCCTCTGCTACTTATATGCACATTAGCAGGTATCCTGAATCTGGAGTATCTCTTCTTGAAGCGTGACTGTAGTTATCTGCAGTCCTGAAGCACTGCCCTCTTCAGAGTTAAGAAGGCAGAGCAAAGGTCAATGGAAGCTCAGCTCACAATTTTTTACAGTCCAGCTTTTTCTTCAGCACACAGTCTGAGAAAGTTCAAGCTGTGGTGTTTCAGTCTCATGAATGTCTTTTGTTTTTCATTTCAGCTTGTATTTAAAGCTGGATAACTGTTTTAAAGGGCACTTGAATTCAGTGTCCTTTGTAGCACACTGATCTGCATCTGTTTAAGAGGTGTTCCATGTGCTTTTTGGCAGATGATATTTCCAGCCATTCTGAAATGTTTAAAAAACCCAGTTTTCTGAACTGCCTGTTGATGTATTATATGCTGTAATTCAAATTTGGGCTTTTGGAGTGATGGATAAATTCAATATTTTAGATGTAATTTGTTGTGAAAATAAAATAAAAACAAAATCCTCCTTCAAAATATCAATAGAGGAAAAATATAAAAATATAGGTTTAATATTTTTATGGTTTATCTTTTAAAATTCTTGTTTCTTTTTGACACTACTGGGAGCCAACAAAATCAGTTCTCACTGTAGCAATATGGAAGTCATCAGGCCCAAAATCTATAATTTCAAAAGAACAAATCATTAATTCTGGGCTAACAAAAACACTGCGGATGATTCTCAGAATGAGAATACCAAATCTTTATGAGATTATATTATAGATTTCAACACTCCCCACTGCCACATGGAAAACACGAAATGCAAAAGACTGATTAAACAGAAATTTTGTTTTGCCTTGCTGCATTATGCAAAATCCATAGCTGAATAAGTAAGATGGTGTGATATGTATGGATGCCCTTTCTTTCCTTTCTGGTTTGTTCATTAGAAAATCAAAACAGAAGCTGTTGTAACAGAACATGAGACAGAGCTTAAAATTCAGAGGGCCTGGAGCTGCTTATTTTTATGTTACCTTATTTTATGTTTATTTAAGCCAGTTACACAACTAAAGTAGATGCACAGCCATTCTAGAAAGGCACAGGTCACAGTCCCACATGTCTGCCAGTCCCATTCAATGCATGCATTCTCTTTAATTTCACACAAATGTCTCATTAACTACAGTGCTCAAAGATACCAGGCATCCATGTCTGTGAACCTGAATCACCTCCCAACTAATTATAAAGAAGCCATCATCTTTTAACTCGTATGCTTATGGAATCCAATTGGAATCAATAGGTATCCTTCCTAAGCATAAATTGCTACATTTATTTAGATTTCTAAATTTACATTAAAAAAGGTAGCTAATGCTTTTCTACTGTAACATAGCTTGTTGTTTAGAATAAAACTGTAATAATCTGTTCAGACACTAGAGGTGTAGAGGGACCAATGGACTTGAGGCTTTTAAGTTTCAATAGCTTCCATATAAGGTTGGCACATAGGATATATGCACTCAAGCACTGTTATGTTGGGTAATCAGATCTAATGACATAATAAAATGCCTTTGGTTTTGCCCTGAACAGCTCCTTTTTTAAAAATATTATGTGTCTTAAGTTTAGAGTGTTCAGCACCTCACAAAACAGAGTCCTTAAGTCACACAGTCATAAAGTTGCATTTCATTAAGCTAACATTACACATACACTTTCAGACTTGCTATCAACTTTAAACTGTTCACATGTTTTGGTGGCTTGCTATTTTCAGGTTTGTCGCTTTTTTGTTACAGTAAGAGGCCAGTTTACAATACTGCACAACTGGCTGCACCTTGGTAAAAAGAAATATACTGCAGACACGTGCTGAGCAAGGATCCCTGGCATTGCTTTCCTGTTGCACTTTGTTTCTGATCTGCCACATCAGGGTTACTACAGCCTGAGCCTTTCTGGAGCTAAGCCTGCCAAATTTGCTGAGCTCTGTCAAACTTGTGTGGCAAATCTCTGAAGTATTTATCCAACACGAGGGAGGTTTCATCCATATGGAGGTTTTCCCCTAAACAAAATAGGTCAAATTGAAAGCAGTTGTAATTTAGAGCATAACTCATACATCAAATAACAGAACTGCAGTTCGCCTGTCATTTTTCACGAAGAAAATATGCATACTTGCTATTTTGCTGAGAAATACTTAAATAGACTTTAAATATAAAATAGAATAGTTGCTTTAAAGGAAGACGGGTGCTTCATTTGATAAAATATACTTTATCATTAAGATTCAGATAGGTATCCAAACCAGTACAGGTCTGCAAAATTCCAGAATGTAATAAAATAAATTTCAGTTGGAGAGCAAGGCCCGTTTCAGACTGGTTTCCACACTTTGTAACTTGTAGATCAGGTTTTTAAAAGTTTACATCTTGGTGGAAAATGCCCTTTATCTCCTTTCACAGCAGGTGAGTCTGTCAAAGGTGAGGAATGATGCCAAGAAGACTTCTTCCAGTCCACTTTATCTTTCAGTCTTGTTTTGCTTTATTAAATTTTTTAAACAGTTCATCAGGTTAGTCACCAAGCTTTATTCTCTATTATTGCAGTAGTTTTAAAATGATACTATTTTGACTATGAGAATAATGAGAAAAAGTCACTGGGGATCAGCTGTGGATATACTGCCCCTCCTTTACTCATACTCTCATGGGGCGGATTAGTCATGTGTTGGTTTAAAACATCCCTACAGGCAACGTCTTAGTGCTTAAGGTTCAGAAATATGAATAATAAAACTAGACCATAAGCTATTTAGCTTGCTAGAAATTAAATTTAACAGCTTCAGCTCATGAATCCAGCTGTAAAACTTCATACAGGGCATTAAATTAACAGGAACACATGGAAATCTACAGGATCATATTCCAGAGGAAGCAAGTTTTGTGTTTGTTTTACCAGATAATCTGGTAAGACTAGACAAAACATAGGTTTTTTGTTTTTTTTTTTCTAACATTAAACTTCTTATTCTATTAACAAAATCCTTCTGTGAAGAAACTGGCTGCTGCAGAACAATATTCATGACTCTGACTTGTCCTTCTCTCATAAAAACACCATATCTGTCAACTAGTCAACTTCCTTATCCCTGTAGCAAGAATTTGATGGACTAGGAAGGCTTAATGTGCCCGACGGATTATTTATTTTTTTCTGAATATATTGAATAATGCTACTAAAATTATTGCATCTGATCAAAAACTTCTTGTGCATATCCATCACAGTCACAGAACTGCTTCCAGTGTTAGTTTTTGAGAATATACTCATATAAACAAAAATTAGCAACTAAAATCTTACATCTCAAGAACAAACTCTACTCCAAAGGGAGTTTATACTTTCCAGAGACATTATTGTTGTTACCAGTTCTATAGAGGAAGTAAACACTGCAGGAAGAGGAGCCGTATAAAATCCTAGGGACAGAGTTTCACAGATAACATTGTAAGATATATTTGAGCCTTGTGTGGCAGAAGTTTCATGTAGGAAACTTCTGTGTTAAATGTTATGACTGCTCTTGGGACAGTGATAAATAAGGAAGTATGGGTGACAGTATAGTGGACTTCACAGAAAGGTGAGCTTTGCATCTATTATGAATATATCAGTAAAGACATATTAGGACAGGGCAAGAGAAGAGCAAAAATGAACATCTTGCAACTTGTCTTCCTCCAGACACTAGATGCAACAGCTGTAGGAAAGCCAATTACTTTGTCAATACACAGGATTTCAGGATTTCTTATTGTATGAGCGGGGGAAAAAGTTCTTTTTCTCCTTTGGGGCAAATCCAAATTCTGCTTCTGAGGCCAAGATGACTTCTTCTGCATTGCAGTTGTATTTCGGCATCGCAGGGAAGAACATCAGACTTTGAGGGTACATCTCTGAGCAGACCAGTGCAGCAGTAATGGCTAAGAATGGGAACCAGGCCAATGACCAGCTGCTAGCCAGCTCTCTTCCTCCTACAGAGTACTGAGTGACACAAGGAATAGGATGTTCTGCTTACTTATGCCGCAGCCCCCCTTAAAAAGATGAATTATTATCAAAGTCTTGGGTGATAACTTGTATGAAGTCAGTTGTCCCTTGTTGCCTGGGTGTTCTTTATATAATTACTGTTTCAGGAGAAAATTGATTTTCTCACAGCCACATATCCATCAACTTTATTGTCTTCTGACATCATCCCTCACTGCTGTTGCTAGGTGACGTCACCTATTGTGAAATCAAAACTGAGCATGTGTTGTTCATGTTATCACGGCTGCTGTCTTTTCAGCTATTGTATATGGTCTTATCTTCTGTAGCGGTAGAGACGGAAGAGATTCATTATGGCATCATAAAAGGGAGCAACTTAGTCTCTAAAATCATGACCTGATTCATAATAAAAACATCACATTGTTTTGTTGACATCAGATATATTAAGATACCTCTTTCTGTTCATATTGAGATACAACTAAACACCAGCTGTAAGGTCTAGCTAGTAAGTAACCTGTCTCAGGATCTGGAATCCATTGGTTATTATAGAAAATCAGACATTGATGAATAAATTAAATCTGCTTCTAAGTAAAACTCTCTAATGTCTCTAGTGCCAACTAGGTAAATAATTATATTTTTAACCTTTCTTTTATAGCTATCTTTTCATGCATATAGACAGTAGTACTTCTTAGAATTCTGCTAAGCTCTTAGCTTCCAAGATATTTTATGCAAAGAAAATAATCCCTACTAGTTAAATTGCCTTAATATGTACTGTAACAATAATATTTTTATGAGTTTTAAATGTTCTACCTGACATGAGATACATCCTTGGTTTTAAGTTATATGGGAAAATGTGACATACACGATTTTAACCTTGGTTAAAAAGTCAGACTTTTCTGATTTGTCATGATAACACGTGTTAGGAACCAAAGGAATCATTTGCTTTCTTAATGATACGGGAATATAATTTGCAGTTCATTTTTAAAGGCTGAATCACTGTTTGCAGATATTATTCCTAGGAAATACGTTTTCAACTATATCCACTTCTCTTTTTCTCTCAGACTAGCTACATGATCTATTTAAGCAAGGTATATTATTTTTTTCATAGAGATATCTTTCAAACACTTTTCTCCATTTTTGTTGGAATTGCTTACATAATATCTAGAATAGGCCACTTATTTTAATTATGCCCAGTTAATCCTGAATGTGCATCTCATTGATTATGGACTTCATTCACTCTCGCTTTGATTTGTGCTTTGGAAAACCCAAGTTGTTGATGTTGTTCATAGACCTTTAAGACCCACTGGCAGTAAAAATTTCATATTCCTTTAATTCTTTAATTCATTCTTATATTCCATGTCTGTAGTGCAGCTGCACAATAATTCATGACAGTGCTTTCCAGATAAACCACATTTCGAATATAACACAATAATTACCACCATTACAGACCATTTATGTTTCTACAGAAGGATCCCAAATCTACCTCTGCAGACTGGAGGATTAATGAGAATAAGGGTAGTGAATTACTTATCATGCAGTTCTCGTCAATTACCTGATTGCTTCACATTTTCCAGCAGAAAAGACACTTCAACTGTTTTTTCCTTTTCCATACAACTGTTTTCTGGGTGGAACCCTCATCAGTGTAAAATTTATCCCTTCTGATTAGAATTTTACTTCCAACTTCAGAGACGCCCACCTATTCCCCTGATCTGCTTTGTTCAGATATCTAACCATGACAAAGAAAGATTATTTCTTTGTTTTCTTAACTTCACTTCTTCATAATTAATAAACTAATTCCTAAAATCTTATCACAGATAAAGAGAACAGCAAGAGATTCTGCACCCTCCTACCGTATTTTCCTAGTTGCTTCTGTCTTAAAGGAATAGGACTGGCTATTTTGTACATTTTTTGTGAATAAAAGGCTTTTAAAAGTAGTTTTTTCTGACTACCTTTCCTTTCCCCTATTTCTGTTCTCTTCTGTCATTTTGATAAACTAGGATAGGAACCATATTTTATTTTATGTCTTGATGCAGTCAAGCTCAAGGCAAACATGCAAGCATGGTTATATATGTTCATATGGTCATCATTAGCATCTTATATGCATTACCTGAATGATCTCTTGCTGGAAATCATTGTTTTAGTAGAAATAAAATAGTCCACAGGTCCAACTGAATTCCTTTAGAACTTGCATTCTCTGAAGTAGCATTCTATGAACTTTCTATCCATACTATAAAAACCATGCACATCAGATGTGTAATCTATGAAGCACAGCATCCTGTCCGTGATGGTAGCCAGCACCAGATGTTTTACATAAAGGTGCAAAATCCCCTTACAGTAGGCAGATGTTGGATTATTTCTCTATTAAGGAGGTCTCATCCTAAAGCCTAATACTTAGAGATTGTCTGAAGCCCAAAAGCATGAAGTTTTATTTTCATTCCAGAACTCCCCTTTAGTGTCTCACTAATCCTTATTCTTTGAGAGTGTTTGTTGTGGACCAGTGGCAGGAACTGAGTTATGTGGGCTCCAGATGTAGGTTCAGTATTATTTCCCGTGCTGGATCAACATGCAAGAGCAAAATCTGCTCAGAGCAACTGGAATATTAAACTGCTTAGCTGTTAGCCCCTGGCAAGCATAAAAGAGCAAAACATAGCTAGAAAATCACATTTCTCAACATTTTAGAAATTAAACTGATATTCACTGGGACAACAGAGGGACCACATGCCATTCTTTACTCCTGGCTATACTGCTGCTTAACTCCAAATTCTTGCTACAAGACATGGAGATCCCTGTTCTTTTAGAAACAGTTGGACATATCTGTAACAGAAAAGTTTTGGCAAACTAAATATAGTGGTCACTACTTCAGACACAGATATACCATGAGTAATCACCACTGTGTTTACAATGGGAACATGAGTTCATTGTCTCATGAACATATGTGGTGACAATACTATGGCAAGGAACAGGAAATGGATGTTGACGAGGCTGAAGAGCCAAAGTCTCTCTGGGACCAATTGTGAAAGAAAGTTAAAGCTTCCTGTCTGTCAAGCATTGGAGTAGTCCTACTGCCTCTGGCTACAATGCTCTCTCTCCTGTCTGTACTGGGCCTGCTGGTGCCCCATGGTGACCTGTTTTCCCCTTCCCTCATGTTCCTCCAATGGCCCACTGAAAGAGGAGTATAAAAACTGTAACTACCTCCTACCTTTGTTAGCTTTCTCCTTGAGCTCAGAATAACAAATCTGATTTATAATAATTGAAGAACTGGGTCAAATTATGTTCCTTAACATCAAGCAAAACACCTCAAAAATTTTACCTGAAGTTCTCTATGTGCAGAAGAGAAATAAAAACTTTTTAGAAAAAAAAAAAAAAACCAAACCCAATTGTTTTAAGTCCAAAAGTCTTTTTACCTGTTGACCTCAAGGAAAACTATAGATCTTTAAGAATCTTTCTTCACTAGGACCAGCAAGACGCCAAGGTCAAAGAAAACTCAGAACTGTAACACTTCTATATTACCATAGAACTTAATAAAATATTCTATACATTATTTTTGATTCCTTATTACTCAAATTCCTGGCTGTACAGTGATCCAGTGTCAACATTTGGTTTGGCATTTAGGATTCTCTCCTAGGAAATGGGAAGTGTGGGTTCAATACTCTGAAGGCTTCTCAAACTCAGCCAGGAACTTTGTGGCTATTTGTCAGTGCTTGATGTTTCTTACTGGCCAAACTTCAGTGGCTACCTGTTCAACATGTGAACATGCTGCCCTGCCTAGAAGACACCTAAATTTCCCTAATTGCAGTGGAAAAGCAAGTCTGTTGCTAAACTGCTCCAAACTACTCCCTGAAGGTGATGTGAATCCCTAGTTCCCTACACTTACTGCAGAAAAATGCAGCCTAAATCTCTTTAAAGGCTCATAAATGCTGCAATGCCTAATTTAAGTGCCTTAAGTAGGAGGTTTAACTAATGCTGTCCATACCTATTTTCAATCCTCTGCAATCTCATGCAGATAGACTCTTGTATCAGTTTGTTGTGGGTTAACCCTGGTATGCAGCTCATTCCCACAGACCCACTTGCTCACTCCCCCGCAGTATGATGGAGTAGAGAAACAAAAAGGTAAAAGTGACAAAACTGTGTTTTTGACACTGATCAGCAATATCTAAAACATGGGTGTGTTATCAACACCATTTACATCACAAATCCAAAACAGAGCATTATACAAGCTACAATGAAAACAATTACTCCATCCCAGCTAAAACCAGTACCCTGTTGTACTAGGACCCCACTAACACATTTTAAAGACATTATTTACAAACAGAAATATGAGAAAATTGTGACTTTTCTTAAGAAAATTGCTAATTTTTGTGTTGATACATTATTGTGGCGCTTTGGGACATGTTTTAGTGATGGCTTTAGCAGTGCCGGGTTAAGGACTGGACTCCATGATCCCAAAGTCTTTTCCAACCTAAACAATTCTATGATTCTATGATAATTCTACTGTTTGACACATAGAACTTAAAACCCCCCGACCTACCACATGAAACAAATCCCTTCTCATTCTGGTATACAAACACCTGCTTTGGAGAAGAATTGTTTTTTAAATTGGGGAAAGAAATAACTAAGGCTAGCATGGAATGGTTGACACTGCAAATGGCATTCTTGTTACAAAAAAGAAGAACACTGTTCTCTTTCACAGAATATTGCTTAAGCAATATTCTGTGGGTCCCTAAACGTAAAAACAATGTGATTTAATATGATGTGGGTCCCTGAATGTAACAACATTATGATGTATGTAACAACAATATGACATTAGCATTTTAATTTAAAGGTATTTCAGTTTTTTTCCCCCCGATGAAGTTTACAAATATATTTTTGTTAAAGATGTTGTGGATTCAAGAATGTGCTAATTGTTCCAATTGCAACATGAAGTAGTGCACATTAATTTTTATGTGATTGCATCTTGCATTAGTGATGAAGATCGTGAAAGAAGATGTAAAAAAATGTGAGAGGTTTTCCAGGCGTTTTATTTTATTGTGCTGTTACTACTATTATGCTGAAAGGGGAATCACTGAATGTCAATACCATTCCAGTATTTCCTATGTTAGCCTTTCTTCTAGAGTTACAGTATTTATTTGTTTGGTTCAGTCTTTACTGTTGAAGCCAAACCCCACAATTCTTTGTCCTAACTTACGCATACTACCAAAGAGGATTTTAGATCACAGGACTCAGCTGAAAAGTGCAATCTGACTCTGAAGTTAAATACAAACAGAACTGGAGAAATAAATGATGCACACATTTACTCGATGATCTCAGATTACTTTGTGTTATGGTGCATGTGATATTTGTTTTTATTCTACATTACACACTATTTCAATTTACTTTTCATTATTTAGTAGTACGCTGTCCAAAAGTTTTTGTTGTGTTGATAATTTAACAACTGCATTCAGTTACTCTGGATATGTATTCTAATTACACACTGTTTAGGCAAAATGATATGAATTACATTGAAAAACATGAAACTGCCATATGAAACTACCTTGAGTAAACTACCTTGGCAACCACGTCCTTTATGTGCAAATATAAACTTTGCTTTGTCTCTTCGGCAATAACTCTGCCTTTTTTACTGTTTGTTTGCCAAATCAGGCAAGTTTATACTGCACCAGAAAACTTCACTGTTTTTTTTCCCTAAGTTGAGTAATGTTGGTGACAGAAGAAATATAAAAGTTATAGTGTCAGACAGGCCATTATATTAGAAACTAAGCTGTTACTATTGCTCTGCAACAATGTAATACCAAGGCCATAGCGGCTGAGTACTCCAAGTAATTTTAAAAGGACAGTTATACGGTAAATGCCTAAAAAAAATTCAAACACTTATTCCCGGTATGCCCACAAAATAAGTTTTGCACATTAACTTAAAAACTAGAAGAATAAAACAAAAAAGAAACAGATAAACTTAACTTTTGGATTCATATTGTCTACATATATTTGTGCTTTATTGGATAATGCCTAATCCATTTTCACTTGCTGGAAAAGTCTGAAATAGAGAAATGGCATATGGTTCATAGAATACGGTTCATTTGAGACTAAAATATGTATTTAAAATAAATGAGAAGAATTGCTCCCTAAGAGAACAGAAAAGGTGCAGGTCTTTAACTCTTTTTTCCTGTTTGGAAAGCCCTATTCCCAGAATGCAGTGCAGGTACACTTTCCAGGTGGTTATTTTGACCTATTTTGACTAAACTCTGATAAATGCTCTCTCCTTGAAAAGAAATGGATATAGCATAAAAGCCATTCCAACATCTCTTTATTCAGTAAATATTTCCTAGGAGTTACTCATAGTTTCTCTTTATCCTACAGGATGTGAAGGGGTCACTCGTTAGAAAAGCAAGAAAAGTGGCCTCACTGACAATCAATACTATTTTGTTTGCTCTTAATAACATAAAGGGATGACGGAAATCAGAGATGACTGCATATTGCACCTTATAATCCATATAAGAAATCACATCAGTACTTACTGGCAGAGAAGACTGGGTGGAGATGGAGATAGTAATTGCATTTATGTGGAAAAAAGAGATGGAAATGAAGTCTGTGTAACAGTAGGCAAAATACTTGCTCTGAAAAGGAAATATTTTCTTAAATATTGTAATAGCACCTTGAAAATCCATTCAGGAATTGGCTCATAGTTTCTTCTGATACTGTTGAGTGGTAGGTCAGGTCACCAAGACAAAGAAATTACAGTCTAAATGATGGAGTCAGACAAGGGACACATTTGGTTCATCAGCATTTCTGGCAGTTATGGAAATAACTCAAATGGAAAATGTTATCCATAAATAAGGACTTTCTGCTGCAATTCTCTGCTGTCCTTGATATGCCTCATAACAGTTATATGGAGCTATGTAGTGCTAGTACTTTGGAGATCACCCAAAGACCCAAAGGGCTGCTGAGTACCATTCTTACCAGTGTAATAGTCATTGCCCTTTATAAATGTAAAATAACATAGCAAACAATATGCCCCCTTCTTTTATGACTCTGTGTATGTAAGTATAACTGCCGTGATTATGAAACCAGGTCTACACTTACAGGATTTCCTTGTTTTCCTGTTGAATGCTGTCTAGTAGCATGAGAATAAAATGTTTCCATTTTTTTGTTTATTTGTTTTACATTGTGATCTAGTTGGCAAAAAAACCTGCCATCTGACTGAATTAGTGAAAGAATAGAAAAGAGCATGGAATAGGATTCAACATCTGGCAAGATGTAACTTGGGCTTTCTTCTTGATTATGTCTGTTTCAAATGCCAGGTGTCTATCACCTGGGATTTAGTCTTACTTTGGCAAAGTAAATCTATTACTAACTCTCTGAAGAATGCTGTCTCTGAATGATGCCACAGCTAATGGAACACTGATTTACTGCCACAACTGTAAAGGATATTTTTTAACATTGTGTTACGCTTCCCATCAATTTAGATCAACCAGACCTTCCATATGTGAGAGGTTATCTGCATTTTTCTCCAATAAAACTGAAATGATGAAAGCTTTGCTTTCCCTGAGGTATGATCTAGTATTGGTAGCCTCATTGTTTTTTCTTTAGCCCTCATCTTCTTTGTCAGGGCTGGAGCACATTATTCCTGCAATGCTTGCCAGAATTCTATGGCTTATTTGTTGCTTGAGACTCACCATATGTGTCTTTGATCCCTGCCTAGTAGGCACCTTGGCTACTTGCCAGTTTGGCACTTATGATTATCAGCAGCATGAATAGCTCCCTTGCTTCTGATTCTGTCCTTCTTGCTGTCATCAAATCACTCTTTAAACAACTTTCTTATTTTCTTTTAGATGCTTATAAACGATCAACCTATTTTTACCATGCCTTTCTTGGCCAAGGTTTTGTGTCACACTGCAGGAAATCCAACAGCTTTATGTTTCCACTCCTAATGATCTGACTGCCAACTACCGGTGTAACTGCATGGGAACAATGAGGAGTACAGAAACATCTCTCATGGTAGTATTTGAAGTTATTCTGTATATTACACAAATTTGCCTGTTCTTCCCATCTGGTTGGCTTGGTGGCACGACTTTTATGAGAGATTATTTATTTTAGTGAAAAGCATTCCTTTTAATAAATGTTTTAAAACCTTTGACCAGAACACAGTGTGAGCCAACAAAAATGATAAATTCAGAGGAGTATCAGAATGATAAATAGTTTTAAGAGACAGATGGAAAGCCAAAAGCCAAAATGTGCAATTTCTACTCACTATCCTGATATAGCACTAAACACATCTGAGTTCTTCCATGTGTTCTAGTAAACTGAAGTTGTTCCAAAATGCCATTGTTGAACAAAAGATATGCAGAATCAAAATAAGGAACAGCACAGGGCATGTCCAGACTACGAGAGGCCCATGTGCTGCTATAGAAAGATCTGCCAGAAATGTCCATTATTCTTTACGTGATTTTGCAAACCGTTCAATTAGTAAATATACTGGTATTATCACTGAAGGTAGACAAGGTTAAATATCATATTGTACTGTATTTGCCTTCATGTTAACTCACAAAGTGGGGTGGAGTAAATTTTGTAGCCCCTGCAAGCAAAGAACCGTATCAGGATGACAGTGCGTGCCTAACACACAATCTTCTTGGAGATACTTTCACACCCTACTGACCTACGCGACTTGTGTTTAACAGTAACAATTCGTTTTAGCTCTAAAGCTTTTAACACACAGGGTTTTTTTCAACAGATAAATTATCACAATTCTTCTCCCGAGAAACATGCCAGTTTCAGATGAATGTGTTTTATTTATACATCTCTTCATTTTGAAACAACTCCTTGCAAAGATTTAGAAGGACTAGTTGAAAAATTCAGTGCCAAATTGGCAAGGGTGAAGAATAAATGCTGATTGCAATGAGAATGAGAGGTCCAACAGAAAAGAAACAGTGAGAAACCGTTACATGAGAACTCAGTTTATTTGGAATTACTTTAGAACGTAACCTCTGTTATATTTTCATTCTCTGCCCAACAACACCAGGATTTCAGATAAAGACACTCCTTTTCAGCATATTTGTTGGCACTCTGAGTCTTAAAGTGGATTTGTGTCAGAAAATATTCACAGTGGGCATAGGCTGCAAGAGCCTGAAGCTTTAAGCCCTACAAAAATGGCATTCAATCTGGTAGTATGTTTTATTGTTCTGTTCATAGAAACAGTGACAGACACAGAAGTGATACCATTAGAAGGGATTCAACACAGAGAAGACAGCAGTTTGAAGTCTAAGTTACCTGCAGAGGGTTACAACGCAGCTAATTTCAGAGACATTTGCAAGAAAGATGATTAAAGGTCATATGAAATTTGACTTTGGTACTTGTGAACAGGTAACTTGTGAACATGTCAGGTATGCAGGCAGGCAAGGTACACTTCATTTACATTCTCTAACTTCCTCACAATGGTAGTTTTTATCCTTTTTCCAACTTGTTATGAAATGTACAGAAAAGTGAAAAAGAAAAATGAATTTTTTCTTTATCTTAATAAAGTGGTTTTTCTCCCATAATTGATAAACTGTCTCTCACTGGGAAACAAAAGAGAAAGGCTTGATTTTTTGGCCAGCTTTTTTACATTTTATCCCTAACTTTATAGGTTACAAGACCAAAGCAAGTACCCAGAGTCAGCATTTAATGGAAACTTAGTGGATTTTTGAACTGTGAAAATACAAGCATGTTGAATTCACAAAAATTTTACTGGAAGAAGGAAGAAAATATATTAACTGCATCATATTGTGGCCAGTACAAAACCTCCCTGGCACAGATTTGAAATTGCAGAGACGACCACCGGCAATATTTTAAATTGAATTTTTAAATTGTATTTGAAATATTTTATTTCTGAAGAGCCATCATTATCCTTGCAATACAAAAATTTCCCAGCCAATCAATCAGCATCCAGTTTTGGTTTACAGTGGCCATGGAGACATCATTCTTGGATGCACAGAACAGCAAGCATGAAACGCAAAACAGCAAAAAGAAAAATATGCAGCTTTGAGAGCATCACGCCTATCTGTGAACGACTGAAACAGAAACTTGGCAGTAAACCTGATAATCTTTTGCATAAAATTACTGAGAGAAAGGTTAGTCAATTTAAGAAAAAAATCCCTGATAGCCCAGAAAAGAAATGATCCAGAAACAATTTCCAATGCATTCGGTATTTCACTTCAGGGCAGTTTGGAAAGTTGGCTGTCACACTGAACGCTGACGGAGCTGACAAAATACAACCTGCTGCTGCGGAGAGAGTTGTTGAAACCTGAACAGTATTCCATTTGCTATGCTGTTAAGTTTCTGCTAACCGAGTGGAAAGCAGAAATTCAAGTGTACCCGTAGAACCTCGGTCACGCGGACGGCCGAACGAGCAAGGCTGTGTTCGGCCCCGGCATGGGGAACAGGGCACGCCGACTTCGTGCGGAAGCAGCCCTGTCCCTTCTCCTTGCTCCTCTCTTTCCCCCCTTCTGCCTAAAGCCCTGCCAGCTCAGGCTGGGCCCCGTGTCGCGCGGCCGTGCCAGGGGACACGCGGGGCAGGACGGACGGCTGTCCTCCCGCTCGTGCACGCCGCGTCCCTGGCCGCGTTTCGCCTCAGGCGTTTCCCCCGCGCCCGCCCCGCGATTGCAGGCTGCTGCGGCGCCGGCCAAGCCCGCAGCCGCTGCCGGGGGCTCCGCGAGGC
>VXAY01006178.1:97403-193687 GCA_013399855.1 Oxyruncus cristatus
TCTGCGCTGAAGCACTGCCTGAGCCACCAGCACCTCCTCAGGGAGCCACTCTGGATCGGGGAGCCGCCGGCGGCCGCGCACGCCGCGCAGGTACCACGGGGCGCGTAGCAGAAAACGGGACGGTGCCGGCCCTGCGGGACGCGGCCACCGCCAGGGGGAGGACGGGGCTCGCCGGGCGCCACCGCCCCCTCGCCGCCCCTTCGCCGGCCCCCTCGCCCCTCCTGCCCGCCGCCCGGTTCCAGCCCTTTCCCGCTCCTGGCGTGCCCGGAGGAGCGCCAGGTCTGTCTCAGCGTCCCCTCTCCCCCTGGCCGTGCCCGGTCCGTGTTTCAGCGTACGGCCGATGTTGCACCATATTCCAGGCAGTGCGAACCCAGGTGGGCATCGCCGGTGGCGCTGGGGCAGCAATGAGGCAGCGGTAAAGAAACCTACCCAGCAGCGTTCTCGCCACCTGTGAGCATCCACTGTGAGAAAACCATAAAATGGCAGGGTGACACACATTTTGGCGACGCCATAGCATTGCCCTTCTCCCCGCAGCTTTTATTTTTCAAGCGAGTGTGGCGGGCCCGTCTCCTAGCGGGTGAAGAGTCACTGCGGCCATAGGGGTGGGGTGGCAAAGCCAAAAGCATCTCTCGAGCAGCTGCAACCTCTGCCTGGCCTGGGGTGCTCGGGGTACCGGTGGGGTTGTGTTGAAGGGGCGGTGAAGGGTTACTCACCCTCCTGTCTGTCAGCCATGAACAGGTGTGGAGAGGGGCTGGAGGCGGTGGGGAGTGGGAGAGGAAGGTGGGTGAGGAGGCACGTGGGCAGGCGGCCAGCTGATCAGCGTAGGCCATGACTGTCCTAATCATGGCTTTGTAAGGAAAGAAGTGAAGGAAGGGGAAAGCTTACCGGCATATAGGCTCTGAACTGTCAGTCATTACAGCTCTAACTCCGGGAATCAGTTCGTGCTTCAAACATTAAAAAGCGTTAGACAAACCCAGAACAAAATTGGTTTAAAAATCGTGTCTTTAAAAAAAAAAGGAAGACTTTCTTGTTTTGTTGTACCTTCTGTTTTCAGATATACTTTGGGTACATCTTCCATTTTTCATAATCATCTGGAAGTGAAATGTAATTATTAGATAGCAATGAGTCTTCAGAGGTGGGGAGGTGATAAAAAATGTTGAGTACTGTGAAAGCTGACAACACAGTAATTTTGCTTCAGATGATCTGAGCCTTATTGCTCAAAAGCTATATAAGTATGGAATACCAAAAGCAACACTGTTGTGAGTATAGAGCTTTGTATAGGTAAGCCTCATAGAGCTTCCAGCTATCATTTATGTCTGAGAAAATGTTTTGTTATGGTAAAAAGAAATAGAATGAAAGGACTCTTATTTATTAAGGCAAGCAAACCGCTGTAATTCTGTTCATATGCCCTTGCTGCATTTTGGTGCATCATTTCCTTTAAAAAGATCTGGAAGTTTTAAAAAACATTCCTTCAAGATACCTTGATGTGCCACTTGACTGTGTCAGTCTCTGCCCCCATCAGGCAAAGCATTTGAATGGTTCCGGGGCTTTTGCAACAGGAAGGGTTTTCAGTCAAAGATTACCAGTAACATCTTCCCAGAAAATAGTAGATTTAAAAAAAAAAAAAAAAAGTTTTCTTTGTAGTAAGGGATGCCTGTAGTTTTTGTTTCATTTTGCAGTGCTTTTCTTTCATTTTCATCCCTGTTTTTCTTTCTCCAAGGATACAGAAAGATGTCTTCATCAGCAAACATGAGAATTTGGTGTTTATCATCCCTGTGCACATTGATGTGAGTGTAAGCTGTATAGTGCACTGAGCCCATTGATACTAATTAAATCTAGAGTGAGTCACTGTTAATGTTTTAACATTTGCTTCTGGATTACTTCGCTGTGACTTTACATGAATCTATTCAAATTTCCATTTTTCTCATGTGGATTCTTAAACAACCCACAAAGGTTTTCCTTTTGTGGGAGTGCATTCCATACCTACCCTGTTAAAAAAAAGTGTTCCTCCTTATGTGATCTAGAAACCACACTAGCTCAAGTGGTAGTTGTAAAACAGGGAAGGGGGTTTAGGTGCAAGAACAGTTTCACAGAAATCATTTAATGCTTCCATGGCTGATGAAAATAAGGAGCTTATTAAAACACTGAAATATTTTCAGGATTCCTCAGGATTTTTCTTTAAACACAAAGTAAAATGTAGGTGTTGCTACCAGGGCTCTTGTAAAAATAAAATAATTCAATTTTGTCTAAAAAATCCCAAATATATAAAAATTTGGTTATATACCGTGCTGATTAATTTGTAAAGGTCAAGGTTTAACCACTTGGAGCTGTACTGGAGATGAAATAATAGGTCCTATAGTGAGTAGTGAGATGTCTTAGTCTTTGTTTTCCCTTATTCGTTCTGTTTCATTTAGCCAACCATTTTTGTAGCATTTTTAGAAGCATACTTGACTTTAAATCATAATGTTGTTTGAGTAGCAAAGTTATTGAAAAGGAGAGGTGAAAAGTAAAAGGCAATAGGGCTAATGGCTAGATAGAGAGTAAATAAAATTTTCTACTGCCTATTAGTAGTATCTATTTCAGTCTTATTTAGACTAGCCTGTATTGCATAAAAAAGTTATTGAACGCCTGACTAGTCCATGAGATACCACATTCCTCTGACAGTTCGTTGTTCTCCATTTTCCTAATTTCTTAATTGTTGCTTCAGAAATACTGTCTTATGCTTAATGTAAGGAATATGGTTCAGTTTCATTTTGTCAGGATTGCTTCAGTTTTTGTTAATAGGTGTGATTAACTTACATTAAAGGTCTAATTTATTTTTACTTAGCAAGAGTTATGACTAATGAGAATTTGTTAAAGACATAGATTTATATCAGAACTGTAAAACGTGCTATGATCTACCTAGAGAGGAGGTGGGAGTAAATGTTGCACTATTATGGAGATTTCTGCAGCAGTCAAAGTTGTTACTGAGGGTGACTCATAGGATTTGACTGGAGTTTGTAATGTACTTTGTGTTCTGTTTTGTAAAAAGCTCAGGCTGAGCAGCAGGGAAGGTGTTTATCTGCTGCTGATGGTTGTCCTCTGGCTTAGCAGGAACTTTCTGGCTGGAGAAGAGGTGATCTGGGAACAACTGACATTCGTCTCATACTACAGACTTATTGTTATATTTTCATGTTGGTTAAAATGGAATTTTGATGTATTGGGAATATGCAAAGGACACAGCAGGGAAGAGCTGGACGGCTAAAGAAGTGATGTAAAAAACTGGGATGAAATTCAAGGATATTGAATGATTAGGTGCTTTGAGACCAATAACCCACACTAGAAACTTTGATTTTATCTGTTAGAAAAGATTGAGGAAGAGCCTTGGAATATTCACAAATCATAGGATGACTGTGAGCTGCCAATACAGCTGTTAAAAAAAATCAAGTTAGATTTGCAGATATATTAGATCAAGTATTTCCAGTCAAACAGGGAACTGTTGGTGCCATTGCAAAAAACTGAATCTGTTCAGTTTTGGTTAGTCATGTTCAAGAAATTGAGTTCTAGCTGGGACAAGTGAGGTCTTGCACTGCTGGAATGGTCGTGAAAAGGGAGGTGAAGTGTAAAATGACTAGGGTTTGTTTAATATCTAATATTAAAACCTTGAGGGTATGCAAGTAGAGTGGGAAGAGGAATTAACTGCTTAAAATAAAGGAAGATGTTGCCACACACAAACAAATACTTCATCTATGTATTAAATATAAAGTAGAAATTTGAAAGCTAATTGTCCATTGGTGACGTTCTTTAGGAGCTTTCTAATCACAATAATGAGGGGTAAAAACCTGTATTATTTAGATTTACTGTAAGGATTATATGATGTGGTTTCCATAGTAGTAAAAATTATTTGATTCTTAAGAGCTTTTAAAGATTATACAATAAGGAATAGAGGACTAGATATATAAATGATTTAAAATAGAGACAATTCCAAGTCCAGTTTTTTAATTACATTGCATGGCTTACAATACTTTGGAGAAAATAGATTAGTTAAGGTCAGAGAGTCAACTTTAGTGTGAATATTCATCTTCTGCCACTTCAAATTGGGAAATCCTACTCTACAAGAAGGTGGTGGCTAAACATAGCTAAGTAATGAGCATCTTTCTCTTAGCCCTTTGTGTTTTGAAGTCTACTAAGTAGGTGTACTAAGAGGTATAGTATATCAAGAGTATATTAGAAATTATATGGTTTGGTTGGGGCTACCTACACCTACAGCAAACAAAGCAAAAAATAAGTGAAAAATAAGCTCTAGTCTCTTGCTCTCTTGGATGTGGCTGTGACTCTAGGAGGTGTAATCTGTCCAAATATTGCTAATGTGTTCTATGTTATCTTGCAGGATTTCTGTCACAGATTTAGACGATCATATAGGATGCAGTACCCAGAATTATTAACAATTGCTCAGGATATAACCATTGGAAAGCACTGTGTACATTGTTGTCAGTTTTATAATTGACAGGTTATAAACTGTCACAAATGAGGAACACAAATGCTAGGTGCTAAATATATAAAATAATGAACAAAAGCTTAAGTCCTCTGATTTAGGCAGCTAACTTCTGTTTCGGTTTCTAGATTGCCGTGATTTATTTGCTACATGCCTAAATATCCAGATAGAAAACACACAGCCTAAGATTCTCTCATCTCACTGCATGACACTCCTGGATCAAGAGATGCACACAAGTGTCTGATTTTTATGGTTTTAATTTCCTAGTTTAGATTTTTCAAGAGACTGTCATGTTTGAAACATATGCTAGAAACCTCTCAAATTTATTTTTAAGTAATCAGGAATAACAACACACCCCACAGTCTATATGTCAATTACATATATTTGTCTTAACCACTTGTGTTTTGATGGTTGATTCTTGATTCAACTTACAGAATAAAAAATGAGTCCTGTAGTATTGTGCTATCTAAGAGGAGATGGTAGGCCTGTTTTATTTGTGTCTTTTAGCTGCACCTCGGAGCAACTGACTTGAGACATACTGTATTTCATGTTCTTTATATTTCCATGTAACTATAAATTAACATTTACAGGCTGTCCTAAATAACTGTTTAGACTATTTTAATTTTTTAATTTAATTTATGTAGTTAAAAAGTACTATTAAAATTGCTTTCGACAATATTGTAAATTTATTAATTTATTATTGCAATTACAATATGCAAGAATTAAAATACGTCATTATTTACATCCTTTTCTTGATTGCATGTAAGTAGAGAGAATAAAGAAACTAGGTGTCCTGGGTATTATATTACAAAAGTTTTGTTTTTTGACTTTTTAAAAGAATGACATTATTTAAAGATAATTAATGAAAGCATTATAGAGAAAGTACGTTAATTTCACAGGGCAAAGATCTTTTCTTTTTCCTCTTTCCTTTACCTGCCTACCTTATTTCATTTTGTGTTTTCATCCTGAACTTCCAAAGTGTTTAAATTTTGCATTGTCTTTTGTGTAAAAAAAAAAGACTAAGTAACTGATCACTAAGAGACTGAAATTCCAGATTTCCAGCTCTTCATATTCTTCTGCATGCAGAGATCTTGCCAATACAGAACTCAGTAGATGGATCTTTATCTTAGTAAATACATCACAAGAATGTCCCAAGAATGGGACGTTTGTTTTGTTTTGTTGCAGATTCCCAAGGAACATTTATTTTCTTAATGTTCATAAGATGTAAAGCATATAAAATTATTATAAAAAAATAAAATAATTAGAAGAATAAAGTAGAAAAGATTGCTATAATTTAGAATTAAATTATAAACTCTTAAGTTTGTATCATCATGCTGTATCTTGTTGAATTTAGAGATGATGAATGTCATATGATACATGCTGACATGGAAGGTAGTAAATAAAACACACTCCCACGGAATTTAACTGGAGTAGAGAGAATTCAATGCTGAGCTCTTTCCAAAATTTTCTTTGAAGTCAAGAGGAGTTTCCTCTTCAGAAGATCCAGTCAGTAGACTCATGCCAGTTTTTTTCAGTCAGGTATTTTATATGCTGCAGGATAAGAGCTCAATAACATTGAAAAGTCCAAAGAGGCTGAGTACTTGGTTTGTTAGAGGTGCCAAACAGGATGTTAGAAGTTAAGAGGCTGATAATAAAGTGTAAGTTTGACCTAAATGGAGTCGCTGATTTGTAGTTCTTTTGTGCTATTGGACTGTGAATAGTGGAAAGAGAACAGGAGCATTTTAGTTGATAGAGATTTATGCTATGCAGGGATTATTAGGTGAGTTTAAAACTTTACAATAAAGCTGGAAATGTTGTAAAGGATTTTACAGATCTTGCTCTGCAAATTTGGGAATTAAAAAAATGCACAGGAAATTTCTACTCAGACCCAACATCTGTTTTTGGTAAGATCTCAATTTGGCTTTTCCCACCTCCATCTCCTTCAAAGTCTACATGTGGGCATAGTGATATTCATTTCGTTGAATGCCAGGTAATTTTGGACACACCACGTGTCAAATCATCATTTCAAAATCATACATCCTGAGATCATTCTTCTTCATTTTCTCATTGCTTTGGCTGAGACTGAAAATAGGTGAATTTCCTAATATCAACTAGATCCCAATTAAATGTCTACCAAAATAAATGGGAACATGATCTTTGTCTCAGGTTTTAATAAGGATTTTTACAGTTTGTAGATCTTTTTTTTTCTAGTTTCAGTAAGGAAATCTCACAAGTGCCTTATAGGACTACTGTGAGACTTACCAGTTGGTCAGACATAGAAATTTTCATAAAGAAAAATATTTACTTCTCCTAATTAGTCAATTTTTGTGCCTTTGAACTGTCTGATGTGGTGACTAAAAAACAGTAGTAACAATTGTCTCTGTAGAGGCTTGGATCACACTTTACTGGTTTTTTTTTTCACTTAGATGGAATGCTGGGTACGTAGGATGAAATTACACTTATTTTCTCTACCTTTTAGTCATAGGACTATTATTTGGTGCTTCTGAGGAAAAGGTAGGTCCAATTCTTGCAGCATCTGGATTGAAAGATTCACATTTATGAAAGTGTGTGTTTGAATTTCAGTTTATATGTATCATGCAATAAGAAACTGGGGTGGTGTAGGTACAGTGCAGAGATAAATCTGAGATGGGGTCTTGTCCCAAAGAACACCCCATGTTCTTTCACAACGTAAATATTTGAGGTGTTTAAACATGGTGATGATTCTCTGAAATTTTAGGAATTGAAGGTTACTGAGAACTTTTCATGTGTCAAATGTAGAAGAAGTTATGTTTAAAGAAACTGAGGCGAACTTCAAAAAAAGTTGTTATTTAGTATTTTAGGCTGAGTTGAATTCTCATGTATTGTTTATCTCATTCATGTAACAAAGATGAAATACTTTATATAGCATTATTCTTTTCCCCCAGATGTATATTTAAAGAGATAGATGAAGTGTGAAAGAGAAGCGTGTATTAAAGATGGTGTGTGGTTTTGTGAACTTGCTGGGGAAAGTGTGCCACCTTATAAAGTGTGCCAGTGCAGATGATAATGCAGATGTGGACCTTGACATACAGTGAAATGAAGTACTATGCAGTCAATAAGGCTCATCAGAAAATGCTAGAACAGAAAAATAATAAGAATAGGAATAAAAAATATGTCATGCAAAAATTTGTAGGAAAGGTTCTCTCTAGCTATCTAATCCATCCATCTTCTGTCACATAGGAAAGAAAACTCATCAGGATGTTGAAACTTTGAGGAAAGTTGTTTTATTGGTTGATCTGAAATTTTTGAGATAAGACCATGAACAAAATATGACTTTTGTACTGTTCAGCTAATTGTAAAGCTAATTCAGCATTTTTGCTTTTCAGCGAAAGGGAAGTGTTTTGTTATTACTGTGTTAATGTACACTTGCATAGCCCTTTTAGGGCAGAAATGTCAAAATTGTGTGCACACTTCGAAACTTAGCAGTGCAGTGGAGATGAAAGTTTTTTTCTATTTTGTAACGTTGGCGGTGACAGAACTTACAGTGAACAATAAAAATTTTATTAAATAAGAGATTACAAATCAGATACAGATTTTATTATTCAAGGGAACCAGAAAACTGATAAATGCATGACTTACATATTAGAAAAGCACTTCCAGTGACAGTTTTAGGCTTGCCTTTCAAACTTAGGGTATTAGAATCGGAAGTAATCAGCTCATGGCTTTTCAGACTTTTACTGGGTTAGGCATGATAATCGATGGTGAGGATTTTGATCATCATTTGGGACAAAATTCGAATGTTGCAAAGGATGAAAAAGGTGCTGCAGGTCATAAAAAAGAAATTATACTTACTGTCAGAATGTTGTAGCTGATACTGTTTTCAGATAATTCCCCTGTTAAATGGAGACTTATTTTATGGTTTGGTGTAAATGAATGAAAGTTACTCCAATTGTTATATTACATTTGAATTTATTTGGATTAAATATTCTTATGAGAGTCACTCTCAGCAGTTCTTGTGGCAAAACCCCAGATTTATTACATGCAAAAGCTGCTAAAAGGCGCAGTGGTTAAAAAACTGTGCTGGGTAGGCATTTCTTCTTTAAGTTTTTTTTTGTCCACAGATGTTAGCTGTTTTGTATGGGAATAAAGGTGTTAGTTTATGAGTTTCTTGGAAAAAGAAGTTTAAAGGCTTTGAATGCATAGGATGTGTGTACTGAAGCGCCAGCGGACATTGGTGGAATGTTAGGTGAAACCCATAGGGAAATAATTCAACAGCAGCATCTGGAAAGGAACTGTATGTGGCTTTAGGGCTTACTTTTAATGCAGGTAGTTAAGATGAGATTAAATATAGGTGTTAGTATGTGAGAAAGGGGGGGAACAAGGTAAATGGTGAAGGTATATCATGTGGAACACTGGGATTAGGAAAAAGATTTGACAGAATCCACAGCTGATCACAGCTGAATTTTTAAAACCCTAGAAACATAGTCTGAATTGAACTATATATTGACTTCATATAAAGTAAAACAGCTTACATGAAGATTTTATTGGGGAAAGAGAAGACAGAGGATAGACAAGTTCATTGGCCTTGCTTTGTCTCACTTTTGCCTGAATGGGATGAGGAAGATGGAAAGTTAAGCTACTAAGCCAACTGGCTGTTGGCCACGCTGAGAGGAATCAAGTGGTGATTGAGAATTTTCTCTTGTCTCCCTGCCATTTTTTGATATTTATGACTTGAATCCATTTCCCAAGCACTGTTCTCTGGTACCATGAGTTGCCCTAAGGTAACTGAGATGGCTCATAGGGTTGGCAGATATCAAGTAGGATTAATGGGAGACTTGGGCCCTCTGGTGCAATAGCTGGAGGCCAGGTTGAATGCATCTAGGATGCATCTGGGATGTACTGGGTGCCTGTAATTAGCCATCTGACTTGTGCCCTTACCGTTTGGCTGAATTATTTGATATGCTTTTGGCCATTGCTGACAGTGCTGAGAAGTGGTTTGATTCAGCTGGCCATGCTTCATTGCTGACGCCTTAAGATGCCCTGTAATATCCTACTTTACCTCCAGCTGCCTAAAAGGCACAGGTCCTGTGTCCTGCGTGCTGTGTTTAGGGAACCTTAAGACATTTTTTGTGAATATATGAATCAACTGTACTGGGATACCTAGGACACCTGTAGACATAAATACGTAGATACCTAAGTTCAGGTGCTTTGAAGTCCAGTTGAGTCGTATCACTAAGAACATTTCAGGACATTTTGAGGTTGCTGAGTGGTAGGGCTGCATTGCCATTTAGTCCACAAGTAGCAGTACGTATCATCATTTGGAACACTCCTTCAGTCAAGATTTTGTGTCACCGTAAAACAAAAGTACAGCTAATGGTAGTACTACTAGATATTTTTTACTTATTTTGCACTTAGTTCACACTGGTCTTATTACCAATTTTACAACAACACACATTTCTTTCTCCTCTGTTGTGCACTTTATCCAGAATATGGAGGCTTGTAAAAAATCTTCATAAATGTGCAAAGGTTAGAAGTGAAAACAATAAAAAATTATGAAATCTCATGATTCATTTTGCCATGACAACCCTTAATCTTATCTTCTCAAATAGTCCAAAGTGTTATGTTCTCAGTTTGGTTTTGTCTTAGTCATAGTTCCTCCAGTACCAGTCCATTTTCTTCTACTTGTTCCACTCTGCTATTTTCAGGTTTGCATGATTAGAAAGTGTTAAAATCTTATTACTGTTTAATGTAATATATTGGAAATTTACCAGTTCAACAGAAGCTGTATGTATCATTATTATATGAGTACTTTTGAATAGTGATAATTTATTCTAAATGTTTATTTTAAAAATAAGGTCTTATATCTATTTTTTTAAAATTTCATATAAGCAAAATTTTCAATGCCATTCATTGTTTTCAGTTAAACGGGCATAAAATTGTAGTATTTAAATATACTCACATTTGACTAATTTAATTGTGAAAATGTAACATTTTTATAACATCAAGAACGGTGTAGTATTCAAGATATCATAATATCCTTATAGTATTGGGAAATTAATATGGTAACACTTTTCAGGTGTTATTTTTCTGAAGGAGTTTGTAAATTTTAAGTTCTCCTGAAGGATGAGTTGCCAACAGTCATGAAATAAATGACCATTAAACTACTGTCATTTTATCAGTGTCTTTTGGAAAGAGAGTATGGAAAACATAGTGGTGGGCCATCTGTACTTGAATTAACGATTTACTTGATCTTTTAGGCCCTACCTTTGTACACAGAAGGTGATTTTGATTACAATAATAATTGAGAATTTTGATTTACTTCCAGCTTTTTACTTGAATTCCTGAAGATCTATGCATAACTCACTTTTATTGACAATGAGGCATTTAAAGCGACTTACCTGATAGGGTGGATGGGCTGGATTGTCATTATATGTTCATTTTCCCCCCCATGGATATCCCAAGGTATTATAAAAGGCAAATTACTTTCACATGTTGGATTTGTGAGGATGATCATACCTCTGCTTTTTCAATGCATGTGGAAACACCACTGTTTCTCCCTTCTAGAATTCTGTCGTTAGTCTTGCCTGTAAAACACCATACACACCGTAATACTCTTACCATGAATAATAGTAAAGGAAAGTGTGGGAGGTTTTGGCTCCAGTGTCATCAGTGTGCTGTTGATCTCCGTTCTCTGTATCCTTTTCATCCAGCCCAGGTGGCAGGGTATAATTGCTTTTCCAGGCTTTAACCAAGATAGGGATATGGATGAAAGTGAGTTGGCTGCAAACCAACTTGGTTAATGGAGAAATGCGTCTTGTTAGCCAAGGGAAGCATTTAGGGAAATAGAAAAAGGTAATGTATACACCATGTCCTGAAAATACATTTTTAATTCTTGCTGAAGTGACTGGCTGTGTTGGCTTCTTGCTAATAACAGAGGTTTCTAGTACCATTTATTATTAATGATTCCACTGTAACAAAAGTCTAACTGTGGTTGTCTGTGCCTCAGCTACCACCTGACTCTAGTAATACATTCCTTCATCATTATTTTGCAAGTTATCAAAAATTATCTGTGACTACAGCACATCCGTCTGCTTTAGGTTGTGGGAATTGTTAGCTGTAGCTGACTCGTGTATTCAAACCTCTGTGATTCCATGTACTCTGCATTTGTTGAAAATAGCAACAAATGTTTCTTAAAAGGTGTCAAGTTGTCAGTGATAATTCAGAAAGTTCAGAGTCATCCAGGAGGCTGTTATTTGACAGATTTGGTCTGGTCTATTGTTTTTGTTCTGTAAGGTTGCGAGTGATTTGATGTCAAATACAGACCTGAATATTAAAGAAGGTGTTTCTTCATTTTCAAAGATTGTGAACAGTCTTTAGGCTTGATTTTACCTTCCTGAGTGTTTGTCCTGTAATGCTACTACTTTTTTTTTTTTTGATAGCATCAAACATAATGTCAGAGAATTTAGCATGGATTGCAGTTACTCTTAGAACTAGCTCCTTCTGTTAGACATTTAGTCCTAGTTCCTGAAATTTTCTTCTCTGAAGGGCTGTTAGAGCAGCAGTTTTGGTAGCCTGCCCTCTGCCTGTGAAATTTTCTGATCCACTGGAGCTGGCATGTGGTGAATTTTGAGCCATGGCCACCAGAAGTCTTTGTGTGACTCTTGGGTGACATCTAACTACTTGTAACTACTGTTACATCCACTGTAAGCAAAAGGGTAAACTGCAAATCGTAGAAAAGGATATTCAGCACATGTTTCCCTCAAATTACGTCAGAGTTGACCTCTTCTGATCTAGTATAAAGGAAAAGATACTGGGAAGTGAGGAATTCCTTCTGTTGTTCCCTCTGTTAGACTTATTAACTCTGTAGCTCTTTTGGAAAATGTGCTATTTTGTGTTTGGTCTGAAGGAAATGTTCTTTCATTTAGAAAGGAGTTCCTTATTTGTTTTACTACATCTTGTTGCATTTCGCTAAGACCAGGGAAGTGCTGTGTTGTGAAATTAGTTCACAGACTTAGTACCACTGAAGATTGTCTGTGTAGTGGGTGATTAAAACATAAGTAGGTTGTCTACAGCATCTGAAGTTCCTGTGATAGCCACTGCAGACCTAGGATGGGACTCAGTTGGTAAGTACCTAATGCCATACGAAACACAAAGGATGTGTGACACATCCTTACGGGGTAGTCATATCCTGGACATTGTTAAATTCACAGGAGACCTGTATCCCTCTGAAGTGGCATTCAGTCTGCCAGCAGTTAGATGAGCCCAGCAATCAAGATCATCAGCCAGTAGGTGTGAAACTTAGGATGATCTGAATTACTCTTCGTCTCCATCAGCTGTATTAAATGAAGCTTCTTCAGCTGCAGTGGGAATTTAGACATCTATCAAGCCATGAAGGGTGGCTTTAGGCCATCTATCAACCCTAACCCTAACCCTAAACCCTAACCCCTTCATGGCTTGATAGATGTCTCTCAAGCCACCTGCGTGGGGGGAACTGTTTAGACGCTCAGTTCAGCTGACAAACAGATCTGTCTAGTGCCATTTAAGATGCCCTGCACTGTGTAGACATCTTGATAGATTTGAAATGAGACCTACAGTAAGTGGGTGAAGTGGGTCTCATGGCCTTTCTGAGCAGCACTTGGAGGCCAGAACTCTGAAGTCATTCAGAATGACTCCAGGTACATTTGTTTAGACAGCAGGAGTGAGCTGCGGTTTCTTAACCTTGAGCTGAATACCACTTTTAAACCCTATCTTCTGTAGCTTTGGAAGACCTATTCTAAAGGATTTGCAAAAGGAATAGTGATATAGAGATGGTATTTTGCTTTTTATAATTCATGACTGTGTCCATGACTAGTGTAGTTGAGTGTGACTTGAATGTTCTAGTTTTGTTAAAGAATATTATTCTTAACACAGCAACATTTTTTTTCCATTTCTGGGGGATTCCTTATTAATGTCATTGTTACCTTTTGAACTGCCAGTTCATCTGAATACTGCTCGCTTGACAGAATTCTTTTATTTTAAAATCTTAATTTCTATTTTCTAAATAAAAGAGGGTTTTTTACTAATTATTATTATTATATTATTATACTATTATATATTAGTATTTTATGACCTTTACCTTTACCAATAAAGTCCTCCTTGTAAACAGGACTAGATCAAACAACTGGCCACTCCAGCAGCATAAACATTTATAGTTTAGTTGAATTCCCTTGTGTGTAAAATCATCTTTCTTTTGTTTTCATATGAATGACTTCTATTGTGAAGAGCCCTGCAACAAATTAAGAAGTGTGCTAGCAGATTAGAATTTAACAATTAATGGAAATTACAATAGAAATGTTAGGGCTGTTACTTTAGTGCAGAAATCCCTGCAGTGAATTCTCAGTCAGTTCAGATAATCTTCTGATTTATGTAAATCACTACCCTTTCAAGAGCTGACACAAACTCTCTAATAAATTTGTAAATGCAAATTAAATTTTAGATGGTGGACTGAAGTAATACCTATAGATTTAATCCCCATTAAATGAGTCGTAAACATACATTTGTGGAACTGAGAGTGTTTAGACTGGAGAAAAGAAACGTCAGGGGAATCTTATCAATATGTGCAAATACCTAGTAGGGTGAATAAAGAAGACAAAGCCACTAACAGGACAAAGGCAATGGACACAGTCTGAAGTACAATAAATTCCACTGGAAGATCATAAAAGTCTTTTTTTGTGAGGGTGTCAACACTGGAACAGGCTACCCAGGAATCTCCATCCTTGGAGATACTCACAACCCAGCTGAACATGACTCTGCACAATCTGCTTCAACTGACCCTGCTCTGAGCAGTGGTGGTTGGACTAGATGTTCTCCAGAGGTCAACAGGTCTGACCTCAACAATTATTTGGTTTATTCCAGATAAGTTAACTCTGCATTTAACTAATTTTATTCTGTAATGATTTATTGCATTATTGATTAATTGCATTTAATGGCTTGCCCTTCCATGGACAATCTCCAGTTGGTTGAATTATTTTTTGAAGTAGGAAGTCCAAAACTAGACACAGTATTTATACACATCAAGTGCCAGGCTGCTGTTTTATCTATGACATCTCAGTTTATAGGTAAGGATCAGATTTGCCATTTAATTTTTTTTATTTTCCTTGAGAGTATGGTGTTATTTACTTATTTTCAGTTTGATCATTTCCTGGTCCTTTTTTTATAGAGCTGTTTAGCCAGGTACATTCTATCCTCAGTTTTACAAAAATCTTTTTTTTGGGGGTATCAAAATTATTGAAATGGAGAAATATGATAGGACTTGTAAAGCACAACATGCAAAAATTCTTTGGATTAGTCAGTCAGCATCAGATACAATGTGGATAGTCATAAGTGTTTCTTACATATTGTTTTTATTGAAACATCTAATATGTCAATGGAATTTTGTATTCTGTTCCTGTTGTCTAAAGCACTTGCAACTGCTTTGTTTGTGGTATGTCTGTGTTGCCGTTCAGGTCATGCATGTGCAGTGGTATCATAAGAAAAATTTACTTGGAAGATTCTCAAGTGTTGATGAGGGTTTTTCTAGTCATGGTCCATTCCTGGCTGCTGTTCTCCCAGTCATGTTAGCAGCATGCAACAGAAGTTCCAGGATGAATACTCCGTTTATCTTTACTGACGAATATTCAGCAGGTGTGTCCCACTGTTTTCTGAATACCTGTATGTAGTATTTATATGTCACAGGTGAATCTTCTCCATTTTCTCCCTAGTTGACTTAGGAATGAATAGGTTTTAGTTCTACCTTCCAATAGTGTGAACTATTGGTACATATCTCCATACTACTACTCCGTAGTACCTCAATCATTATTTGGTTATGTACTAAGATTTTAATTTCTTCCTGTTTATTTCCTCTGTATATTGTAAAGTTCAGAGACATTTATGTGTTCAGAAGATTGACCACTGTTTTCTTTGTTCTCCTTCCAGCAATCATATTATTTATCTCAGAACCTTCTCCTGGCTTTTGGGCATTTGTCCATGTCATTGCAGATGTACATACGGAGTTCTGATGCCACCTCCCTGCTGATCCTTGTTTAAAATCACTGTCCTGAATAATTCTTCCTTGTAGAAGATGGACCTGCCATTGTTCAGTTGTCCTCTGTGCCAGAACACCACCTTGTGGAAAAGGGAAGCAGAGCTTCATCTTTGGTTAGAAAGATTGAAAATGTCTGAACCTCCAGATTCCTCTCCCTTCCTTTTGGGTCCTTTCAATTACTTTTGAGCTGCTCTGGGTAATATTTACCAGTGCTATTTTTGTCCATATGAATGAGCTTCATGGAATAAAAATCAGAAGGCTAAAGGAACCTCAGCACCTTCACTAGAAGTAGTGAAGCAGTGACAGAGCTTAAAAAAGTGTGCTTATGTAATTTGATTACACTTCTGTTTGTATTAACTAGAGTATACTGCTCTAATTAAGCGTTACTAGGATTTTCTATAATAAACTTGAATTTTCAGCTATTTATAGTTGAAGGAGAATGTTTCCATACAGAAATTTGGCATTCAATGTCTCAAGCTGAATGGTTTGGTTTTCCTTTTTCTATTTTTTAAAAAAATACTCTCGGGTTGCATTCTGTTTTGAGGGAGGCAATTATTTTGTGGGTTTATGTGCTTTTTGTTCTCCCTTGGCAAGGCTTGATACATGGAAAAACAAATTTTCCAGGCTCTTAGTCTTTTATGTCAACTATTTCCTTTTTGATACTTAAAACATGATACTTTGGTAGTCATTACTTTTTAACAGAGATACTGTATTATTCAATAAACAGTCACCCCTAAGTATCTGCTGTAACTACTTTTTATGTTTTGTTACATAAAAATACTTCATATAGTTCAATTTAGTATTTTCCCTGAAACAAAATTACACACCCGACATGTTTAATGTTTAATGTAAGTACATGTGTATTTTTGCAAAGTTCACCTTTTTTAGATTCTATTAAAATATAAAAACTGTTTTTCATTTTTCTGTTTATTTCTATTTATATTTTCTATTTATTATCTGTAGGCCATTTAATGCCATACTTGAAGGTATTGAAATTCTCTAAGTTTGTCTCATTGCTGGTTTTGAAAATCCTTCCTTTTACCTAAGGGCGTGGTGCACATTTGAAATGCCCCAGTTAGAGTTTGGGGAATTCAGTTCTTCAATTCACGAAATCCAAGTCTGGTTAAGGTCTACTGCCATATAGATAGTAAACAGAGAAGGGTGTAAACTCTGCTCAAGTTCTTAAAGACTTCAGTGTGTTCTGTGCGTTTGAAGCTTGACTAATGAATGCAGATGGCATTGAGCCTGGCACAGAATGTGACTCGTGGCTCAGGTGATTTCTTCAGATGTGATTTGAGTGATGTGCAACTATTCTGCAGGTGTGACACTGTGATCAGAAGACTTCCCAGAAAGTAGTTTCCTTTTTCTTGCCAACAGCATTACCAAATACATAGTTCTGTTTTGGAAGGATGTCCCAACAGCTAGGAACTGAGTTTTCATTCACAGGACAGGTGACGTTCAGGTGAAGAGGTACTCCTTTACTCCTCTGATTCAGCTCTGTGGCAGAGAACAGAAAAATGTTAGAGTAATTTTAGCGGAAGGTGGTACACGTACTCTTATAGTCTCCAATTTGTTTCTGAGTTTTGCTGTAAGCTGTCAGTTCATTAGTTTGAAGAGTGTAAGGATTTGTTCTATAGTAGTGCCTTGAGCTTCCACTATGTGGCCCTTGTGGGAGTCGTCCCGTATGTGGTTCTTGGTGTTGTGTTCAAAAACAGTGAATTCAAGTTAGGACTGACCAGTGAACAGGATGGCTGTGGAGAAAATCGGGGGCTGAGAGGCCTGGACTATGGCTCAAAGAAATTGTATGTCTGTAATATCACAGGTGGAAAATAAAAACCAATACTCGAATGCCTTTCTGCAATGTCCCTTCCAAACTTCTGTCCCATTGAAAATCCACGGGCTGCAAGTATCACTTGAACGGCTGTGTGAATGGCTACTGCATGTGCTGTAGCTGTGTGAACTGTTCTGTAAAGACAGGTACAGCTCTTTGATTTCAACAAAAGTTTTGCCACAGTAGGAACAGAGTAGGATTTACAAGATTTGGCCTAGAAATTGAACATTTTTGCCATCGAAGTTTTATGGACATTTTTCATGCTCTAAATTAAGCTTTGGTTTGCATAATCTCTTTTAGCTCCCTCTTTATTTTCCAGTCACAGCTTTACTCATAGAACAGCTGTGGCATTTGTCTTGCAACAAGAAGGATCTGCTAATCATGAAATATCCCAGATTTATGCCTGTAGTGCTGAAGCAGTGCCATATTTGTGAAAATAACTTAAGAGAAACAATATGCAGCAGATGTGAAGGTTTTACCTTCACATTTAAGTAGGTTTATACTGTCAGCGGGTGTGGGCTTAGCACAGCCTGACAGAGTTTCAACTTACCAGATGTTCCACGTGATCAAATAGATACCATACAGCTGTTTCCCATTCTTTTACTAGGCTCAGATAAATACACAGTAAATGCTCTGAAATATGTTTATAGTATTTTGCTGAGTCCTGCAGAGAACTACCCACAGGCACCAAGAATGCAGAGAGAAACCAAAGGTGTTCATAGGAATGCTCATTTTTCATTACTGTGAGGAGAAATTAGCAGCCGTTTGGTTGAAACAACCCTGATGATACTAGCCAGAGAGGGATGAAATATGGATTTTTCTGTTTGTGGATGGTGTGAGATTAGTGGCAGTATTTATGGAGTGACTTTGGTTTGGGGGAGCTGTGACTCCCACGGGTGTGAGCTGTCACCGTGTGCTGACAGTGTCATCCTTCCAGTGGTATTAAACTCCTGGGAGAGGTGGTGGGTGCAGTGGAGCAGCCATCCCACAGGTAACTCACATTAATCCAAGCTCATGCTTTCAGAAACACTGTAATGGAGAACTGGTTTGGTTTCGGTATTCAATACAATATAGAAAACAGGGCATCTCCAGAGCTCCTGGCAAGGCTGCCTGTGTCCCTCCTGTCCACTCCTCTGAGCACGGGAAGAGTGCCACAAGTTGACCATGGGATGTATTTTTAAAGACACACAGCTTTTGGGGGTCAATCCAACCAACTGCTCTAAACTGTTTCAGGATTTAAAGACCCAGTTTACATTAACTGCCACACCTGTCAACTTGATTCAATAACAGAGCAGCTAAATATTAAAAAAAGAAGTTTCATTTCCCTTCACCTGCTTTTCTACTCTTATTTCTCCTTCCTCCCCCTCCAGCTCCCCATGCTCTCCTTAGCCCTTTGACCTTACTTCTGCCTTCCTTCCCTCCTGTCCCCGTCAGCTTCCTGCCTTTCCAGAGCTGCCTTTACACCTGGAAGATATTTCTTATCTACCAGAGGCCTTCCTTGCTCTCCTTTAAATCCGTTTTTAAGAACTTCATCCTCAGAGGAGTAACTTTCATCTTTCGTTAATAATCTCTTCAACATTTCTAGACTGCTATGTTCTTTTCAGATCTATAGCCTCGTCTTGCAAACATTTACAGAGCTGTTCAGTTAAACTGAGAACATTCAGTCAGAAGATTGGAGGACTGGATTGTTGAAGATTTTTGAAATGGGAATATTTTCATTGTAAAACATAATGTTCATTTATAGTTCTGTATACATTTTTATAATAAACATTTGTGGCCTCAAAGGAGCAGGGGAGCATTCACACAGCTAACTTCTGCTTTTGACTTTTATTCCCTAAATCAAGGTGTAGCACATGTTCTCACAGATTTTTAAATGCCCTGAGCAAAATTCTTGTTGACAATATGACTTCATACCCAGATTCATATGAGAGGACAAGTACAAGCTGTACCTTTGATCTTGGTAACCTCCATTGTTTTGTGTTTCAGTATTGATTTTTATTTCAGGAACCTCAAGCATCTGGACTGCCTGAGTACATAAAGATTGTAGAAGTTGGGCCAAGGGATGGATTACAAAATGAAAAGGTGACTTCTCTTTTTTTTTTTTTTTTTGAGTGCTTTGACATAGATGTTAGTGTTATATTCATTGTGTAGAATGTGTACATCCTGCTAATTAAGTTTGTTACATTTTGTACTATTAAATTTATTTTTTCATATTGATAATTGTTTTCTGTATTAGAATAACAATGTTATAAAAGAATAAATATATATATTTATATAAAAGAAATATATATTTATAAAAATATAAATATATAAAAGAATAATATAAAAAAAATTACTCGACATTTAAATCACACAGTTTCTTTGTATACTTGGCTAACTAGCCTTTTTGTTACTTAACTGCAATTTCTTTTTCTGGAATTTGTCTTGTCAGTGAATAGCATTCTGTCATGATGTAATTGGTAAACACCATGAAACACTGACTATCTTTGTAATATGAGTTTGTGCTCCAAGTGCTAATATAGAAGACTAAAATGAGTTTTATGATGTTTCCTGCTAAACAGACATGGGGAAAAAATATTACTCTTCTGTTAGTATTATTTGCCTGAAGGGTGGTAGGGAAGCAAGGAAGAAGATTGAAAGAGACTGTAGGGTACATGTATCAAAACAGTCATCTGTTTCCACAAACAGGAGGATAAGCTCTCGTATATAATTGTTACTGATATCAAACACATTAGTAATATTATGTTACTAATATTAAATATAAATATTATTTATTCATAATATTATTGATATAAACATGTTAATAGTATTAACAGAATAGAAATACTCTGCCTCAGCTGTGGAGCTTTTCCTTCCATTTTTCTCCGGTTGAATTGTTACTAGTTCCTTTGCCACTTTGCTAGATTAGTGTTTGGTTAGTAACAAATAATTTTTTTAAAGGCCAGACCTATAACCAGTTACACAGAAATGTTTTCTTTTGTGATGGACAGAAAATGGAGTAGGATCATATATACTGCCTAGTGCCTTCCTTATGCAGAAGTTTCCTGCTGTCAGAAAACAGTAGTTATGATAAAATGTGTGAGTGGAGTTCATTAAAAAAAAAAAAAAGTATTGATTATGTACTGAGAACATNCCTGCTGTCAGAAAAACAGTAGAGTTATGATAAAATGTGTGAGTGGAGTTCATTAAAAAAAAAAAAAAGTATTGATTATGTACTGAGAACATTTCACTTACAAAAGTTTCTTATCATATGAAATATTTTACTAAAGTATTTCTCCATGTATGTTAGGTGATAGTCCCAACTGATATAAAAATTGAGTTAATCAACCAGCTTTCCAAAACAGGCCTGCCTGTAGTTGAAGTGACCAGTTTTGTTTCATCCAAATGGGTGCCTCAGGTATGTAAAAACATCTCCATTCACAACTATTTCAATTTAAATGCCATTCCATTCCATATATGTGATGTTCAGTTGTAGGATGATGACAAATGATTAATAAAATTTAATGTTCCTACTTATTTTCTACTCTTCTAAAACTAATAATCACTGATGTAAAAATGAAAAGTAGCATACCTTATTTTCTTTTTCCCTAAGTGAAATGTAATTTTCCACATTTGGAAATGTGTTTGGATGATCTAAATTTGTGGCTTTTTTATATGTATTGGTAGTTAGGCTGGCTACTTATTTTGCAGTTCTAACACTCTATCAGCAGCCACACTGAGTTTTGGTAATAATAATTACATAAACTCTAGCCTTTCTGAAATCAGCAGCAAAACTGAATTGGCATTAGGAGTGCCAGGTTTTCAGGTAAGATTTAACATTGCAAATTCAGGCATAGTCCTGAAGTATACTATGTAGGTCCTGTTTGTGCAAATTCATTATTCCCTGCAAATAAGGAAATAAGTCTATATAAGCAAGGAAATTAAACTATTTTTCATGAGATTACACACTTGTTTACACAGAAGCATTTGAATGCTTTATATTTAGTAAGGATTACAGGTTATTTACAAATTAAAATATGAAACTAATTAATTGAGAAAATACTTCATTTTTTAACAATGTTTGTAGCACATCTGTCAAAATATATATAAAATTTTATATTTTAAACTGAGAGTATATCCAGGGCCTGGACTGTATTTTACAGCTTTTATCTGAGAAAAACATAATATGGTCATGCTTATTCATGAGTTAGCAAAGCAAACTGTACAGCACTCTGAGACTCCTTTGATTTATTTCAGTGTTCTCAGGATCACCAGGGAATAGTCTAGAGGAAGGATAATAGGAAACGGGAAGAGTGACAATGCAGAATTTCTTTGGCATCAATGCAGAGGCAATGATATTGTGTCTGTTAAAAGTGACCAAGTTAAGATTTTCCAAATGGCATCAAACTTTGGCAGTAACTGCAACAAAGAATAATGTAGGTTTTTAAACACTAGAAGAGAAAGTCTAAAGCAAAGGTGTATTTCTTCCTTTCTTGTTTAATTATTTCCTTTTCCTGTGAGCCATTAGAAGTACCAAATTTAGCATGGGTTTGACAGTTTTGGAAAAAAAATGAACAATCCCTTCTTATCTTAAATTCGTGTCTGAACACTTTGTTTTAATGGCTTAATTTATGCTTATTTTTTTTATTTTATTTAAAAAATAAGATTGTATTGCATTGATAGAGAATGCAGTCTTGCCTTTGTCTTTTCTTTGCTCCTTTCTTTTTTCATAGGTCATGGGAATTGAATTCACGGTTATGTTTAGATCACTCATTCACTTCTTTTTTTAGTATTTTAAAGTTTTTTTTATGGTTTCCAATCTGCTGTTGTTTTTGGCAGAGATTTTTTTCATGAAAAAAGCTAGAAGAAAAAGTTCCACAGTAGCAAGGTGCCATGTAAAACAGGATCCCACACCTATAACCTAAACGGCCAAAAATTATAAATACCTACCATTAGGAAGCTTATTTTAAAAGAAATTTGGAAACGAAATATTTTATTACAATTTAAAATCTTGTAACATGAAATATGTGTAAAGATGGGATTTTACTTACAGGAAAAATAGTAATGGGACAGATTTAATACATATAATATTATTTGGATCTGGCAGGTTTATTCTGGTTGAAAAAGTGTCATTTTGGTTTTCTAGTGTATTTTAAGTCAGGCTATAATTGTGAAGTGTGGGTTTAGTTCCAGCATTTGCCATTTAATTAATCATTTAGTTTCAAACATTCTTCCTTGTCCTGGGAAGTGTAGCTACTATTTATATTAAATTAAGGAAAAGTTGTCCTAAAAAATCAGTGTCTTAACAAAGGTTTTTTTGTGAGGTTATCAGATTTATTTAGTTTAAGTAGAAGCAATTAGAAAAAGTTGCCTTGTGCTATCACTTGTTTCCTGATGAGAAATTAGTTGTGTCAGGCTATTAGGCACTTTACATATCCACTTCCTTATAGATACATGTTGGGCTTACATGTGAGGAGGCTTACATGCATTTTTCTAATATTTTTAATCCATTCATTTCAGAGTAGGAAGCCAGTGACAGGAAGATTTCAGGTTGCCAGTAGTATTCTCAGTTAATAATGTGGTGTAATTTAGTATAATGTATTTAGAATTGTGGACTAAGGATAGTCTTTTCAAATATGCTAATTAACTTTTGAGTATTTAACAGAGTGCTGAAGTTTTAAAGATTTGGATGTTGTTTAAATGTCAGTTATTCTGTTAATTCTACCTATTGAGTCCAGTGAGGTAAGGTTAAAGTTGCTGTAACAGTTGATGAACAGCAGGATCACAAGTCTGTCAATTTATGATGCAAATTATATTTTTACAGATACACAAAAAAAAAAATTGTAGCTCTGATTCTATAATCAGAGATCTGAAAAGATTGCAACTCAAATGCTCAAAAATTAAGAACTAAAAAAGGAGTACTTGTACAGCATCAATTTAAACCCTATTGTTGTTAGACTTTTTGTATGGACTGTAAAAGTAATGAAGGCAAACCCACAGTCTAAGCCAATTTCTGTTTAGCTTTATAAAATCAGAAAATGACTGCTGATCAATACAAATTATTTATATATTTTAGATGGCAGATCACAAAGAAGTAATGAGGGGCATTGAGCGGCATCCTGGAGTCCATTATCCCGTTCTCACACCTAATCTTCAAGGTTTTCATTCTGCTGTAAGTGCTTTCATAGATGTCCACATTTAACTCTTTTATCTTTCAGTTCAGTACCATAAACTAGCTAGTTAATCTTAGAAATAAGCTAATTGAAAAGTCTCAGTTTTCATTATGAAAAATGAGCAAATTTATGCAGTGATATTAAGCTCTATGTGTGTATATTTTGATGGAAGTGTTGATCAGTCTTTTTAAGTTCCTTTAAGTGATGTAAGTAAGACAGTTCCTTCTTCTTTGACTTGAAAAGTTTGCCCTAGAAAAGTTTCTGAAGAGCATCTTCTTATTGGAAAGTACTAAAGAAGAATGAGGATATGAAAATGCTTTATAGCAATTCTGAATTTCATTTTGGTAGGATTTGAAAGTTTAAATCGTTTCAGTTCATATGAAATAAATACTCAAAATTATAGACTTGAAGTGTTTGGAAGTGTGAAAATGGAGCAGTTCAATCTTAAAACATATACATTGATAGTCAAATCTTTACACTTTTCTTGTTTTCTGAAAATTTTTAATACTTCTATGCTTCTGTCCTGATATAGGACAAACTATATTTGGGAAGTGTACTGCCTGATGGATATTTGTGATGTAGTCTGTCATTCAGTTCCTATACTGCATATGAAATCTCTATTAAAACAGAATCCTGTGCTTAGTCAACTTAGCTATCAATAGTCAGATTATGTGCCATGACTTTGTCTCAATGGTAGCTTGTATGAGTTGAATTAATTGTACATATGTATACAGTATATCACGATACTGTATGTGGTGATATAATGAAAGGAAAACAATTAAGAAATAGTTGTAGATGATTCCTGCATTCTTTCTTGCTGATATTTTTTTCCCCTCTGAAAGAATATTTGTCCCTGTAAGGGTTGCTGAAGCTTAGACCTTATCCTGCAGAAGCAAAGACTAAAGGGAAAAGCTGCATCCCTTTTCACAGAACAAGAGTATTATTCTCAGTGGAGAATGAGAATTAATTAACTTTTCTCCTAAGCTTAAATATTTTCTTCTGCTATCATTTGTCTTTCAGCCCTCTTATTTGCCTCATGTTAGTTGATTTGCTGAGTACAAGCTCAGGCTACTTGCCCCTTCAGTTAAACCACCACATTTACACATTTTCTAGACTGGTGTTTGCTCTGAGACTTTCTCAGCAGACTCTCACCTACACATTTTCCATATTATCCGTATCAGCTATGACACCAAGACCAGTGGAGCCCTTGATCCTAGGGCTGGCTCTAACAAAGAAATTCCTGTTGGTTATTGCTGCTGCTTCTAGGCACATGCCCACAGAGCTTTCCCAAGCATGGGAATGACTTCCTGGCATTCAGGAGGAACAGACATTGTGCAGGGGATGGATATTTCAGAGTTCTGAAAAATAAATATAAGTATCAAAAATTGTTATTTTTATAGTTGGTTCAAGTGATTCCCTGCATCTCATTACCTTTATAATTTATCAGTTTAAAATCATGTTTACCTAATTGCTAAGAAGAGGAAGGAAATAGCCATAGTGAATGAACTCAAAATTTGATTCAACCTATCTGTATGTGATAGCTTAAAAAAATTTGAATTAAACTGATATTTTAAATATGGATGATATACTTAATGTACTTTAAAGTTCTGGAGTATTGTACAGAATTAAATGTTTGATCTAATATTTTAATATAGTGTTATGATGCTGTTTTATTGAAATGTATTTTTTAGATTGCAGCAGGAGCTACGGAAGTGTCAGTATTTGGCGCAGCATCTGAATCTTTTAGCAAAATGAATATTAATTGTTCAATTGAAGAAAGCATAGAAAAGTTTGAAGAAGTTGCTAAATCTGCAAGGAATATGAATATTCCAGTGCGTGGGTAAATATAACGATTCTAAAGTAATACAGAATTATTGGAGTTACTGTTACAGGGGGTTTTGGTACCAGTAGAAGAGTATAATACCAAATTTTTACAATTTAGATGAATTGTAATAGTAGTCTTTACTGTGATTTTTTTCAAGATTGAATATTTTTAGTAATTTATGCATTTTTAACTAGTAATGGTGACTACTTTTCTCTGGAAATTGAAAAAAAAGTTGTGTTTATAAGATACCTATTTTATTATACAAATTTATTTGTATCATCACAGATGACATAATAACATTTATTTTGTGCTCTTGAGAATTCATAACACTTGCCTGCACCTTAAAAAAATACCCTACATACTTTTATTTTATTGTAGCATTCATAATGTATCATTTCATGTACTGTAGTATCAAGGTATAAAAGTGAGAAAATGAATTTACTTTTAAGAAAAAAATTATTCTGTATGTAAGTTATTCTGAAAACCCCATATTGAAGTTTTTGGAGTCTCCAGCGCATGAAACTCTAGAATTGTCCAGTATTTATTTTTTTCTCTGAAGTACTTTGTTTTAAACTTATAATAATCCTGAATGGTACTTACTCTTGAACAGTATTTGGTTTTTATTTTCATTTTCTTTTGCATCGCACAGAACTACTTACTTAAGATTATTTGCAAAGGTCCTTTTGAATGTGGAAGGGCATACAAAAGTTCAAGGAGAAACTACACAGTGAGATTCCTTGAGGATTACTAGTAATGCCAACTACATCATGCTCAAAAAATACCTGGATGTGAAAAATTGATAGAGGTAGATATCTTAGAGACTAAGTGCTTGAAAACTTGTCTGGGAATAAATACTGGGATCTCTCTCTGCACCAGAAATGGTGATGGGGTAATACTACTGCACACTTTTTTCACAACAGCATGGTTTTTTGGGTATTTGTCTTGAGAAAGGGAGATCCGACTTCTAGTTATACCTCACCCACAGAGAATCACAGAGTAACAGTATGGTTTAGGTTGAGAGAGGGACCTTTGGAGATCATCTTGTCCAACCCAAGGATTTGGGGGTCGACAAAAACTCGATATGAACCGGCAGTGTGCACTCACAGTCCTATCTGTATCCTGGGCTGCATTAACAGAAGAGTGGCCAGAAGGTTGAGGGAGAGGATTCTGCCCCTTTATTCCACTCTAGTGAGACCCAACCTGACATATTGTGTACAGTTCTGGTGCCTCCAACATAAGAAGGACATGGAACTGTTGGAACAGTCCAGAGAGTGGCCAGAGAGTTGATAAGAGGACTGGAGCAGCTCCTATGAGGACAGGCTGAGAAAGTTGGGGCTGCTCAGCGTGGAGAAGAGAAGGTTGCATGGAGACCTCATAGCAGCCTTCCAGTTTTGGACAAAGGCCTGAAGGGAAGCCAGAGAGGTACTCCTTGTCAGAAATTGTAGTGACAGGACAAGGGGGAAAGGCTTCAAACTGAAAGAAAATAGGTTTATATTTGATATTAGGAATAAATTCATTACTGTGAGGATGGTGAGGCACTGGAACAAGTTGCCCAGTGAAGTTGTGGATGTCCCATCCTTGGCAGTGTTAAAGGCCGGGTTGGATGGAACTTTGAGCAACCTGGTGTAGTGGAAGGTGTCCCTGTCCATGACAGTGGGGTTGGAACTAGATGATCTCTAAGGTCCCTTCCAAACCAGACCATTCTGTGATTCTATGATTTTCACACACACAGAGCCAACCAAGGATAGCTCATAAATGTGTGGGTTCTTTTCCTTAGCCTGGTTATGTTTCAGATGGAAGATCACTGAATAAAGAAGCGAGGCGTTCACTGTATTATGAAACAATAACTTTTACTAGAGTTTAAATACTCTTCCTAGCTGCTAATCTGCCAGGTAGTAAGTTTGCCTGCTTGAGTAACTTCTTTTATAAGAGGTCTGTTGTTTTAAAGCTCTCTGCCACCACTGTTTGCCACATTTTTCTGAAACTTAACTCTGAGCTGAGAACATAACTAGCAATTTGAGTTCTCTGGGAGGATTAAGCCCAGGAATGTCTGAATTTTAGGTCCCAAACAGGTGTGGATAAGGGAATAGGTAGTCAATTCAGAAAACACAATGTGTGTTTTAGGCACTTGTGAATATTTTTACACTAAACTTCTGTTTTCTGGTTTTCTCAGATGTCTAGGCATGTCAAGAGATTTTTCTCTCTCATATTCCTGTATTTTACTAATGAAATTCAACCACGTAGCACAACAGAGGCAGTCAGACATCCAGGGAATCCTCAAAGCCTGTGCATTGTAGAAGTTTTTGGATAACTATGGCTGTCAACAAAGGGACTTTGCAACTGGGCCATAAGATGGAAATTGCAGGTGATGCAGAAGCCCCTGTGGTGTACTGTAGATTGATTTTCAGCTTAAAATGTTATTTGGTTTTCTGTGCATTAGTTTTCACATGTTGGAAACAGTAGCAACCTAGTACTATTTTTTTCCCACAGATTGTATGTTTTAGGCATTTGTAACATGCGAGAAGCAATTATTCTGGCACTGATACACTGATGTGATGGAAGTAACTATTTCCATGATAGGATTCTACAACATTGCCACTGTCTGATGAACGATGCATGTGGCTTTTATTTTTCTTTACGCAGAAAAAAAAAAAAAAAAGAAATAGGATGTAGAAAATGGTCAAACAGAAGGAGGACACACACACAATAAATAAGAATAATAACAAAAAGAAGGAAAACAAAGCCAGGAGATACAAAGAGAGGAATCTCAAGGGCTAAGTAGTGATGATGCAGAGATGAAGAGAAATGAGATAATTGAACTGAGGAATAATGCAATTGGGTTATGTTTTAAAAGTGCTTACTTTGTGCATCCAGTACAAAGATCTGTAGTTCCACTTCAATGTGCAGATGTAAGGCAAATGTCATACACTACATGCAGGACAATTTTATTGAGCCTATCATGCAAGGTGCAGTGTGTTAGTGAACACTTCAATCGTGAACTGCTTAGTATCACTCAGACTACAAAGTGATCAAATTCAAAGTCGCAAATGAAAATTATGTAAAGTGCACTCCAGCCATAATGTTCTTCCTTAGGCATGGCTGAGAAAAGTTAATCGTCCAGAAGTAAGAAGACATTGACAGAATCATTCAATTTATGGGATTATACCCAAGTAAAGAATCTAAATAGAGAGGATAAGTATATTGAGGAGAAGCTACATTTATATGAATGTTACATGTATCTTCATCACATGATATTAGCTCGATAATTACTTTATCTAGTGAAAATTAGAGATTGAGGCACCAGGAGATAATTAATTATTAATATTATTAATGCTACACTTCAACAAAACAAAAAGTTTAGGAGAGAACTGCTGGTATTTTTCCAGGGGGATCTATTATAACTCAATAATAAAATAGCTAATCTGCTAAAAAACTGCTGAGAATCTAAATTGCAGAATATGGAGCCTTATTTCATAACAAAAAACTCTAACTGAGATAATTCTGAGTATACATTGAATATGAATTTCAGTATATGAAAATATTGAAAAGAAACTTTTGAACATGCTAGTAAGTTACAAGATAAAATAGAACCGGTTAACACCATACATTCGGACTTTGCACTGTTAAACAGTTTCTCCCAGGGAGAGGAGGCAAAATATTCATTAATGAGGAATAAAATATTGCTATGGATCAGAGTCTAGACTGATATGTTTTCAAGAGAATAATTACCAAGTACTGATTCTTGTTCCTGCCTGTTCATAGTTGTTCAGATGCACTCCTTATGGGTTGCAGAGTTACAGGAATCTCTGGGACACATTGAGACAGAATGATTACTTGGGAATAATAATAAAAAAGGATTGGTTAGTGTCCTTTTACTTCACGACTTTCTTTTAAGCGCCACTATACTGTCTTTTTTGAGTAGAATTCTGACAAAAAACCAGCAGAAGATTGAATATAGAAAGACAGAATTCAGAAGGACTTTTTTTTTTTAATAGTAGATCTCTCAGCAGTTGAACAAAGCTCTAGAAGGTGGACTTAAAACTTTTAATTAGTTAAAAAATGAAAAAATACACATAGAGAAGGAGCATCAGTTTTGAATGACAAATCCAGGAAGTAAATCTGTTTACAACATTTCAGCTGCTTGTGAGGGGAGAGATTATGGAGCAGACTGTCTTTTCCAAATTAATTTGAGAAAATTAAACCATGATATTCTCTGGTTGTAACAGCCAACAAAAGCCTGCACTACCATAGGGATTTCATTAGTACTTGAGAGAAAGTAGTTCATTAGTTCCCAAATATTGCAGTTCATTTAGAAGACTTCTGAAGTTTTACATTATATTTAATGAGGTAAAACATTGGTGTTCTCTTCCTCAATGAAGAAAAGTGTGAAAAGATAATCAGAAAGTAAAAAACTGAGATTTCACAGAAATATTCAGTGCAACCAAGGTCACTTTTTCCTGGAAATAAAGCATTCAAAAATGAATTAACTAATAAGGCCTATGATTTATGATCCCATATTTAGCTGTTGCTAAAGAAGCTGCTTTTAGTGACAGATAAAATAAATTGGATTTTGGTATCCCATTCCATGCAAAATTCTCTAAATCCTGAGACAGTCAAGGCTTTGTGGCAAGTTGTTCTTGACATTCAGTATTTTGAATAGGTGCTCATGGTTTGACTGGTTGTTATTTAATTGTAAGAAGATTAGTTTCAGGTTTTATTTTGTTGTGTGGCTTCTATTTACTGAAAGTAGTTACAACTATTGATGTAACATGAGGCAGATCTGAGCATGACCACACAAGTCTGAGCTTGTCATCCTAAATCTTCCTGTAGTAACTATAGGGAATTAGGCAGCCTTCAGGCTGTGGTTTATTGTATGTGCTTTTTAAAGTACCTGCCTCAGGATAAGATGGAACACTCCTTGGATGATCCATCCTTTTGACTAAAGGAGCTTAGGTCGTATACAATGCTGGTCATTCTATAGATGGCATAAGCTGTAGGTGATTATCTTTGATATCAGAAGTAAGAACAGATGAATCCCAGCCTGTCCAAAGGCTGAGGATTAGGATCTTTTAATTTGTGTAAATTACAATACATATAAGAAATAGGCTTTGTGCTGCAAGGTGACACAAAATGAAGCTGTGGACTTTAAGGACAAAGATTTGTACTCTGTGGACTTGGGGTTTAATCCCCCTTTTAGAGACTGGCTACTTTAAAGAACCATGGTGAAAACCTGCAGCCTTTCCTCAAGCAAGCTCCCAGGACTATGCATTTTGGCTTCTAATATAAATTTTGTAGGCTAAATATTTTTATAGAATTACTTAAGTAATAAAAATATTAATATGCACAAATTGTATTTGTATTCCTTTCAATACAGAGATTGTTTCCTTTCTAAAACACTATTGTTGTTTAAAGCGTTATTTATTTGCAGGAAATGGATAATTTAGTGCCTTGCCCTAACCCCTTATTTGCGCAGTTGAAAAATACTTCCAAAAATAATTTTAAGAGGTTCAAATTTTATTTCCTATTTTTACTGGCAATTTAAAATTTATGCAGTGAACATAAATCATTGGCAATCCTCGAATCTTATGAAAAATGCACTGAAGCAGTTGAAACTAAACTTTAGGCTTTTGCATGTCTTACTGTTACTACAGCTGCACTAACATTGACTCGATCATCATCCAGAAAATTTATGCTGTCAGTTGTCACATTTAAAATCTGTAGCACAGTCCACAGTTTTCTAAATGTTTACTAAATTAGTTCAAATGTTTATGAAGAATTGAAATGTTGCATATGGTATTAGAAGTTAGACTATTTATTAGCATCATAAACGGGGTTTTATTTTTATTTTTTTGTCCATGCATAAAAACATTAACATCTTGGACACATTCTATGAAGACACTGAGCCAAATCAGTTATGAACTGTGTGGTCACCAAATTACTACTATGCATGTCTTGCATGTGAAGTAACACAAAATAGTTCTGGTTTTAAATTTGCATCTTTTAATGCATAATTCAGGTACTATTAAAAATATCACAACTTACTGTGATTAAAAATTAAGTCAAACAGACAGGATTGATAAAAAATAGTGGCAAATCGTAATTGCAAGTAGTCACTTGGTTTGTCTTTTAAGTTAAATATATCGTTAACGTACATATGAAGAAAATGTCAAGTAAATTCTGGTTACACTAGATTCTTCCAAGTTAATGCATTCCAAAATTTAAAAAGACACGAGAATGAATTGAAATTAGTACAATAGGAACAGTAAGGAAGTAAGGACTTGCATTTCCTCCTTTTCAACAAATGGTACCTCACAACCTACTTTGTGTCCTGTGACAATGAAATAAAATCAAACTATCTCCCTCTGAAACATTCAGTTCTGTATAGAACTGTCGTAGTCCTAATAAAAATGAACAGGGGATATAAGCCTGAAAGGTTGTAATTTTTTTTCCTCTACTAAAATAACACTTCTCCGTGATTAGCAACTAAAAGCTGTATTTATGTCCCAGACCTGAAAATTTTTAATGTGAATAGCTCCTCTAAGGCCGTGTGTGCAAATGTTCAGAGGCTCAGTGTAAAAACAGATGCAAGTGATTGCTGTAAAATAACTCTAGAAGCATTTCCTTACAAAGCTGCTGCTTCATGAAAGCTAGGCTTCCATGAATTAATAACTTCATGAATTAATTTCAGACATTAATTCTGAACTGGTGTATGTAATTCCGTTGTTTATGCCCTGTGTCTTCAGGAATGGTGAAGTTCACAGTACATAAAAGCATTTTGAAGTGTATCAATATTTGGCTTACATCCATGTTTGTATAGAATTCAAATACTGGTTGGTATAATTGAAATATAGCAATATGTTTTTCTGTGACAAATAGATGCCAAACAAACTATTGTGTGCAATTTTATTATTACTACCTTTTACATTATGCTATAATAAAGCTTACAGGTTACAACATATGTAAATCCTTGGTGATTATAGGAAATAATTATTGGTTTACTTTGATGGTAATACACAAATTAAACACAAAATAAGACTTAAAGAGAAATAATTGATTTTAGTTATCTTTGTCATGTGCTAAAGATATCTGGATTTATTTTCAAAAAGATGTGGAAGAACACATTAGTTCTATTTTAATATACTTTATAACAAGCGATTTCAGAAACTAATAATGACGTCTGTTTTGTTTATCTGAACCTTCTGATTATCAAGACCATCTGATCTTTATAATTCTGTTCAACAGTGTTCTTTTTTTTCTTTTGTTACAGTTCATCCTAAATAACTTAAGTAAAGATATTTATATGGCCTTACAATACTGTATTTTTTATTTATAATTAGAAGTACCATAACATAAACTCCAACAATTCAGTTTTGCAAAAATCAGTACAACTCAGAGCTGTGTGTGTTTTACAAATACAGACAGAAACTTTGAACTAGTGTTTGCTGGTATTCTGGAGTACGTAGGGTTGGAATACACATGTTTTTTCACATTGTTTTAAAATGCCCATTTTTAAGACTACACTGTGTAGTTTAGCACAGTCACAGTTATATTGATGATTGGGTGATTTATGCCCGTTATCCCTTCTCTAGATAGTAAAAGCAATTTAACACCTTTGTGTCGCTATAAGTGAGCCTATATTTCAGGTTATGGGAACAACAAAATGTAGATGAACATTTAATGGACCTGGAAGCAACACATTTTAGTATGTGAATGGTAAACAAATCTACAGGGTTATTGTGACAATGTATTAAGTATTAAACCAGTATTAAGTAGTATTAAGTATTAGTATTAAGTCAGCTGTATTAAGTCAGCTGGTCACAGTCCCCTGGAGAAGTTTATGAAGGCAGAGATTGCTGGGATGTGGGGAGTTGGTGTATTTCTCTGTACTAGGAACAGGTTAAGAAAAGGATGTCGGAGCCATTGTACTAACTCTGTCATACTGGATGATTGCACTATGTAAAGAGATAGGTTTAGGAATAACTTTATAGCAACTTTTACCTGTTGTTTTTGTACCTTCGGAGAGAAAATATTATTACTGGGCCAGAAGAACTGTTTAAAAAAGAAAAGAAAAAAGGAGGGATACTTTTCTTCCCTTTTTCTTCTTAAAGGGAATAAGCCAGACTTGAAATGTTGATGTGAAATTATGAGGTTACAATACAATATCTTTGCTAGTATGTTATGGATTACTTCATGGATAACTTGAGATAGTTATTAAAAAATCGAGTGGTTAAATGGCCCTTCATTATGGTAGCTATTTGGTTATGTTTTTAGAGAAGTAGTTATTTTCTAGAACATAGTTCACAATTTAACAGTTTTCTGGGCATTCTAAAAACAGTAACAAATATTTTTAGTATAGTATTCACTGTGAATAACATATATATTACTTGTAACTGGGTACTAAATACATGGAGAGGTTATTTTTTTTTTTTTTCTTTTTAAAGTCAAGCGTGGAAAAAAAATCCTGGCCTTATTTACACATTTCGGGCTTGGCTTGGAGATTCTGTTTCTGAAAGAATCTCCTTTCTCTTTTCTCTTCCTTATGTTTCCCCTCTGCTTACAGTAAAGATTGCCTGGTTTTAAGTAATGGCTTCCTTTGCAAAGAGACAGAATATATCAACCTTGATATTATGAACTCACCAAATGAGAGGCATATACATTTTAGCACAAACATCCAATAAAAATAAATACATCTGCAGTGAACATGGTAAATTATATGCAAACTTACACTATAATAATAAACAGGAAACAGCAGCATCTGAGTCTGCAACTGGCTTCTCAGGAGGCTTCATGCTTCCAGCTGTGGTAGCAGCTGTGGATCTGGCTCTGGAACTCTTGCTGAAACAAGCTGACAAAGGGCTGATTACAACATGGAATTCAGTTTCTGCTTGGATTCACTTTCCTTTTAACACCCTTTGCTTAAGAAAAGTTTGCTCATTTACCCTGTTTGAGGTTTTATATTCTTCACTTCACAGGCATTGGGCTGGTGCGGTCATTATCACCATTTTTAGTGACCTTGATTGTGTCACCTTTAGTGACCTTGACAGTATAAGTGACCTTATACTCTCTCTACCATTTCTGGAACATTGCAATGTGGTTTCAGCTTACTGGAAGAAATTGAAAACTCTCTTCCTCTTCCTTCTCTGTCCTCATCCCCAGAGACTGTTCAGCATTTCTGTGCAAAATATTATGGAGTAGAGTTGTCTATTTTTTTGTTTTTATATGCATAGAAAACAAGTCAGTAGAAGACCAAATGATCCTTACCTGCAGTGAAATCTGTAGAACAGGCAAGAGACTGAGTGAACTCTGCCAGGTGAAACAAGTAGAAAACTTCTTTTTATCACTTTTTATTAAAGGGAGAAATTCTGATTTCACAAAACCTGAGTGAGCAAAACAGCATATACCGATGTGTTTCTAAAGCAGCTGTATAGATACATTCACTTGCAGGTCCTTCTTTCCACCACTGGTTCCATGGGCTCTTGATGGCATGCTGAAAATGTAGTTAAGCTACATCTGGCCTTGATTCAGCAGAGATTTAAGCACATACTTAGAATTAAACACTTCCATTGCAGAATCTGCTTTGTGAACTCGCAGTTTGCTTCTGCTCTCATACTGTGGAGTGTCTCTGGTGAATATCCTGAGATTAGGATAGTCTTTTTCATTTCACTGTATTTTTTTCTTTCAGTCATGCTATCTTTTTAGAAAACAGCTGTATTCTCCAGCTTAATTGAATTCCCAAATTAAATCCCAGTTGCCTCTGCAACTTATTGCTCAAACTCTTCTTTTTTCGTCTGCTGCTTTTCTTCTTGTAGGATCTTGCTTTTTCTCCTAAGAAAAATAGATACAGTATCCTTTTCCCTCTGTAACTTTCTTCTCTCTCCCTTCCCCTTTCTCCTCTACTGTCAGAGTAGCAGAAGTTTCTTGTCTACTTTCCATCTGTACCCCTTCCACTTGCCCCAGTGACCCCATGTTCTGTTCTTCCTCTTATTTCTTCCCTCCCTTATTCTCTTTCTTAACCTCTCACTGTCCTCTGGCTCTTTTCTACTTGCAATATAAGCAAGAATTTGCCTCTAAAAAATTGCACCTTTGACCCTGCTTGGTTTTTCATATCATATCTCATCGCCTATCTCTTCTTCATTCCTAAGCTCACTGAAGGCGCTGTTTGTAATTACTGTCTGGGGACCCTCTTCTGTGATTCCCTCCTGTAACTCCTACACTTTGGCTTCTGTTCCTTGCTTGCAACTGCAACAGCTCTCACCAAACTCCCTGATGACAAGATCTCGGAAACAGTAGTCTTTCCTCATTCTTCTTGACTTGTCAGTAGTGTTTGCTGCAGTTGACCAGACTGTTCTTTAAATTTTTGTTGTCTGTTTCTCTCCATGGCTCTGTTTTGGTAATTTTCTTCTTTCTAAGCAGTTCTTCAGCATGTTTTTCAAAGTTGTCTCCCATTTTGGATACGTGTGGGCGGAGGTCCTGGGGCTCTGCTTTGGTTGTATTATCCTGTGGTTTTGATGCCTTAGGGATTATTTCATACTGGGGGAAAAAAAAAAAAAAGATAGCAGCCAAACATATCTGTAGATAACAGATCTACCTCCCTGGTGAAACTTATTTCCTCCTGCTTTCGCTTATTAATTTGGAACCACACAAATGCAATTAGAAAGCATCCCACTCAGCGCTACCTTCACTGTAGATGTCTTGGCAAATACTCTGACCAGACATATGATTATCTTCCCTGTTTCACACAGACATGTGTATTTTCTCCTTTGGTATGCTAGGCTCTCTGTATCCCTAGTTTTACTCAGCCCTTGCCTGCATATGTTGCAGCTTGTACGAACTTTTCTACAAAGGACTCAAACTTTATCTCCTATTTTGTTGCAGCTTGTACGAACTTTTCTACAAAGGACTCAAACTTTATCTCCTATTTCCAATAAGAATATAGCAAGATCTTGTCAAAAGGAGTTTATATTTTATGTCCTCTATTAAAAATGCTTATCCTGATATATGTCTGGAGAGCATTTTACTCTTATATAGCCTTATTTTGAGCTTTCACTTTCTTTGTTGTTGCCATCAACTGAGTCCCTTTTCTATTGCTCCTGTCCATTCTCAGTGGAATCTCTGTGCTTTTTTTTTGTTGTTGTTGTTTTTTATTGACAGTGCCAAAAAATTTAATGCTATCACCACATTTCTACTTTTTTTTCCAATTCATTAAATAAAAATGTTAGATAAAATTCTGCTAAGATCATTCTTGATGAACTCTACTGAAGAACTGTTCCTTCACTGTCCACAGGACTTTGTTGTCTTTCTGGTAGAAAGTTCTTTTCCTGTCAAATTCTTTCAGTAATCCTTATTTTCTCCAGTTTAATATTGAATATCAGATGCCCAGATATATCTATCATATCTTCCTTGTTTAAAATGTCAGTCTGGTCACAATGGTGTAAGTGTGGGGAGAGTTCATAATCTCGAACAGATTTGTGTATTGTAGTAGGCAGATTCCTCAGGTCACCACATACTTTCATACCCCAGCAGGCCCAGCTGAATTATGTGAGCTCAGGCAATCTGCTCGCTGGTGTGAACCACAGGGAGTATTCCCTTGTTCTCTAGATACCTTTTGGCCTGCTTTTGCTTTTGTTTGCCCTACTCCATTCCAGATGTCATTCATGCCACATTATCGCTACCAAATGCATGTCTTCTTGACCTGACATATGTAGCTGTTAGGAACCTGTAAAGATATATGTAAGTAAAGGGAACATGTGCGCATATGTACTGTATGTTTTGCATTTACTTAGTATTTAGCAGTGTTCTTGATCACTTCATAAAAGTGGTGTGGCTAATTTTGAAAATAATTTCAGTAAGTGTATGTGTTCACTAGCTCTTGGCACTGAAGTATTATGTAAAAAGCAATCCTTTGGGTCTGAAATTTTTCATGCTTGGTTTAATCTGAAAAACTTTGTATGCATAAAACAATTCAGGAAATTATCCTGAATTGCTTTTGAGTTACGTGCCACTGAAAATCGGGGCTGTGTTTAACTGTTTACAGTAGCTACTTTTTTGTCTTTAATGTAGATAAGAAAATTCATAATTTTGAAATTTAAACAGTGACATCTATAACTGGGGCTGATATCTGATGAATTTGGTGGCGAAGTTTCAAAAAACCTGGTTTTCATAATGACATACCGATTATCAAAATCATGCCTAGTAGGCATCTGGACTAAAATTATGAGCAAGATGTAATGGACCCAACCACTTTCATGGAAACAAAATTAATTTCCATTTCTTTGTCAGGGCTAATCAAGTTCTTTTTACATTCAAGGTTTGTTTCACTCTTGCTGCTATTTCTTGTGTGCCAAGACCATACTTTCATATAAGGGATGTAATATGTTCTATGCATTAAAATATGGACTTTTTTTCACAATTTGTTTTTGCCTGTTACTGATCCTAATTTCACATTCTATCAACCACTTCCTCCTTCGACTGCAAAGAAACAATACATCCTTTACCCTGCGAACCTTGACTACATACAAACTGGCATCTGTTCAATCCCTTTTGCATTATACAGTGTATAATTTTACATTATATCCTTCAGTGTTGAGCAAAAGGGAATGACAGGAGATCGATGAAGGCTCTTGTTGTTCTATAAAGCAATTGAGCAACCTCCCACTGGGACTCTGCCTGCCTCTGAATCTGTTGTAAATCCTTTTACAGTCACACTTTTGATTTTGACTGGCTGTTTCTGGTTAGTTTAATTGTATTCCTAATAAATTTATGATAAATAATTAGAAGTTTAATTAGAATTTCATGACTCTGAATTGTCATTAAAAAGAGGAAATTTAAACCAAATCCTATGCTAAAAGAGCATTAGGGCTGAACAATGGAAGTTTGGTTGTGGCTTTCAATTTCTATGCTTTATGGAGCCAATAGCTGAGGGACATGGTTTGGCTTCTCAGTTTCTTCTTGTCCCAAGACCTACCTAAAGGACAGTTTGCAATGGAGCAATAATTCTTCTGAAGCAATGGGACAGAGATGCCAATACAGAGATAGAGGGTGGAAACTACCTTATTCACCACAGTTCTGTTGACTTATGAGAACGTGGGGTTGTTAGAAGTTGTTTGCGTCCATGTCTTGCCTTCTCTGATCTGGGTAGCCAGTACAAGGAAGAAAGTGGTATCTTCCTCAGAATACCTTCTGCAGGCTAGGCAAGGCAAAGCTTGAGCTGGCTCTTGCAAATTCATAAGGAAATACCAAGAAAAATGAAGTCCTGCAGCATCATTAACTTGGCTTCATTGCCAGTCCTTTACACCTTGTGACATACATTGGGCATAAAGAAAGCTATAAATCTCCGTTCTGTGATTTAAAAGGAAAATTGATAAACCTGCTATTTTCTTCTGATGTAATTTTAACTTTTCATTCAGCTCTTTGTTCTGAATTGACTGTTCTGAATTAAATACAATTAAAAATTGTATTTTTAATACAATTTGGCAAAGAACTAGCACAAAAATTGTATTTAACACGTTTTTTAATGTAACAGATGAATACATGCATTTTGTGGATAAATATATATAAAACAGAACTATCATTGTGTACTCTTTCTATTATAGGTATGTGTCATGTGCATTGGGATGCCCATATGAAGGAAACATTATACCAGCTAAAGTGGCAGAAGTAAGAGTGAATTTCTGGCTTGTCTTTTTAATGAATCAAAACTACATTCTAAAATGTCTATAAGTCATGTTCTCAATCATAAAAAGATCTTTAATGGATAAAAATTAAGAAAAACGAGGACAAAATACATCTAATGCTAAAGCTGGGTGCATAACCTCACTCAACCACGTGCAGTCAAATGTGAGAAAAATAGTGTATTTTGGTTGTTATCAGTCATAAAAAAAAAAAAAATTATGTTCTATTTCCTCCAGCAAGAAATTAGAAAACGCTTAAGGAAATAGGCTCAAGCACATATGTCAGTGGACCGTGTTGTCCAAGATGGTTTCCTGCACAACCTCTTTCTTTTAAATTCATTTTATGCTGGAATAAGCATCCTGTGCTGTCAGCTGGTAGAGCCTCTGCTACAATGTGCTTCTGGTGAGTGTCATGTGATTGACACATGAGCCAAAACTCAGCCCCAATATGATTTCTTAAATTGCTCTACTGCCATGATGCAGTCAGTTGCAGCTTAAATCATGACATCAGTGGTGATGATGAACTTGTTAGCAGAGTTTCATCCTCTCTTCTTTCACCTTTCAGAACTTTGTTTTCAGAAGGCTGAAAGACCTAAGGACTGAACATGGAAAAGAAGTGAATTCAATATAATTTCTAGCAGTTTATGTAGTCTCGGTTTTCAGTAAAATGCTCATCTAGAAAAACCTGGAATCATTAATTAGAAAGAACAGGAGAAAAAAAAAATGCCATCTGCTTCCTTTACCCTGATCTTAAAAAAAAAGCTGAGGTCTGGGGATTAGTTGAATGTAATCTACCCCTAACTGCAGATGATTGTGTTCTTTCTTACAATGGTAGTCTAGTTAAAATGCCTGCCATGTGTTGATGATATAAAAATATGCCATGTGATAGAATCCCTTTTGCAGTCTGGTGATTGTCCCCTTCTTAAAATGTATATTGAATTTGTGTTGATACGAACCAGCGAGTCAGACTTTAAAGCACAGTTTTATTACATTTGCAATAGTTGTAGCACTTCCGAGCCTTAAGCAGGATGATTCAGACAATGTGAAGTTCTTTTTCAGCTGTTCTTTGAATTAAGTGAACAGCAATATTAATCCAGCACTTCCAAGACTGCTGGTGCAGCACTTTGTCAGCTTCCTCAGACATATTCACAGCAATCCCACTGATGAAGTCCTTGAATTGCTTTAACAGCAGAGTGCAGTGCAACTGAAGATGTCTTGGAAAAGGGTTGTATTTATTCATTTCTAAAAATCTAGACTGGGATTCTGTTCCAGTGGAGTGGTCTTTTGGGATCATTAATACACAATCCTAAAGGGGACAAACATTTTCAGCAGCTGAAAGTAAGGTGAAACATTTCCAAATAAATTCAACAAAAATAAGATGGAAAGATTCTGAATTCAATTTCCAAAGCAATATTGTCAATGAAAACATGACTTTGTGCTTCTGAATATGTTTCTCTTCATACAAAAATAATGGAGCCAGGCCTCAGTTCTTTTACTTGTGCAAAGAACTCTTCAAAGACATAATTCCAGAAATATTTAGGGTTCTACTTACATAAATAAAATCTATTTGTATATGGTTCTGTTTGGTATTAAGAAAATTTTTAAAACTTAAGGATTGGAATGTTAATTAAGTTGCAGTTTTGCTTTGTTAGTATTTTAGTTTTTGATTTCATGAAAAGCAAACAAAATTAATATTGCAAAATTAATATGGACTGCAACATGTTAAAACTTTAGTTGTAATTGATTTTTTTTTAAGTGCCAAGAGAAAGCAAAATCAGGCTTCTTGTTAATTATTTATTGTCTTAGTTTGGCCATGTGTTTGGCTTCGTGTAATAAGCAAACAAAATGGCAGGTCTTTACCCTTCACAGCTTATATAATGAAAAGTACATGAAGAAAATCAGACAACTGGGGAGTCCCCAGAGAGAGGAGAATGTTGGGAAAGGGCTTGACAGAAAATTTGTAGTGTTTAAATTTTGTTTATTTGGATTCTCTGGGAGAGTCAAAAAGCAAGTTTTTGATGGATTTGGCTTCGTTGGTTATTCCAGGCACAGAAGCAGAACTATAAATTTAAAATAAGAGCATCTATGGGATCTTCTCAGATGACAATTTTCAAGGATGAATAGAGGGTGTGTGATAGATAGATTCACCTCAGTAGGTCAAAACCTGAGACCTGTACAGAAGTATGTATTTTTAAATGTATGTTCTTGATGCTATTTTACATTCTTTTATCTTGACCTCTTCATGTTTTTCTGTTTCTAATCAGGTATCTAAGCGCCTGTACAGTATGGGCTGTTATGAAATCTCTCTGGGAGATACAATTGGTGTGGGGACTCCTGGAAGTATGAAAAAAATGTTGGAAGCTGTTATGAAAGAAATTCCTCTGAGTGCTCTTGCTGTTCACTGTCATGACACATATGGCCAGGCGTTAGCCAATATCCTCACAGCCATACAGGTAACTCAGTTTCTCTTTTTATATATGCGATAGTAATAGTCTTAGTTTAATTTAAATGTGCAATTTAAAAAAATGCTGCTCTTAAAGAGATCATTAGAAGAGGAAAAGGCACTCACTGAACTTTCAGAAAGTATTGCTCACACATCAGGTTGTCAATAGGTATTACTCCGGTTGCTTTTACCAGAAAATGTCAATCCTTGTCTATTTATTACCTTCAATTTCATACAAAATCACTAAGAAACAGTGGAAACTACATTCCATGGATACTAGATGAAAGAGGGACATAAAATACATTTTTTCTGCTATCTCAGATTTCACTTTTCTTAGAAATAGCTGTATGTTTGTGGTCCACTAACTAAAATTTCTGTTTTAGAGAGGAGTCTAAATATAAAATGGAATAATGAACAATTACATCTTGATTTCAGATTATTGGTAATTATGTACACAATTGTCTAGATAATTTTATTGCTGTTGACATGCCTTCATTATTCTTTTTTCCTTATCAGTTATATCTTCCAAGTAAGATTAGCAACAACTTTAGATCTTATTTAATCAGCTTTCAAATCTGTGGCTAAATAATCAGAAATAGTTAATTTTAATACGAGATTTTTTTTCCTTTTGTTGATATATTTTTCAGAATAAGACATAATGCAAAAAAGAGACTACAGGTTCTAACCTAGTTTTTGTAAAGATATAATCATGAAAAATATCTTAATGTGTACATGTATTCCTAAGGAGACAAATTTTTACTGTGTTACAGAATCAAAAACTGTTTACAAATTGTAGGCCTTTGTTGTTCTATTTTATACTTAATGGCATCTTCTGCTTCCTTGTAATTCAGGCATCCATTTTGAAGGTCAAACTTTTCTTTGTCCTTAGTTATTTTGGCAGAACTCGTTTTATGTTGTTTAGATATGACAGCAGTTGTGTTACCAGTATTAGTGATATAAGCCAGAAGAAAACAAGGAGAGTTTCAATATGGGAATCCACAGGTATTTGATCAGATAGTGAAAGACAAAATCTGGTAAAAAAGGTTCTAACTTTTACTCACAGCACTCTCCGTTACTCACTTTTACTGTTGCAGTTGTGTATGCATGCACCATGGGATAAATAAATTGCTAATTTCACAGTTAGCTTCAGTTGCAGATGCAATAGCTAAAAGCATGAAAACCCCTGAGCATGGGAGGAGTTGGCCATAAAAGTACTTGAAGCATTGTTTTTCAAATCCTTCCTTAACATAATTGCTGTCATGGTGCCTACTAAACACTGAACAATAGCTATGCTTTTTTAACCCCAGTATTTGTTGTGATTCTTGTCTCAAGTTAACCTCTTACTTCTGTCTTTTTATTTACTGCTGAAATCAACTTTGCAAGGGTTAAAGGGGAAAAAAGCTCTTATGCAACTTTCTCAGATTTCTGGGAAGCCAGAGGTGCCTGAGACCCAGCAGAAAACTTCCCTGTGTGCTCAAGTTCTCCTACAGTGCATGTCTAAAGGTGCAGTGGTTTTGGCTGAACTGAACTTGTCATAGATTTTGCCAAAAGTCCTTGATGAAGCAGGCATTACACAGTCTTTTTGACTGGCTTTGTGCAAGCAGCTCCTTGGCTCATTCTAAAGGTAGATCCCCAGGCTCTGGGATCCTCCAATGTGGTCTGCACCTCACAATATCCTCTCTTGTCTCAGGTCAAAACAAGGCAGCTACTCAGTGAATTATAGTTAAGCAATACTCCTTCTAAAACAGGACAGGTTCTACAGGTCAGCCATGCTGTGAAGTGCCAAAGCCAGTGGATCAGAGTGCCCAGGTCACTTCTCGCCCTTGCTGTCAGCCTTTCCTGTACTTTCTGCCAAAGACAGAGGAATGGCAAAGCACTGGAGTAAAACCCCTTGTTTTCAACTGAGCTGCTGTTTCATAGTCCAAACTCTCCACAGACACAATTCCTTACCCTTCCCCCTTTATGGGTCTGTGTGACCACCACAATATTTCATCAAGAGTGAAATGTGTTTGCAGGGTTATAGAAATAATAGGCTACAGTGATTGTTTGAAAACAAGTTTAAAGAACATTCAGCAAACAAATTACACTCTTCCTAAGACATTGCAAAATACCACCTCAGGCTGAGTACTATTGTATTGTATATTGTATTTCCTAAGAATTAATGAATGACAGCAGAAAAGCCACAAATCACTCTGCACTAATTCAGGCATTGCTTCGATGGGAGATCTCCTAGGAGTGGAAAGAGGTGCTGGTGATTCAGTAAGTGATTTTTTATACAGGTCACATTGTTCCATGCAGGATTATACTACCCAGAATATTTTCTTCTGTTTGGGGCCGATCCAAAGTCATCTAGAACTGGCAGGCTATATCTGTATAAGAAATTAGCAGGGCAGTAGTCTTGCAGTTTTAATACTTAGTTTTATGTGTGTTGTTTTAGCAAAAGGATAGGTAGTGAAAGATGGGAGAGAGATTAGCCATCTTTTAAAGCGTAAGTAATTTTTTGCATTGCTAAAGTGAATAATACAAATAGAAAGCATTGCTTAGAAAAATGAAGTTCACTTTCTTTTATGAGGAGAATCTGTGTAAAAATGTGAGGAACATGAAGCGATGCTTCAGAACAAACCAGTAAATATTTAAAGTAGAAACACGACTGGCTCTTGATTAAATGTTTTAATATAAAAATACCTGAGTATTAATTTACCAAAGAGATAAATTCAGAAGATGGGAAGTGATGTGGAGATCTAGTTAGAGATTATGGTATTCTGAGTAAAATTACATGTGTGGGTTAGCTAATGTGACAACCAAATTGTAGCTAAAAGAAGTAGTAAAACATTTATAGGAAATTATTACAGATCTCCAAGGAAGGGTAAAAAGATGGGTCAGGAAACTTCTGCAGAGGCCCTGGTAAGGTAGACCATTCATCTAAGAAGATTTGAGTTTCCTTGACAGTTGACTCTGTTGTGTGTACAGAATGGGTAAGAAAAGGAAAGTTTTTAATGGAAGTGTTACAGAAATCTTTTCCTGTAAAGCTTGTGTAGTTAACAGAAATAGGTTTGTCTTTCTTCACAGCACATATCCAAACATGAGAAAGAATATGCTAAGAGGCAAAGAGGAGTGTTGGCTGGCTGTGATACCTCAATAAATGAAACAATCTCATGGTAGTCCCATAGAACTTTTTTAAATTCAAATCGCTATCATAATTCATCAATATGAACTGATCCCTACACTACTGGGATCAAATACTAACTTAAAGGAAGCAAGACTTCCAAAGACCAAGGATTTTTACCACATTGTGTAATCATTTCTACCTTATTGGACATAGTGAAATGAATGAGATTGATTACATGCCAAATGAAACCACTTTTTATTAGTTCTTTCTTTTTCCAGAAAACAGGAATTTTGAAATAAAATCCCCAATTTAGTACCAGAAACAGAATTTAGTAAGCCTCTAATTAAACTTTCAAGGTTCAGACTGCCCAATCCAAATTTGTGAGTAAGGGTTTTCATTACAAACATTATAATATATCCCCTTATAGAGAGCTTAAAATATTTAGCAATATTTTATTATTATTCTCTTTAAGACCCTTGGATTTTAAAGATAAAATAAATTTAAAAAAATTAATCCAAGCCCGAATGACTGACTGCTGAACCCTGAATTATTTAACTAAATTGATTCTAACCTCTTGGTGTATGCTGGAGATACTAACCAACCTGCATATTTTTATGCATCTGGTTTACTTATGTATTAAAATCTATGTTCACACAAAGGGACTTGGCATTGGTATGGCTAAGTTTTAAGTCCCAGAACCAGGAGAGGAGTCTAAATGTAGATGCTGAAGTTCATGGTTTATTAGTTCACAAGGATCACTGTGTTACAGGAAGAGAGTTAACAACAGCCAGCAACCTGAAATGGTAGAGTGTAAGTTAAGCAAATGAAAAAGAGTGTGTTTAAAATTCCCTCCTCCATGATTCAGATGAGCTTACATACAAAGCCTTAGGAAAGATGAATTTTCCACCCAAAACCAGCTCCCAGATGTAGCTGTCTTTCTTGTCCTTTTTTTTTTTTTTCCCCAAATGCTGGATTTACCCTTTTTGGCTGTTGAGCTTTCTTGAAGTGACAAGCTGTCACGACCTCTTTCAGATGCTGGTTAGAGACCAGCTTGCTGCTGAGATCCCTAGTGGAGGAGCTGCTTGCTGCTAAGGCGCCGCTGTGGGGGCTCCCTCTCCTTCACTTGGCAGTGGCTTTAAACCTGGAGCCCTTGTGCTTGACCTCTGCCTGAGCTACTCTGCAGCAGTGTTGCAATTGCACTTGTTCCCAGTCGTGTACCTACTGATTCTCACTCTCCTCCTCCCCTGCTGGTTTGACTTACTGGATTACCCTCAGACATGGCTGATAGGTGTCTGATCCTGGTTACTGTTGCCAGACCTGAGTCTGATCTTGAATCTTTGACTCAACTTCTTGGCTTTTTTTTTTTTTTTTTTGGTGATAAATCCACCGCAGCCTGTCTGGCTATGACTCTGGGCTCCTTGCTTGCCTTCTTTTATGGAGTAGTCTGTCCTTGCTGCTGCTTAAGACAGTCGAGTCTCTAGAGGAGGGACTAGCAAGCATCTTGAGCTTTAAGGTTGGCTCTTAATGACATGTAGTGGAATGGGTGCTGAGAGTTGGTGGGTCTCATGTGCTTTGATCTTGGGAGCTCAGCTGGAGGCTTCGTCTTGCAGAGGCAAGATATTCCTACTCAGTTAAATCCAGAAAGCATTTCCTGGTGTCTGGGTGTACACAGAGCCCTAACAGTTCTGCACTGGCAACATTGTTGGGTCAAAAAACACCTCAAGAAATCAGCTTGCATAACTGGTGTCAGTATCTGACAGCACTTAAACTGTCGGTCAGGTACCAGACTATTTTCGCTGACATAAAATAATATACCCATAATGATGAATCTCCAAATAAACACAGAATCTACAAGAACATTTCTGTACTAGAAAATTCACATAGCATTTGTATCCTGCAGGCAGTTCTTTCACCTTTGATTTGTCTGGCATATTTTAGTAGATATCTGCAAGGATGAGGGCTCATGGTATCTTGTCCCAGTGAATGACTGGCAGTTACAGCTAGAAGCCATGGAAATTAGAGTAGCTGAATAGAATAGAAAAGTGGTAAAATAGAATAATGCTAGAATGGCATGAAGGGATGGATATAGCAATGGATGGAAGGCTGAATAGGAAAAAGGCAAATGCATGTGTATAGTAGTTACGTATAAATTGTTCCAGGGCTTCTATTGATGATTTATTACCTTTTCACTGAGTTATACCTGAAAACATGTATACAGTCACAGTTTAATCTCTTGACTTAAAAAGAAGCAACAATTTTATGAAACTGTAAGTTGTAAAAACTCATAAGCACAATTCCTTTGGTTTAGTTTCATGAGCTGAAATGTCCTGATTTCTTCTTTGGAGTTAGTTTCCATAGAGATACAAAGCTAAACCCAGCATGTTACTTTTGGATTTATGTTGAAATTCCCCCTTTTCCATATTTTTAATGTGAAACTATGGCTGTGCTGTGAGCTTTTGGATGGTTGCTTAGACAGTGTCATACAATTAAGAGACATTTTAAAACTTGATGAGCTGTGTTGCAAAACGCTGTATTAGAAGAAAGAAATGAGGACATGATAATATGTAAAAAGTAGAGAGTAAAGCTAAAGGCTCTTGGTTTCCTGATTTGTAAGGATGAAGCAACAATCCACAGCATGCTGGGTAACAAAACAAAGATTTTAAAACAGAACAAAAAAGCAGGATTAACTCAAAGCATCATTATTTATGTGCTGAAATATAAGTGGTCACCATTTTAGGGGGTCAGAAATCAGAACTACTTTTTATTTCTCTGCAGTCTATGTTTAACTAACATCCAAACTCCTTTTTTTTTCTCCCTGTGAAACAGAGAACAAAATGTATACACAGACCCTGAATAAAGATTTAAAATCTTCTGTCCTGTCTCCTAGCTTTATGTACCATTGACTCCTGTGCATTATGTTCATCATTGGGAGCTCAGCAACTTCTTTCTAATGAGCATTAATAAAATTTGCTTATGTATCTACATATTTCAACTTCTGTCTAACTCATTAGCAACCTTAAATTGAATGTTCAGGATGGTACAAAGAAAGAAAGAAAGAAAAAAAAAAAGACACCTTATCATTCTTTATTTGTAAGCAACGTTTTCTTTTTAATTCCCTGCAAAGCACAATCAGCCAGAGCTGTAGTGTAGTAGAATGAATTGACACTTCTGTTTTAAGGCAGAGAAGATAGATAAGCAATCATGCAAAAGTGGGAAGCCTTGCAGGTACTCATTTTGCTAGACTTCAGCTAGAAAATTCTCATATAACAGTGAATATTAACTTTCTAGCTGAGGAAGGCAGTCCAACCATATTTGTCTGCTGCTACACAAATCAGAAAATATTAGGTTTGAGGAGTTATATAGTAATTGACAAAATGAACTTGTAGGTAGTGGGCTGCCAAAGTTCTTGCTTCAATAATAGTTAAATTGTGGCTTAAATACCAGTAGTATTCTCTTTTATTTAAGGCAGAGTGTTGGGGTATCCATTGCCTGGCAATTAAATTTTAACAGAGCAAAAACCAGTCATGATAGTTCAGTTAAAATTTCAACACTGTCATGGGACAGGTTTTTTTAAGCTAATAGGGAGGTATTGTATAAAATTAAGGAGATACAGGAGACAGGAACCATAACATCTTGCCTTGTCTTTTTCTGATTTGATATGTTACTGTACTCATTGCTTTTTCTTTTTTTTTTTTTTTTAATTTGTAAAACAGAAATAAGGATGCTCTCTTTTGGTTTGTGACATGCTAGAAAAAATGACAGAGGAAGAGCATCAGACAAGTACAAATATGAAGATTTAAAATTTATTTTTGAAATTGCAATTTAAAAACAGAATAGATTTTAAGCTTTGTATAGAATGTAATTTTGAGATTAAAAAAGGTAAGTTACATGAGTGGGCAAATGATCAAAATACTAGCCAGTCAAATTATTTGAGCCCTGTAACCTTCCATTTCTTTTCCCCTGCACAACCTGGCACTCTGGAGTTGTTACGTAGCACAATGTGAAGGTGGGACAGACTTGCCATATGAAGCATGCACATTTTTTAGGATATTGAAAAAATGTTAATATTTTTGCATTCCTATTTTGAGGAAAGCGTAGAAATAGAAAGGTTGCAGCAAACTTCACGAGTTTGCTTTTCTGTGCTGTTTACAAATATATTCCAGGAAGCTGCAGAAGACTTAGAAGAGATCTCCAGAAACTAATTTCAGGGTTCAGATAGGGAAACATTAGAAAACACAGCTTGACTGAGAATAGCTGTACAGAATTCAGGAAGGGGGGTTGGTCATGCTTCAGTATTTCGCTGGAATTCTTTGAGGCAGTCCCTGCCAAAGAAGACAAAAGATACACAGTGGCCATCACATGCTTTGATTTTTCAGAAAACAATTTACAGTGTCCTGCACTGGAAGTTAATATTAAGGTGTAAATGCATGTAATAAGTGGAAAGTTGGCTAAATGGCAGGAAACAAATGGAATTATGAAACAGAATTTCTTCAAGCTGGAAAGCACCCATCAGTATGGTTGTGGATCCTAGGCCTGTGGTTGTGGATTAGTAGGCCTGTGGGTCCTAGGTTTTCCTGATTAAATGAATAATTTGCAATACCATAATGCTCATGTTAAGGGCAATTGTTCTAAAGTGTAGAAATTAGGTTTTTCAAATTTTACATTTGTGAAAAATTGTGAAAAACAGGATATCTAGCATAATTTCTAAGTGGAAATCTGTGTAATATTCTAAAACATGCAAAAGAAAAAGTTTGAGATCAAACATAAGAGTACGGGAATACACATAATTTTAGGTAAAGAGAGTGATTATTTATAACAACATGCCTGTCCTTTTAAATAAGGGTCTTCCTATAGCTTTCTGCTTTTGGGTTTCTGTAGGAACTAATTTATCCTAGGCACTTAGTAGGTATTGTAGGGGGGGAGCTGTAACCCCCTAAATAATAGACCGTGATAAGATCTATCTTGCATAAAAATCACCGACAGGTGAAGACAAAACAGATCTGGTGCACAAAATGGGCAAAATGGAACCTTTATTGAAAGAGATGGCTAGCTTTTATTCGGTAGGACATGGAATGTTTGGCATTTGGGAGGTACATGCAGGAAAATGTCTATATTTGGGCAAACTGTGATAAAACTTACCCTATTAAGGTGAGGGGCAGCTATAAATCTAAACTACACAGAGCCAGTAAGCAAAAGGGTTCCATTCAGCAAATAGAAAAACACCTAACATTGATTTAAACTACAGGATACATATTAAAGTAAGATTTTCTTCTAACAACGTTGTTAATAAACTGAATAAATATAATACTATTGTAATATGAAAAGTAGTCTCTGAGGTAAAGTGTTGTTTGTTATTCAGTAGTCCAGCTGCATTTTCAAAGCTTTCTCTTTCTTCAGTTTTGTTTTTCTTCAGAGGTTTTTCTCCAGCAGGAATAAACATCTTGTGGGCAACTTCCAATAAGGTATTTTCTGGGTTTGAAGTGTAAACAGTGCTTTTGAATTATTTGTCAGCAAACTAAAAGAGCTGTTGGCAGTAACACAAAATTCTTTAGACAACATCAGTTTGCTTTTTTGTTTCTGTTTCCTTTTATTCCCCCTACCCATGGAAATGACACAGCACTTAGCTAAAGGTAGCAATTAAAAAAGCAGATGTTTGACAAGAAGGAGTGCATGATATTAGGAAAGAAAGTGAATAGAATTGTTTAAGACTGAAAGCTAACATGACAGGTGAATTTGAAAGCAGGTAAGTTAGGAGGAAAATGGCAGGTCAATTGTGAAAATTTACCAGGCTGCAGGGTACATATTTTCTTCCTGGGAAGAAAACTTCAAAGATAGTATCTGCTTTGGGAAAGTAGCAACACACTTGAATTTTATCAAATAATATTGCTACAGTGAGCTGTCAGTTAGTTACTTTTGTAAGTGAAAAAACATACTGCACAAATGAATAAATCAGACCTACGTATGGGAAGAAAATAAAAACACAGGCGTTCTTGCTCAAAATCTGACAGATGCTTTCCAGTATTTTCTCTCTTTTTTTTTTTTTGTCTTTTTATAGGTACTGGTTTTACATTGTTGCCTGTAATATTAGCAAAATAATACAACAAGCAAATGAACAGGCAGCATCACTCCTGCTCTTTTCTCAGATCAGTCCAAAAGATTTAGCAACCCAATTTTAGTTCTTTCCTCAGATCAGTACAGAAGAAGTAGCAACTGTATTTTTATTACTTTCTGCTGCTTTTTGCATAATGTGCGTAGCATGCAATCTCTGAGAACTGAAAATTTTTGACCTCTATCCCTATGTTTCAGAAAAACTTGATAGCCTGATAGTTCAAAAATTAATCATTGCTATTATTACAACTGCTACACTATTATTAGGGGAAAAAATTAAATGGTAGACATTGTTCAAGATTCTTATTTTTTGAACATTTTAGGATAGGAACGGGAATATATTTGTTACTGGATACTGAAGTAGCAGTGAGAGTGAGGCAAAAGTTTATTTACATGCATATACCAATGGGTAGCCTATATGTATGGTTTTGTGGATTTTGGCTTTTATTTTAAATGAAACTTCATAAATTATAAAGGATTAACAATAATAAAAATCTACATTGTTCTAGCTGCCTCTAATATGATGATTGAATTTCAGAAGCTTTCAGCCCTAGTTACTGAACCAAAAACCTCAAGTCTAAGCCTGTTTCAGGATACTAATCAGGCAAAGAGATCCTTCATCAGGTATAGATTATACTCATCTTCAAATTACCTCACTAGAGCTGACTTGGAACAGTAGACACAACTTCCCTTTGGCTTACAATCAAACCTCAACTGTCTTTTAAACATATTTAAACATTGATTTTCACATGCAAATCTACACATCTTTCTTTATATCTCATTGAAGTCCTCTGTATTTATCATTCTAGGTCTAAATGGAATATAAATGGAGAAATCATTGCAACTACTATAGAAATAAAATCCAAAGTGGTTTTAAAATGAATGTTGTTTTTAAAAACCAAAGATCATTTCTGTACAAATAGTATCGAAGCTGTGGATTTATAAAAAAAATAATTTAGCCTAGATATTGTTTGCTCTTTTTCTGTGTTTATGTCCTTCTTGCATGCTTCTGCTTTTTTGTTGGAATGTTGTTTTATTGTAGCTTTCCTAATCCCATCTTAAAATGCTTTCATTTCTGAGTTCCCCGTCCTGTAAGTGGTGTTCATTTGCACATTTGATTCTTCAGTGTTAGCGGTACATTTCAATTTAAGCTTCATGGATAATTTTCTAATTGATTAAATCTAGCACCATTAAGGCCATACTGATTTGGTTGATCAGTACCTAAAATACATTCCAGTATTGCTTTCATTACTGTGCATATTTTTCCTCTTGTGAATGCACTTCTTCCCATGCAAAAATAAACAGATTCAGAGAATTTACTCTAAATGATTCTCTGATCTTCATCAGATTCTGTTCTGCTGCATCTTTAGTTGTCATATCAGGAACTATAGTTCATAAAAGGTAAAGGAATATTATTAGTATTAATAGAATATGAGAAGACAATTCTGTCTTATTTCACAGCTAATAAGAAGCTTGCAAATTAGTGCTTGTAAACAAGGCTTACACAAAATAGCATAGAATATAATTTAGATACGAAATCAGCAGATTATAGGTGCTTTTTAGGGTAATACCCCATACAGGCTGTTAGTGTCTACCTCCCTTCTGCTTTGTTCTCTTTGTAAGGCTTTTTTGCCATTCTTTGCCTCTGTCAGTGCTCAAGCAGAGTAAATATCACACTGGCAACTCACTGGCAAGAAGAGAGAATGATGTGAACAGATACCGTGCTCCTGCATTCACTTAATCCTGATGTTTTCCTGGGCACTTATGTTAATTTTTTTTTTCTCTCACTATTTTCCTAGTCATTGTTTGATAGTTTTAAGTCCACATGGCCAGAGCAACAGTCTTTTTACAGACCTCCTTTTATCATCCCAACTGTGTCTTGTTTAACTTGACTATTTAAATGGCTAAGAGTCAGCATCATCCAGTTCTGAAGTGGACTGGGCAGTAATCCAGCTCTTTCTGTTAGAGACAGACATTAATTTTTTTTGGACTAGAAACAAATCACTTCCAAATGCTGGAAATGTAAGAAGGCTTTTCAAAAAAAGGGTTTCAGGTGTTTATAGAACAAATTAGTATAAAATAGTTTTCAAAATGCTAAGCCAAATTTAAAATAAATATTTAGTACTTTTAGAAACTGTGGAAATATAGCACTGGAAAACTGAAGTCACTGATCTGTAGCATGCATGAAAAAAATGGTGAGGGCACACCAGTGTCAAATTCTCCATGCATATTTCTATTGTGTCTCAACTGGATTGCATGTATAAAAAAGGTATGTTTTGGTTTTTTTTTACATGATTGATAGTGACTGGCTGTAGGTTTAATGAGATGACTGCCTGCAATCAGAAATTGAACTGATAACTGTTATTTTACAACACATTTTGATTCAATTCCTAAAAATAAAAATCTAGATTATCAACATGCCTGGAAAATGAAGAATTTTCACTGGTCTGAAGATTGTTTCTTCTGCCTTATGCAGCATCATATAAGCAATCTCTCATTTACAGAAAGACAAGCTAGTTCTCCACAGCTGTTACCTGCCCCTTTTAGTTTTATGATATTTTGCTTGTCTCTCCCGTATCTTCCAACTTTCACAACAAATGAAATGGGATTTCCACAAGTAAGTATCCTATACAACTGGCTCATCCCAGACCTGCTCCATACTTGCAAGCCCACCTCATTCTCTCTTCTCAGCTCCCCTCCCACAGCATGCATTTCTTCCTCAGTTTCTGTCTCATCAGCTGTCACGGTAATTTTAGATATGAGGCTGTGTGTCTGAATAGGATTTGCACTCCCACAGTTGCTGTATCGCCCCTTTAAAGGGTTGCCAGGCTCAGTATCTCCTGGCCTCTCTGGCACTATGGCCAATTGCTATGAAAAGATTACATCCAGAAAATCAAATTCTTACCCTCCAAAAGAATGTCAGCACCTCCAGACTGCCAACTATGGATGATGGTGCTAGTTCCTAAACTGTGCCAGAAATTGCTTGGTGGAGCACTGCCTGTCCCAGGCCAAAGCTGTGCCGGGGACTGTTGCAAGAGTTACACAAAGGGGAAAATTGAATTCCAGTCCTGATGTAATTTAGTTCCTTGGTCATATATATGTAGCCACAAAGGAGCACAACTTCTGTGCATTAATATCACAAAAGAGAGAGTTATGCTGTCTTTCCTAGTGGCATTTGTAGTGACATTTGAGTATGTCCCTAGAGCTGAGATTTCACAAGTTCTGGTCAGTTCTGAATGTGCTACTGGTGTGGTGTCCCTGGGGATTTGAGCTTACATGATGCACACTAAAAAGGTATGTGGAGCAGTGACAGAAGTAACACAATATTGCAACATAATTTTAAAAAGAATTGTGAAAGAAAAATTTTAAAATTTGGTGAGGATACAATTATTTTAAGTACCTTTAAAACAGGTTTTTATTCAGAATTTAGTTCCTTGTTCATCTTACATGGTATTTTGAAAATGAATTATTTCTATAAGAGTTGCTTGACTTGTTTTTTAGAAATTGTCCCTGTAGTCATATTGCCCTTTAATCAGACTGTGACTCTGTATACATCAACTAGAAGAAGATAAATGACTTTTAGACATGTTTACTTTTCTCCTTGATGGGAATGACTCCCTCTCCCTTTTTACCCTAAAGTAGTTTTTCTTACAGTTTAATAACAAGTGTAAAATAAGGACAGAACTACTACAGCGGTTCCCACTTGAAATTATAGTTTCTTTTCATGACCTTTCATTATGTGTGTGTCTATTGTAGTTTTTGCCTGAAAAAGAGGATATTGCATGGAACCTGAATTTCAGACCTAAGCAAGGGTCAGAGGGATTTGCCATGGCAGGAACAGACTTGGGAGATCACAAACCCCAGGGTCTCCAGTAGGGTAGTGCAGTGCAGTGTTTACAGGACGATGCTTCCTTCCTTCCTGGGCAGCTCTATTGACAGCTGTGCTGAGGGGGTGGAACAAAACCTCTGGCCATTCTTGCATATTTACAGCTCCTGGAAGGAATTTTGTTACCATCCAGCAAACAATGAAGGGGAGAGAGTTAACTTGCTATTGCTGAGATACATCAGGTGGCTTTAAACAAGCTCTTTGGATATTTCCTACAGTAAATTAAACTGCAAAAAATCTGGAGATACTATGACCAGATAGACTGAAGTTCTGAACTCACTCCAAATGAGTGTTGGGTGGATCTTTGCAGCTGTATGAGAACAAGTGAGCATTTGCATAAGTGGAATAAGTTGAAGATGACTCTTCAGCTAAGATGGAAACCAGCACTGATGTAGTACTGAAAGTATGACAATCATTTTTTCTTTCTGTGCTGTGCAGAAGCAACAGTGAACCAGTCTCCTGAGTCAAATTATACAATTTATCTTTTTTTTTTCCTTTTTGAAATATTGCACTACAGATTGAAACAGCCAGGCATTCAGAAATAAAAACTTCTTTATAATTTTAAAACATAAGTGAATGGTAGTTTTGTATACTCCAGAAGTTTGCCAGGTTGCATGTTTACTTGTCTATTTAATTTTTTGCTTTGTTGCTTAGTGCAAGTGCTATATGGTAACATTGCCAGAGAAAAATGATGTGATTTGCTTAACAGAGTCCTTTCAAATGCAAAAACGCTTAGAGAAAGAAGGATTTTTTTCTCTCATCAGTGTTCATAACAGTTAAATTTTGCTTGCACTGAGAGTCACAACAATAGGTAAGAATTTTTAATATGAAGTAGTATCTTTTCCCCTAAAGAATAAAACAGTGAACAAAATAATAGTAGATTTAGCAAGGCAATATCATGTGTATATATAGCAAAAGATAAGGTACTAAGTTGAATGCCTTTTTAAACAAAAGAAGTGTTCTGGCTTTACTATTGGCAGATACATTGCACAAGCAATTGAAAATGTTTTTTCTTAAAAAGGAACTTCAATCAGAAAAAGGGAAAAATATTTGCAAGACAGTTTACATTCCCTGCTCCCCACCTTAATGCTTCCACTTAATTAGTCAATCTATTGGAAGGGAGAATTCTTAAGGAGGCAGTGTAATGTGATAAGGTATTGTAATATGATGAGCATTACAAAATTGATCCAGTTACAATGGAACAGTAGAAGAGGAGAAACTGTCACAATTTTTTAAAAGACTCTTGCATTGTAATGAAAATTGTGATGAAAATTTTATTTGAAATAAAGATTCACTCTGCCTAGGGTGTCCAAAAAGATGCCCTATTTCATTGTGTTTTCTTTGCTCACGTTACTGTAATTATTAACTGTGGAATCCCATCCTGGAATTCTACTTAAGACAGTATATTTTTGCACAAATGTAAAGTTCTACTTCCTTGAAATTATACAGATGAATGACTAAAACATATATTCCGTAGCTCTTAAGGGGAGGTTGTTCCTTGGTTCTGAATCTTTGCAGTAGATGCTAAATTTTCCAACAAGACCTTAGTGGTCCCATTTGTTAAATACATTTGTCTGAGTCTTGAATCAAATAAGGATGTGCATAGCCATTTGCAAGTTCACGGGCTATTTAGTGAGAATGAATTTTAAGCAAAAAAGTACCCGTAGAAGTAATATACTTTTTTTTCTTGTTAAAAGATGTAAAGGGAATAATCAAATTGCAAGCAATCAGAAGTACCTGGTACTTTTATTATACCATCATGTTTACTGCAATATTGCCATGATTTTTCCTTAACTCATTGCGAAACTAGTCTTTAGTTCTTCTAGAGAATGAGGTGTACAAGAACGAATACATTTGGGTTTGGTCTGGGGTTTTATTACAATGCTATTTGATGGTGGTGTATTTTTTTCCCTTGCAGTGATTTTCTAAACACAAACACCAGTGAGGAAAAATAGAAGCAGTATAGCTGCTGTAAATATTTTGTGAAATGTCCATCTGAAGCCCCTCAGTCTCTGGTAATTAGAGGCCATACTGTGGAGATTGACAGGGTAAATTACCAGTTAATGTTTACACAACAAAACATATGCCCAGTACAATATCCTACACTGATGTTACTGAAACCAGAGTCCGGAAATGTACAGTGGAAACAAAATGTGGTACTTTTCTTGTGCCAACATAAACAGCAATTACAGCACAGTGTGAGAGAAGTCATAAGAAATACTACTGCATATCAGTAGTTCAACAAAGTCAGCACTTTTGTGTAATTGCAGGGGAAAAGGGCTGAAAAACATTACAGATCTCAGCAAGAAATGGCCCTTTATACTTTTAAACTGATCCTTGATAAAACAATGCCGGGGTCATGAGAAGGCTACTCTGCCAATTTTGCTTCACTGTGGGATCCATTGACATCTGGCTGAGCTGCGGAAGCTGGAAAACTTCTTTAATATTCTCTTGACAGTAAAGTGGACATGTGGAAAACATTCTAATCTGTTAATCTTTGGTGCTCCTGAAGAAAAAGGATATTTGGCTTTATACTTTGTGATGATAAATATTAAGTCTCCAGGTCTAGCTGTAAATAAGTTAAAAGCATTTAAATGGAGGATGCAGTTCTTATTTTCCATACATGGGAGAAGATGGATGTGCACCTGTGTAATCCAGATGATGTAATCAATGCCTGGAGGTGTTTTCTAAGGGTAGTTTACCATACATCCCAGAATTCCACTTTTCTTTATGTTGAGTATGTTTTGTCAATGAATGTTGGGTAACAGAATCTCTGTACCTCCTTATATCCTACATACTAAAGTAGACTAAAGTATTGTTTCACTCAGGGGTTCTGCAAATAGAATTAAGAGATATTTGAAATAGTATTTATGTCTGAATAAAAAGTGCAGGTTTTATTTAACAGCATTAACTACAAATTATTTTTGGTCAACCTTAAAGCTAATATGGAGTGGTAATGAATGTAGAAGCTAACCAGGACAGAAAAACAAGACTGAAAGAATTTGTAGTTTCTTCCTAAGGTATAGATACCAATAAAAGCAGTACATATAATAGATGAACTAGGTTATGTGTTCCCTGGATGGAGGAAAAAAGAGCCTTTTCAAATACTGTGATGGTTGGGTCAGATTTGCCATTTTCATTGATAGATTCAGATGTTCCCTATTTGTCACATGCACTTCAAATACTAGACCAGTTTCCTTCCCTGCTTCTCCATAGCAGCACTCCGTCCTTTTCAGTGTTGTAGCTCACAGTGAAGTGCTCTCTCTGCAGCCTAAATTGCAAAAAATGATTTTTACCTGTTCCATCCTTTATTCAACCCATTCTCAGCTGATGTCCCATCATTCAGCCAGTAAGATAATTCAGCCATTTATTTTAGCAGATATGTGTCTACTCAGCTTATCTGCTGTGAGCCTTCAATGGTAGTGAGTGAATTTTTTTTCTTTTTTTTCTTCATTGGACCTTCATTGTCAGCAGTTCCAAACACGCTTTCTCCAGTCCCAGCAAAATTTTCCTCTCCCAAAGCTACCCTCAGTAACTTTACCATCAAGTTAAGTAATCATTTTGTCTTCTCTGTCCATTCAAAGCCCTCTGTTTATTTTCCAGTTTATTGTTATTCATTTACACTGGCATGTAGCATGCGAGAAAAACCTGGTTGACTACTGGCTACATGTAGGGCACAGGCAACCTGGCACAGTTTCTGCTCCTCTGGACTAGACGGTTCTCTCCCAGCCTACCCCAAAGCTGCCCTTTGCCTTTTCTCTCTAGTTCTCCCTTTCCCTCCAGATCCCAAGATTATTACCTTCTCTGCTCTATACATTTAATTGGTCTTCTGACTGTGTCCAAACTTATATTTGTAGAATGAATATTTTGCATTTATAGATTGGGTTATTTCATGACATAGCAAGCAGGCAAACTGTTAAATCATCAGAGGTTTGCTTGAGAGCAGCAACTTCTGCTGAAGAGCACCTGGGGCAGTAACTACTTACTTCAAATCAGCAGCAGCATCTGGCAATGCCCTGGGTTGCCTAGGGAGGAAGGGAAGGGAGACTGGAAAGTTGCTCAGTGTTCTTATGATCATTGCATCTTCACGGGTTTCGACAAGACCTTGACGTGTGCCTCCTGCTCCCCCTGCAGCTGTGTGATCCTTAGCAAAGCAGGGCTGGAGCTGTGCACAGCCCTGCATCAGCAAACCCTAGTGTTTTGTAAATAAAAGAGTGAACTTATTCCTCAAAGGAGCCGAACAAGCCTGCATAGGCAATACAAATAGTGGTTTATGAACATCTGCCTCACAATATTGATTGTGTTACGGCATGGGATTTTTATTAGCTTTCCCAAATCTCAAAACCAGTCTCGTATTGAATTGGATTGATTCCCCCTAAACAACCATGAATGTTCTCTGAAAAACTGGGTCCTCAACACAAATGTCACTGCTCGAGCCCACCAGTGAGAGGATTTTCATGCAGGTGACGCACTGTCAGTCAGAGACATAAATTTTCCAACTCAGTATCAGAGAAATTGCTTCACAGTTCTTTGCTGAGGTGAAGGAAACAGCATGGTCAGCTGCTGCTCTCTCAACCCTTGGGCGTTTTAATCCCCAGACTGACCAGTTCCTGACAATGAGGTGTAACTTCCCTAAGCTTGTAACTAAGTCCAGACTGTGTGATCTCTTAAGATCAGTATCCCTCTTGTGCCAAATCTGAGAGTGCAAAGCTACAAGAATATCTCCAAGAAACTCATGTAAAAGTTATTGAATATTAGTGTAGCAAAGTATTTTTTCTTTCCCAGAACTTGTTCTCGGAAGTGGCCAAGCCCATTTTTCACTAAAACTTTCAAAACAATCCAGTCCGAGGCAGAGACGAGTTTTGGAAAATATAAGTTCCAGCAGTTAAAGGCTGACAAAGTAATAAACAACTGAAAGTACGGCCTTATGATGGAAAGTGTTAGGGAACTTTAACTCTAGATGTCATTGCTAGCTTTGCTTATAATAAATGTGTCAGTAGCAATATGAAAAGATGTGTGCAGTAAGTTAAAGGAATGCTGTATGGACCTATTTTGTGTGGCATGTCTGCCCACAAATTGCTTGCATCTCAGTATATTTTGGGAGAAAAGGATTCTTCTCCCCGCTGAATGTATTAATTTTGAAACAAAATTAACTGGCAAATTAGATATTTTAATGTAACAGTGACACCCTGTGGTCAGTAGTGATAGCGTTAACTTTGAAAAGCATGTTTTGTGATGCGTTAATTTAGCAAAAGTGGAGAGAAAAAGAAGCAGGAAGAAAATGCAAATAACTTTCAGGGCTTTCCACAGAGAGATGTTACCCCATTTTATTGCCTTATATGTAAAAATTTATTCTTCTAAATGCTCAAATACCAAAATAATACTTATTTACATGCATTTGTTTTATTGAAAAATGGGAATGGAAAGCTTTGATTTTTAGACAACTTGATAATGTAAATCAGGAAAGGGCCTTTGTGGTCACTGAACCTTATGAAGCATTGCTGGCATTGTTATTTATATTGCTATGGTTCTCTCTGTCTCTACAGGATAAGGTGTTTTCCCTGATGGGTGGGTAGCAGACTGATGCCAGAGAGACACAGTGATAGGACAGAACCACATCATGCCAGGAGTGTCAGTTAGGCACTGACCGGGCTTCAGGATTAAATAGCATTAGTCTTATGCCGCCTTTTGTGTGGACAACCTTTGACCTGATGTGTGTGGGTCCTCCTTTTCCTTCTTCCTCCCTCCCTCCCTTCTCCCTTCCTTGAACAAATGCTGAACTAATACAGTGGTTCTTTGCCATATCTACATGCACCTATCTTTAAGGCATTGGTACACAATGCTGTGGCCCCTAGACTTCGTCACACAACAAATCTTTTCCTGTTTAATGCATACCTGGGATCCTTGATATTATGGTTTCAAAATCTCGTAGTTTAGAAGAAGCCTAATTTATGAGAAACCTGGTTTATAGCTTCTGATTTATACCTCATACATTCCTGGGGTTACTGATGCTGACTTTACCATTTTTAAGAGAGGGACAAAGTTAAACTTCTGCCAGACAAAGCCAGGTTTAAAGATCAGTAAGGAAGGAGACTGACTGTCCCAACAAGAAGTTATGGGGAGCCAGTAAAGCAAACTGAGAAACATAAAGCATTTATTATTCACTGGCAATAATGGTTTCCTGTTAAAATTGGCTGTTTGACAAAGGTGATAAATTTAATTCCCTGCTCTCTCATTGGGGAATTAGGAAGTTAGCACGGGACAGGAGCAAGAAGTCCTCTACCTCCTCTAGAGAGTAAGCTAAAGCTAGCCAGAGCTAAAGTTTGGAAGGTGTTCAGGAACCACTGTCAGGAATTTAGTGATTATCGAAAAGCTGCAAAGTGTCAAAAAAGATTGGAGAACTATAGTTGTCCTGGAAGCCAAGCTATTGTTCACCCTCACACATGTCCATACACAAGTAGCTGGGTGAGTGCTCATCTAGGACATATCCTATGGAATAGCTGCAATGCAACTTCTCATGAATGTCAGCACAATTTAGTGCCTGTCAGGAAGTGAAAATGAGACTGTGAGCTTTTTAAAGATCTCCTATTGACAGTGAATGCTTTGCAAGCTCAGATTGCTGAACGGCTTGAAACTTGTTATCTCCTGTAAAAGCCTGACAAATATTGGAGATGTGATGAAAGAAAAGACCTTGTTTTACATATTTAGTAAATGTTTAGATTTTCTTTTAGAGTCCCTTACGCTTCTAATGGCTGCAAAAGCAAAGCAGCTTCATAGCTGCTCAGACTTGCAGAAAAGTTATTTATTAGGTGCTATTTCAGACTCTGTGCTTGGACAGGCTCGGCTGTAATATCAACCTCCAAATTAGTTAGTAGCACTGCTGAAGGATGTTTTCCAACATCTGTTTTTAGCACTGTTAGAATGGAGCTTGGACCATGGATTATTTAAGGTCTTTTTGAATGGGGCCACACTTAAGATGAACTGCAGTGATTCTGCACATGAATGAGCAAACACATTGTACTTGTACAACACGCAAGAGCAGACAGATGCAGCTGCCCCTGCTGCTGAAATAGTAGTATGTTGCAGTAGACATCTTATCAGAAGCATTGTGAAGGAAACTTTAAAAGACATTATCCTAAAGGCAGAGACACATGTTCATTGCCTATTAAGAGCACTGATTTGAAGAACTGCCAGATCTGGAGGTCAGTCAGAGCTGCTGTATTATATACACCATGTGAAGACCTTGTCTACAACTGGCTTAGTGTTCAGATAGCAAATCCATCCTGACGGAGATGCAATTTTAGTGACTTCATGTTTATACACTGCTTCTGGGAAGTAATGGTTTAAGAGTTGTGTACTGGGATGAAAGCCACCGCACCAAGGACGTTACCAGTGTAACCAGCTGTAACCAGACTTTCTCCTTTTTCTGCTTAGCCATAATAGTCAGTGTTTAAAAGACAGACCAATTATCACTGTCAGTCATGTGGAAGTTACCATTCCCACTACTTAGCCAGCAGAAGGCATTAGGATTTTTATGCTCTTGCATCTACATTAGGCTAAATTTAGACTGAGCTTACTCCAGCTTCCAGGGAAGGTAGTTTGAATCAAACGCAGACAAGGCTGCCTGAGAATACAAGGATGTGGTTAGACAAACATTTGTGTTCTGTGTTACCATCAAGTTGCTGTAGTATCCTGTACCCCTCCACATATTCACAATCACTTTCAACAAACAACTGTAAGCAATCTGTTCCCCAGTGTTATAAGACTTGCACTGCAAATGCAGAATTACAGTGGCATCACAAGTGTTTGTACAAGGATATGAAGAAATTTATATATATATTTATTGCATGCCTTCAGAAAACATGCCCTTCTAATGCTGGCAGGATATTGTTTCTTGGTTTTGCTTGCAGTCACTGACTGGAGCAGGCTACTCATAGTAATACACACTGCACAGGGGGAGGTTCTCCCCAGCTTTGACCTGGCAAACTTTTTTTGGCTGTTTTTCAACAAGAACAATTTACCTGATATTTTTTCCAGTTTTTGCACAAGGACAAACATTTAATGAGATAATTCACTGGGATTAGAAAGTGACTCTTTATATGCTACTGAAGCTGTTTTTGAGTCTGCCGATCTTCCTTGGGAGTTTAACAGCTGTGATGTATCTTAGCACATTATTTGCCTATAGCTTTTATCACCATTTAAAAGTTTTTGAAAATAAGTACATCAAGAAGAATGCTCTAGAAGTTATGACATAACCTTACAGTTTGGGGAAAACTCCATGAAAGACACTTTCTTCACAGAATCACAGAATATGCTGAGTTGGAAGGGACCCACAAGGATCATCAAGTCCAACTCTTGGCCCTGCACAGGACCATCCTCAAGAGTCAGAGAGTATCGTCCAAATGCTTCTTGAACTCTGTCAGATTTGGTGCTGTGACCACTTCCCTGGGAAGCCTGTTCCAGTGCCCAACCACCCTCTGGGTGAAATACCTTTTTCTAAAATCCAACCTAAACCTCCCCAACACAGCTTCAGGCCATTCCCTTGGGTCCTGTCTCTAGTCACCACAGAGAAGACCTTCTACCTTTTCATCTCTGGAACAGCAATTTCTAATGGAAGTCTTACAATTAAACTGAAAGAGCAGGCGTGGAAGTGGCATGCATGCTTGTATCAACCTGCACATCCACATGTTAGACACCCTTTTCCACAGAACCTCACTATACCCTAAATCTTTCTACTAAGAGGCCTTATATGTGTCTCTGCAGGGACACTTGCAAGCCTGAAAGTTGCCACTGTGGAGCTTGTAGCAATGATTCCCAGTGTAAATGCATGAATCTTAGCAGCTAATGCAAAAAGAGAGAGAATTTCCAATTGAAAGCTATCATAAACTAATATCCTTTGTGTATTAGACACAGATGTGTCATATAACACATTTTCTGACCAGTGGGTTACACAAAGTGTGTAACAAGTGACTGAAATGTGAAACGTAGTTTGATGATTCACTCCATAAATCACAGATTAGTGTACTTTAAAGTACAATATCTCTTCTTAGAGACTCTCATTGTGTGAGCAATACTAAACAATACTGTCTTGCCTCTCACTTATGCACCTCAACTCCTTTGAGGTCTTTATTACAGGCTTTGAGCAGCTACCTAGCTCAAGATAATATTCCCTGTCCAAGAATAAGACCTGGAACAATGCTTCATTGGATTACTCTTTATTATTGCCCTTCAGAAATGTTGGAAGTTCAAAGAGCCCGTAAGGCCAATGATGAAACTATGGAAAACATTGTTAAAAGTAGAAGCACGTACAACAAAACATTAGGGAAGTTTATTTCAGAACTACAAAAAAACCCCAAAACACAACTGATGGGTGTATTTGGATATATAGCCATATATCCAAAGGGGTCTTAGCAACTGCAAAATGCAGGACATATCATTTGCCTGCCTTGCCAGCTAATTGTGTGCATGGCTGTGAAGGAGAAGCTCAGGCTCCCAGACTAGCCTGCAGAGGCAGATAGGTTCCTCAAAAGGCAGATCAGCTCTCTGTTCAGCCAGGCCTCAAAGCAGATCTTACTGACTTGCAAATGCAAGTAACAGGCATTGTTTAACATATGAATTTCTCTGGACCCAAAGTCAAAGTTGGAGTTCTCAAAACTTATCTCTGCACAGGAACTCCTATCCTGAATTTGAGCTGTGATTGCACTCTAATTCAGTCTGCCTGACTTCTCCTACAGTTTTGGTGTATGTCTGCCTAAATTAGCCCTATGGGGAGAACTCTGGAGTGTCCTTAAGATAGAAAGAAGCTGGTGGCTTTGAAGAGCTGATGACTGTCCTGCCTAATACCCTTGTCTGCTTCTGATTATCTGTAGAGCCTGAATGCCTCCAGAGGCATCTGATCTTCAAGGGGAAGACTAAAAAGCTTTGTCTGACAAGGGAGACTCAGTGTCCTGCATCACATACCTAACATGGTGTAACAGAAAAAGATCTCTTCCCAATTGCAGCTTTATTTAAAAATCTAATTACAGAATGAAGAGGGTGCAAGAACTCACTCAAATAAGTGAAAATTACAGGCTCACTTTTTTTTCCCCTCCTGTATCTGTCTTCCAGGGAAGGCTTTATCCCATAGAAAATGTAGTATTATCTGCTAGGCAGAGTTGGTAACTGGTTTACTGTTTTTTATCATGAATATGCTGAGGGGATCAGAATATGGGTGCAGCGATAAGAAAATAAAAATAAAAATCAGAGAATTACGAATTTATGACAGCTGAGTGTTTTTTCAAGGCTTAATTTAAGACTAGTTAAAATGAGAAAGCTTAACACCATGCACCAAGTATTCCCTTAAAAATTTTCAAAGTAAAGCTCAGAACCTATATCTAAGGAGAACTTCCATTGACTGTGTTTGGTTCAATGAAAGCCTTTGCAAGAATAGATGCTGGCTATTTAAAAACATGTTGAAAGATAAAGAGAGAAAAAGCATAAACCTCTGTTTGACTCTAAAGCAGCAACCATCTTATCTGTCAAAATCATATGTAATGGACTGTTGGTTCTTTGTTTCATATCCTGTATTTGAAAAGTCTTACCTTATAAAGATGTCAGGACTAACTGTTCCATTATAAGGAACTTCCTCCAAGGAACACATCCATTTGTGGAGAAGTGCATATTTTTTGCATGTAACTAATATATATATAGCTTGCCATTTATCAATAAATGTAATTAATACTCTCTGCTGTTTCGTTTTTGTGTTGTTATTTTCCAGATGGGAGTTTCTGTAGTGGATTCATCTGTTTCAGGACTTGGTGGTTGTCCCTATGCAAAAGGTGCTACTGGAAATGTAGCCACAGAGGATGTGATATACATGCTTAATGGTCTGGGGATCAATACAGTAAGATATTTTTACTTTCTACTTTAGACTTTACAAAAAACAAAAATACTTTTCTAGAAAACATGCAATACATACTTGCCAATTACTTGTGCACTACAATAAAATACTGTGAGCCAATTGTAGCTTTTGCAAATTCAGTGCTTTGACATGGCTTGACTCATAACATGAATGATGAAATCTTCATTAGCAATTTAGAGTAGAATTGATTTGTGTATTTAACATAATTTGAATAATCTCCCTCTCCCTACCTGGAGCAGAGCTTAGTAGCAGCTGCTTTGAGTTATTGCTCTGGCTCAGTAGCCACAAAACATTCATACTGTAGACATTGCTCCAGAAGCCTTATCAGCTCTACAGTGGAAAGACTGAGTGGATCTCAGCTTTTGTCAGAGTTTTGGTTTTGGTTCATAGTGCTTATTAATTTGTTGTCAATTTTTCTGGCTTCAAAGTTAGACTTACGCTTTCAGTATAGTCTTTCCTTGGGCAAAATACCCATTGGCCTTTCCAACTGACTCATAGTGAAATGGAGTAATTAATAAAAAGTTTGATTATATGAAATATACCTTGTTCCAGGCTTCTTGGTAAGACTGATTAATCTTGTTAATGGTCTGATGTCCAAGCAGAAATCTGGCTTGTCCTAAAGCTTGATATCAAATCCCATGGAGAGAATCTCACCATGAAACACTTAGTTGTCCTTTTGTTTTGTTTTGTTGTCTTTGTTGGTGGTTTTGTTAAATTTTGGATTATGCAAAAGAAAAACACAAAGCTTTGCTTCTTGAATGCTTTCTGGCCCATTACATAAAGTGTGTTTTACTGGATGAGAGACTTGGAACCTCAAAGTTATTACTTTAATATATGAGCTTTGGTCTTTGTAGTGTTGGTTGGTTTTAGTACCGTTGCCAGTTCTGTAAAATCATTATTGCACAAATCTATTAATAGGTTCCTTTTTGTGTAAGGGCACAAAATAAAATTTTAATTGCTAATGCTGTCCATTTGCAAGGAGCACTTTCTCCTGTTCATCTCAGCTATGCACTAAAGCTTTCAGTTTGTTGACTGAAGTCACTTGAAGTGTCAAGCAGAGGATGGATAGTATTTAACCATACATTATTGAGTTCTGATTGACCAGATGCATCAAAATAATAACTGATTCTTTTTCTATACTGTTCTTCAGAATACAAATCAAGAAGTGACCCATGAAATTAATCTTTGGCAGGCTAAATGTTTTGAAGTTCATGGGAATGAAAGGATTTTGCCTTCTGACTTAAGGCACTTGTCCAAGTACACAGACACTACTGGAGGCACTTTTGTGTTTTTTGGTTTCATGCCTTGCTGTCAAGGAGTTAATTCTGGAGATAGGGAGTGGTTACTACATAGTATATTCTGAGTATCTATCTGAAGACATGTTATTTTGGCTCAACACCCTTACAGACACCTGTCATTCCTCTTGTCCCATCTGTGAGTCATGCTCATCAATGCCAAGTATTGTGCCCTCATGGTAATCCTCTTTGGTTCACACCACTTGCATAAGAAAGACAGTTTAAAAAGCAGGGATGTATGTACTCCATTTAATGAATGTGAACTGTGAACCTATGTTTCTTATCAACACATATCACATTATGCAGTGTTACAGTGATGAATATTGGATAGTTTGGCGAGTTTGTTTTGACATCTTCCACAATCTAACTACCAGATGTATCTGTGGTGGTATGTTGCTCATTTCTGCCCTGTTAAAAAGCACAGACGCATTAAGACTTTTTTGTTACGTTATGTAAAATAGGGCTTTACAAACTAAACCTAAGTAATGACCAAATGTTTTACATGGTGATAGTTGGAAACTTTGAAGCATTTTTTTCAAATTAAAAATGTTTTTGATTACATTTCTGTTAAGTAATTTCTATTCTCATTAACATTTTTAGCCAATTCCAAGAATGAAAAAGGCCAAGTTTACCAAAGAACATGGAAATAAGTGCTAGAACCGATTACAGGATTAAGTATTTAAATCAGGTCTTGGTCTGAACTAAAGTACATTAATCTGGAAGTGTGATGAAAGTGTATTTCTGCTGCAATACACCTTGTACTCTTTAATGTTGAGTGACACCCTTCTCCCAGTTTTGTGTGACTGCTCAGTGTATTTGTAGTTCAAAGTCCCCTTTTGCATCCCTTCTACTGGAACTTTACTGGCTTCTAAATTCCAACCTTTGGAGCAAGTATTTTACCACTTACATGATCTAACTCTAAAACTTTTACTACACCCAAGTAAGCTTGGAGACTGATAACAAAGTATTTTTGCCTCTTTAATCAGTAACCTGATTTCATTTGCACAGTTAAGCAGTACTATACGTACCTTATGTTAGTTAAAAAGCGGTTTGCTCAAAGGACATGTTTTTTAGCATGGGCAGATCAAGCAGCTGCAAATTTTTGCTCAGTTGTGATAGCAATGTAAACTGTAATTTTGGGTTAAAAGGAACTCCTTCAAGAAGGAGATGTTTACTCAAGAGAATACAGGAACCTGTTTCTCCCTGAACACAGCTGCCAATGCAAGTATGTTTCCTCCATTTTCCTGAGCTGCAGATGGGACACTTAAATACATCAAGTTCCTTAGCACTGGGTGATAAAGAAGTACAGCATAAATGTAGATGCTGTATTTTTCTTCCAACTTCTAGTTGTAATTCCAGTTCTTTGTTCCAGATTCTTTTGAGTTTGAAAAATATTACTCCAGCATTTGGTCCACTGCTGTTAAGAAATCACTCTCAAAGTGGTAGAACCTTCCAAACAATGGGAAGCTGTAACTATTCTGTAAATCACTGTAACTATTCTGTAGATCACTCTTAACTCTACTGATCTCTGTTACTGACCTACAACATGAATCAGGCCCATTGTTTGCAAAACTTAGACCCTGGAGCAAAAAAACTTGGAGTCTAAGCATTTTCATCATGTGCATTTATTATTGTTAACATTTTTCACCTCTTTTTTAGGGAGTAAATCTTTATGCAGTGATGGAAGCTGGAAATTTCATCTGCACAGCTTTGAACAAGAAGACAAACTCAAAGGTTGCACAAGCTTCCTTCAATACTGGGACTATCAATTAAGTGTATTTTTTTTTGCAGCTTGATCACATTTCTCATCTACCTTGACCAAGGACATTTGTATTAGGAAAACAAACACAAGAAAACCACTTCAGCAAAGAAGCAAAATAGAACACATATATATTTTTTTTTATTATTATGGGAAGAATTATTGTACTGTACTGTCTTGTCAAGAATTGCCTGATTTGTAAGTAAGAAATAAATGACTGTAGTACAGACCCCCATGCTTGGTTCTTCTACAGAGGAGAAAAAATGAATTTTTAGTTCTTTTCAAGAAAACTGGATAGAAACAGTGAATACATGGTTAATTTTTAATCAAGACGACTTTCAGAACAGTACAAATATTTGCAGTAGTTTATGATATCCCACGCTGTGTGTGGCCATTCTATTATGTGTTTTATTTATCTGAATCTTTACATTTGTCAAGTTACTTGTGTTACGAACATGGAGACAAATGTGAATTCACCATAAGAAATTTTTAGCAATAGAACTTTTTTTAATTTTGTTTTGTTTAACATCTGTTAAATTATGGATAACTTTAGCTTGTTCCAAGACACTGTGGTGAGTGGCAGTCTGCCAGATCCTTCAAATCTAATGCAAATTTCCTTATTTGTTACGTATGTTAAATTTGTTGTAGTTGCCTTTTCTCGTCAACTTATTGAAACCTAATTACATGAAGCAAATAAAAATTTTCAAGGTCTTCAACATCATTCAGGTTCATAGCAGGGTAGACAGGGCAAAATTTTCATCCAGGGTCTCATCAAACAATTCAATTTTTCATTCTATAGGCTATGAATTGATATTCTCCCTCATAAGTCATGAGCCTTTTAGGATAATAGAATTCTGCTGGACTAGCTTACACAAAAGGAACCACTTACAATTTTTTTCTCTGCTCTGCTGATGGTGATACTTTGTGAGCATCTTGATTTGCTTGACCTGCCCTGGGTGCATGTTTGCATCACCACAAAAAAAGCTCTGTCCTCTTTTTCCCATGTTTCAGCTGGGGCTTTGTTATTTAGCAGACAGTATGGCTCATATATCAAAACATGAACTTAAATAAAACCAGGTTTTGAACCATTCACAGATTTAAAAATTCTGTAATGGATTAGATCCAATGAAGAAGTGAGGAATCTGCAGCAGTATTCAGGCTGTACTTAGACTAATAATTAGTAGTTAAGCCTAAACTTGGTGCCAGAATTGACATCCGAAATACTCTCTAATTTAAGTGCCGTTTACCCCTGAAGGTGACTAACCACATGGTAATACTTGCCCATTTAACAATAAATTTTCTTCTTAGTTTTCTCTGTGGAGGCACAGAATTGGCTCATTTTGATCTGAAGTATGCAGTTCTCATGTAGGGCCTGATGAATTTTTTTCCACCCAAGACCCTGTGAGCAGGTTTAATCCACATAAACAAGATTTAGCTTCTCAAAGAATGCAAATGAAGTCAGCCATTGAAAAAAAATAAAAAGCAGTTGTGATGCAAACCACCTTTTAAATATTAGCCTGAATGTCAGAGTAGGGAAATGATGTGAGACTGAACTTGCAGCTCAGCCTGGGGAGATTCAAATGCACATTTTTGGGGCATCTTAATCAATGAATCTAACCACCCCTCTATATACATAACTGAAAGAACACACTTTTTAGTAGATCTGCATGAAGTTGTGCCACTGAGTAGGATGGAATTAAAAATTCCTACGACCAGAAAGGTCACAAGGAAGAACGTCCCTGAACAGATGGCAGAGTTCTTTTCCTTGAAGGTGGGTGGTGAGGGCTTCCAATTATCAGCCAAGTTAGGAACTGAACAGATACTGTACTTTTTTTTTGTTAAATATACTAACTACAGCATATTAGATAAAAATAAGTGAGTTTGCTACTAACACATTTTTTGTATTCAATAAAATACATATGTAAAACAGAGACTATAGAATAAAAGGACGAGCTCTGCTCAGTTCTGTTGGAATTCTAGAAGTCTATGTTCCTAACTACCATGAAGCTACTTTGGCTGTAGGAGATCCTTACACTGTGGAGGAGTTTTCCACTGAGCACAGCACATCAGAGCCTTTTCAGCATCTGGGCTGTTGGGTTTGCAATTCTAAGGCTCTTAACTCTCCCTATGCAGTGAAACAGGGTACCTATTAAATCTCGGGGATGAACAACCTAAAATGTCTCAGTTCTTTATTGGATCTGTTTTAGAAACTACTTGGAAGCTTGTGGAGAGCCTTAAATGCAGGTCTGTTATTCTATAATGACGTGAGCACTGGAAAAGATGAGCAGTCACATCTGGAGCCCGTTTTTTACCCACACGTTTAGCTTCAACCACATAGTGAGTTATAGTAATCTGGGGTGGAGGTCACAGACAAATAGACAGTTTGTCAGAATCGTTACAAGACAGAAAGAAACACACACAATAAATAAATAAAAAACAAAAACAAACAAAAACACCACAAACAAAAAAAAATCCAACCAACCGAAAACCAACCTAGTGTTTATGAGCCAAAAATGCCACATGGGATGAATTTAGGTCTGTCGGTCCAGGTAAGCAATCCCTGTAAAATCCTTGTTTGCTTGTAGTGTGACTGAGAATCCTGAAACATCTCATATTCTCCCTACTGAAATTTTTTAGGCATGTAAAATGCTGCTGCTCTGCTTTCCTGGGTTGGCATCATTTTTATTGTGCAGAACATTTTGACACCTAATCTTTAGCTTCACAAAGTAGGTGTATGTTTCTCTTCAGATCGATAGCTATGTTACACCCCTTCAAAAACATGTCAAGCCATGGGATGATGCTCTCCAGTGCTTCTGACTTCCTAAATCTTTATGCTTATATTCAGAGTGACCCATCAGTAGTGGTGTCTGTTCTTTTCATCCCTACCAGTGTCCCTCACTGAGCACACTGCTGTCACTTCACCCTGAAGTAACCCTCTAGCTGTGGAAGGTTTGCATCATGGCTTCCATGATCAGGTGTTGTTATCACTGTGTCATCATAAAAAATATATGTATGTTTATATTTGTGGAAAGGTATCAAGAAAAAGCAACAGAGTTCTGAATATCATGATCACACTGTTGGAATGTTTCTCTCTGTTTTGCTGTTAATGGTGAAAAGGTTTTGAGAGCATGTGGGAGGGAAGAACAAGTTACTGACTGCCCTCACCAAGTCTTCCTGGAGACAAATTAGATGTACCAAAAGCTTCTATGCTTTGGAGACTTTCTTCTGTAGCACACCGTACCACAGTCACTGGAGAGATCTCACAGAACAACATGGAGATGGTCTTCGTGTGCCAAGGCCACGGAGTACGTAAACTGGAGTTCCCAGGGCAGTCTGATCTGTGCTCTGGGCCGAACCTGTGGATGTTCAACAGCTAACCAGTGTCATATTGCTGGAACTTTCTTTAATACTTTCACGGTAGTTTTTCTTTATCCCACGTTGTTGGCAATATCTTGAAAAGCAAATACTGTCTTCTTTGGCTAGTCAAGATATTACATTGTTCTAAAGTCATGGCTGGTATGCTTTCTTGGAGGACAAGTTGATCAGTTCCATTACTATGGGCATAATCATTCTTCAGTGCCTTTCAGAAGACAGCAATGACATGGATCCCATATATGGATAGTGCTGATGTCTTCCAGCAGCACTTGCTTTGTAGTTAAACTTTTATGTATTAGGGCAATTTGGCTCTGGACCAGCACTTTAATGTTTCATTTTTATGTATAACCAGAGTTTATGGAAAGAAGAACTAAATATTCTGGTCTTGAGAATAAGTCCAGAGAGGCTTTGGCTAATTTTCCTCTCTTAATAGTGTCATTTGAGTTCATAAAACTTTTATTGTTGTATTAGGGAGTCACAAAATTAAGACTGCAAGTCTGTGAGGTAAAATTCTTACGTTTGGGCTCAGTGCAGTTGAAATGAAATAATACTTGTCCAAAAAGTTAGGGTGAATGTATGAGACCTCCTGTTTTTTCACTGAGTTATTTTAAGGGGTAGAAATATTGTTTAGTTACTGTGATACCTGAAAATCAGTATTCTCTGCCACTGAATTTTTCTGTGATTTCTGATACTGCCTTAAGTTCTCTTTGTTGATTGTGAATTATCTAGGAAAGTGACTAAACAGATACATCCGTCTGGAGAAATAAATGAAAGATACTTGATTTTCAGTTCTTGACTTGCTGATCAGTGCTTTCTTTTGTTATATTTTTGAAGATTATTTTGCTCTACAGTCCTGCTGTAATATAGTGATATTCATTGCTGCAATAACACAGCAGGTAGAAGGAATGCAGCCAAAGTCAACTTAGTCCTTTGAAACTGATGTCAAAGAGATGATATGTTTATTAAGGAACTGTCATGTATCCTCTTGGTTAAATGCATTTGTGACTTTGCAATATGTGGTGTTAAAGCTGAAATAAAATCTGTCTCAGTGTTTACTGAAACTGATACACTTGTGTATTATGCCAGATTCAGCAGCTCTGACTAACCAGCTCATGCATACAGCATTAGCAAATACAAGCTGTCACTGATATGTATGCCTGTGTTGACTTTGTTACCTAGTAATCCATTTTGAGTGCTTTTTCTTAGGATTACCTTTTTATCTGGTGTTCCTGTGGGTTTTTAAAGCAGACAAATCTCTCTTTGAAGTTACTAGGGAAACATTTCTTTTCCTGCATTAACTAAACATTAAAAGCTATAGCCAGGAGTAGAGGTAGGAGTTGAAAAAAATTCCATGAGGCATTATCTAACTTCACATATTCCAATGCAGAGTAGAAATCTGTGCCCTCTAAGTGATGTCTGATGAAGGCTCCCCACACACTTCATGGGAGACTGAATGACTTCAGCATGTGGTCTGAAACATCAACATGTTGATCAGGGAGATCTCTTGGCAAAGTCAACAGCAAAATTCTCTACCCCGTGCTACTATTGAAGTGCCTCAGCGTGAGCTGCAGTTAGTTATCTTCACTAGGTTGAATGCAACGGTTTGTATTTTCCCTGGTGGAAAGACACCCACAGTAATTTTTTAAGAGAAGTGAATGGTGTTCTCTCTTTTTATGGCACCATCTTGGGGACGGTGTTGATGCTGCTTCCATCCATCTTCTGTGTTACTAGCTTGATCTGACTTCTAACTCAGAGTACCTGGATGCAATTGCCACAACAGCCTGAAAAGGTCGAGCTTATGTCTGTCTGTCCAAGCAGCTCATTGAGCAGCTCATTCTCTACCACACTAACAGGTGAGAATGGCCAAGGAAAAAAAATCTTCCTTTTGAAGAATTCAAGACTCACTGTAGCAAGACAGGAAAAGTGGAGACTTGGACTTTACAGCCCTGTAGCTTTAATACTGCATAAAAAAGAGCTATTCCTGTGTACTTGTCTCAAAAACTCTACACAATTAATTCGAAACAATCTTTAGATAAAATGCATAAACAATCTCAAAGAAAATACAAAGCCAGTATTCCCCCTTTCAAATGACTGTGGTGTAAGGCAAAAATTCATGCTCCCTCGCTCTAGCCAAATCAGTATTTCTTCTCTTTGCAAAGTCCTAGCCCCAATGGAAAGGGGATAAATGCCACGTCCTTACCCAAAATGACCCTGTGTCCTGGGAATCCCAAGTCGTCAATGAGACTTAATTTTCCTCACCTGGGAATATTTCAGGGGAAACATTTTTAATGATGAAGCTCTTACAAAAATACTGCTTTTTCTTCTATCATGATTGGATTAAAGATCTTAAAGGTCTTTTCCAAACGAAACAATTCTATGATTCTACGATCACAAAACTGTTCATGAAGCAGTTAAGAGTCTAATCATGATCACCTGAATACAGATCATCCCAGCAAAAATTCCTTTATTTAATAACTAACACCTAAATACAATTGACAGAATGAAGTATCACTAGGAAATATAAACCAAAATAATACTTTTTACATGCATAATGGAGGAAATGTACTTTTTGCATTAAGAATTTAATTCATCTCTAATGAAGAGAGCCTGTAAAATCGCAGAAGAAACACAATAGCCACTAATTATCTTGCTGTCTTTCAGAGTAATTCACATACTTACCCTCAGTTTCAAATACACTTTACATACTTGCTTGTGAGTGTGAGTGTGTCTAAGCACATATATGAGTTGGAATAGTAGTGTCTAAATATAAGTAGGAAAAAAAAGTTTCTAAGAAGGAGACTTTTTGTTGCTGACTAAAGTTTAGTTAAATCTGTATTTAAATGGCTCTCTTCAAATTTTGTAACATGGAGGCTTCAGCATTGCATCACTGGTTTTTGAAGTCAGACGGAAAACCAGCACAAGGTTCATGTCATAAGTACATTTCCAACATAAAGAAATGTTTTTACCCAACACTGATAAGAACATATTCTCAAAAGTATTTGCAGTTTGAACTTTTTCTACTTCACAGTTTTAAGATGAAGAATATGAATATACCACTTTAAAATACCTACATGGTGGGAGGTGAGCTAAGTGCTGCAAATTGCTGGACTGCTAAAGGAGACCTTTTTAATTAACAAAGTAACTGCATTTTTCTGTTTCTGTATTTTTGTCCAAATGCTGATTTAGTAATAACAAAACCTTTGATAGCAAAACAAGAACAAGATTTTTGGTTTATGCAGATCATAAAGACAGGGAAAATGTGTATTTTAATAATTGTTAAAAATTTCTAAACCTCTCCCCAGCAGAACTGCACACTTAAGATTTTGCTCTCACACTAACCATTTCACAAGCTACCAAAGTAAGAAGCAAAAGCCGCATTGAAGAGTAGAGATCCCTGCTTTTCTGATCACATAAATTTCTAGCCCTAGATCAGTCATCTGTCACAGTCAAAACTGGAGCTGAGTTACATTCAGTGATAATTCAAAATTAAAATTAATCACAGTCAAAATAAAATTAATCAGATGCTATTATAACAAGACAATACATGTGCTACTCATTGATAACAGCTGAATGAGAAATTCCAGTGCATTATCCTGTGCTCACCAGAACCAGACTGTTACCAAGATCTGACAAAGACCACTAATTGGTAATAAATAGAAGCTTAAATCTAGCCAAACAACTCAGGTACAGAGAGAAGTCCAGAGCTCAAAGCCAGGAAGTGGGATCCAGAATGATGTATTAGGGACCATGACTCCCAGTACAGTGCAAGGGGAGAATAAGGCACTTCGGGTCTTTCCTAGAGGCAATGAATGGGAAACACAGATAATGAGATGGGTCATAGCTTCTCTCTTGAGAAGCAGGCACTTCAGCCCCAAGCAAGTGGTTCCCTCCACTGGGCATTCAGACCACAAAATGCTTTCCAAACTCACTGTATTCAATGTGGCAAACCTCACTCATTTCTTTTAGAAGTATATCGGAAGAGAAATGAAAACCGGTTCCAGCAACAACATTCTGGGGTCAGTAATCCAGACAGTCATTTCAGATCTGAAAGGGGTTGTAATCCTCATCGTCTCCTAGACCACAAGTGCTCCACCATCGAGTTACAGGCAGCCTACCTGTTACTGCTGCCTTACAAATACCACATCAGGCAGTTGGTACCTGGGAGCCTAGTGTACAAACCTATCACATATGTGCTCTTTATCAGCTCTCTAAAGTGTTTTTGATTTTTTTTCTTTCTTCCAGATGAGTTGAGATCAGAAGGGTGGGCTTCAAAGACTGCCACTGCTGATACAGCGTTTATACCACTTCCATGTGCATCTAAAAGTATTGGAAATGTGCAGCTCAGGCACAGATCTGTGAATCTACGCAAATAAGAGAGAGCACACTTATACCTTTTTTTTTTTTTTTTGGCTTGTGAAAGGTTTTATATAAGCTAATAAATATAAAAATATTTTGTATTCTTAACTACAAAATTCCGTAATTTATAGCGTTTTTTCTAATATATATTTTATTATCGCATCTGTACAGGCTGGCTTTCAAGAATAGCCTTAAAAAGCATAAGCAACAGAGTAGTTCATCTGTGACTTTTATAATGGGCCATAAATGTTTCAGGAGAATGGTCTGGCAAGAGACTTCTTGACTCGTATTTTGTTCTGCAGGCTCTGAAAACAAAGAATGTGCATGTATTCAGCAATAAACTGTACAGCTTTTGGTTTGAACTTTGGCTTAATTGAAATCAGTGGCAAAATTCCCCTCTTTTTATGATGAACACTGTGGTAAAAAATAATTCGCTTCATTGTTATTAATGCACTGTTCTTTCTTCCATCCTCTGTATTCTTTAAATCTGAGTTATATTTATATGCTGATATTCCTGTAACTGCAAACCTGAAGAGAAAGCCTCTGTTCCCATATATTCTGATTTGCCTTTTGCATTTTTCTACATGATTCCTCTTTGATCTGCCTCTGAATTTAATAATGAAATTTGACTCAATATCCCTTCCACTATATATAGCTCCTGCTACATCATGTTCTGTTACCTATCATCTGACAGTGTAATTCTTGAAATCTGGCCATTTAATTTGGTCCAAGAAAATGTATCATTTAAGAAAAGGCCATATTCATTTAACTAAGTGAATGCACATTTCTGTTTTCTTACCAAGCATTGGTGTGTGGGCAGTTTCTCATCTGGGGCGGGGGTAGCAGGGGAGGATGGTGGGGATGATGGGTGTTGTTCACAGAATCCTATCAGCAAAAATGGCATTCGGCAAGAATATTAACTACAATAGCAGCATTCATGGTTTGGTTTCTAAATATGTTATAATGCTGAATATTCTCATTTCCTTTTTGCATTACTGCTGCCTGCTATGGGGCTAGGAAGGTAGCCTCATGGAATTTTTGAATTCAGATTTCACCTTCCCCTACCATGGGACAGGAAATGAAACCTCCTAAAGCCTGGGATCTCTGCATGAATGGAGGGCATTGTAGATACGCATCGTATTTCACTCTTCCCCGCTGACACCCGCAGTGTCAGGTCTTTCCATCACTGGGACATGCTGGACTGTTTTTAAAGACAAACGCGGTGTCCACCTCTTAACTAAGTCAAAACATTTTATTTTCTGCTTTTTCAATTTCCTAGAACCCGTGATTAATATCCCTATCAAATTACCTGATGTTGAGGAGAGTCAACAGGACTATTCCTAGTATGAGAGCTATGCAGGAGGAGTAGGCAATAATGTAGACTGTTTCACCTATAAGTAAAAAACAGAAAACAGACGTGAAGTGTTTACTTTCTCAGTAATAAGAATCAGATTTGAGATCTGAACTGGAATGCATACATATGTAAGCTAAAATAGCTATCAATTTTGACATAAGTAATTAAAAGGAGGGAAAACATCTTAATGGTATGTCAATGGTAGGAATAACTCTTCCTTTGCCAGTTGGTACAAAGCAATTTTCAGATTTCTTTTGGTAAATACCAGCTTCAACAGCACTTCATATGTGTAGCACTACCTTATATTCTACTCCGGGGGAACAGTTTGTAACTCTGATTTGTGTTTTGGGAGTTTTCTCTCTATTCATTTTAAAATGTTACTTTTTTCCTGTGTATCAGAGCAGGCCTGACTCCTACTTACCTTCTAGCCTTCTTTTCCTTTTTCACATATTACAATAATTACAGTGTGCAGCAATACTTGATCTAGAATCAAATTAATGTAAAATGGGATTTAGATTTAAAATGTGTTTCTGGGCCCCTTTCCCATGGAGTTTCCTCTTTCTCTTAGGCTTCTCACCAAAAAGTCACTTAGGTGGCTTATGTGCTAAAAATTCCAGCTGTTGAAAAACTGGGAGCTGTTTCGACCTTTGTTTTGCAAATGAGGAGAAACTTATTTTTCCTGAAAGAATGAACCCATCAGTTTTGATCAAATATTCTGAAGGATAAAATCTTTCAGTTGAGAGTGTAATGTAAGCCCTGGACATGGAATGGAGAGGTGTGGAGGTTAGATGACTTGACAAGAGGGCAGAAATGCAGAGCCACAAACATAAACCACCATAAAAGACCTTTTTGTGACTTTCCTGTTGCACTGATTCTGTCATGTTTATACAATCAAATAAGTTTTATTTACATAGCAACTCAAACGCAGTGAGCCTTAGCTGTTCCCAAGCTGTTCCACCTTACATAGCTGGTGAAACATTCACTGAAGAAGAAATGGATTCCCAGCTTCATCACTGGGCCACTTTCCTGGGCTGTGAGAAGGCCAAAATCTGGTCTCTGAACAAGTTATCAGATATTGTGTGTTGTGTCTTGTGTGTTGTTTGTGCATATGCACACACAAAGCCTAAATGTGACATTTCTGTATACACTACATAAATGCAGCAGATGTAGCATACAGTGTAATACAAACACAGGCTGTTGGGATGCTGGAGCAGCTCCAGTAAGAGTGAGTGAATATTTATTCTGCAGCAGGGCAAGCTAGGAGTTGAACAGGGGGTTGGGTTTGCCTGGCTTTTATGGTACGATGGCACTCACTTTTTCTCTATCCCAAATTCAAGTTTTCCAAAACATGAAAAATTAAAGCAATGATTGAACCATCACACGTTGCACAGAATGAACATATCATTTAATCCAGCAACCTACTGAAAGATATTTAATATGGTGAATTTTTGAAGAAAGAGGTATGAAGTCCACCTTTGTCTCAGAGCAGGATTGCTACAAACATATATTAAAAACCAGCAGTTGGCCCACCTCTCAAGTCACACATTTCTTTAAGATAATGATTTTTTGCAAAAGAGTAATTTGTAGGCATTTTTTTCAGTTTCTGAATCTTAATTGTACACACAGTCATTTTTAAAAACTTTTTACAAGCGCAGAAGCAGTTGTAGAAGTAACAGGTTCCTATTTTTGTGAAGTGCAAGTGAATTTCACACATATTTTAGGCAAAAAGAAGTTTTTAAAGTACATCACTTACCACAATGCTAGGAAAATTATTATACCTTACAAGTTTTTAGGAATAACAGTCATGGGTGGTTAAAAACGGGCTAATAAATGTTCACTAAAACACTGTGATATTTTTCTTATAAAATTTGTAAAAAGTGTTTCATTTTGATTAAAAAACCATTCTTGAATGATCAAATGAAATAAAATTTTTCTATTATTTTTGTCAAAATCTTAAAAAATGCTGTGTTTTTGGTGAATTGCTGGTAAAAAAGATATAGTTCTGTTGGGAACAAAAGAAGGATGTTAGTGATGAGATCATGCTAGAAACCACGTATTTTCTCAGAGCTGCAGAGAAGTAAGTAAATCTGTGAGGCCAGGAGAAGGCAAAATTTTGTGGTCGAAAAGCTAATTCTGCGTTTTATATATTCTTTGTGGTTAAACTACTGGTATGCATAGAGACACAAGTGGATAGCTGGCAGTTCCATGGGGCTGTGAGGCGCTGGGGTCGCTGCTCTGTGTCGTGGAGGTGTCCTGTAGTCACGAGAAACTCATGGGCCTTCTCACCTCATGGCAGGTTTATAGCAAGGCCCCCATGTCTCGCATGATGTCCTCAGGGACACGACGACTGGGGCTGGTGGTACCACTGATGCACCAGCTGGAGCTGCCCACACAGACATTTCCAGTCATGAGGCCTGGTAGGGGGTAACTGTGGGTCAACAGCTGGAACAATCAGTGGGATTGCACTCCATTGTAAATCTACCTGCTTCTGTATACTCAGTGCATATTCATCGAACAGATTAATGCCAGAGGTTTCTTGGCTACCCACAGCTTGTTACGGGCATTTTTCTACATTTATAAAACAGTCAGATGGACAATGTTTCATATCTTACAAATTAAAGTCACTGGAGCTGAACTAATCTCAGTTCCCACAGCAGCTGGTATAATTATAGATAAACTGTGCCAATTACTTGTTTATCTAGATACTCAGCACAGCACAACTCCTCAGCAGAAAATACATAACACTACAATTTATGACGAAATGAGATTAATTTCAACAGTCTTGGGTCAAGCCCAATTTTATTGTATCTCACAAGAACAACATAAATGTTCTGTATTTCTTGCTTTCTCTTCCATAAAAAACCCTTTAACCTAGCTCCAAAGCTCTGTGCTGATGAATGTAAATGCTTATCTTCACACACTTTAATTTTTCAAATTAAAATGTGGGAACCAATCTTTTAAATTATGTGGATCTGTAAAATCGTGGAGACAATTTGCATGGGATAAAGTCAAGACCAGGCTGAAAATGCATAATTAGATAGGCAATAACAATATCTTTGAAGTTTGGAGAAATTTCGTTTATCACTTTTTTTTCCAACAATGGAATGGTTTTTGGATGTTGTTTCCAAAACGACATCCAAAATTCAGGCCCCATCTAAGCTTACAGCAAAAGTCTCCTTAACTTTTCTATGGTCATTACTCTGCCCATATCACATATTGTTAACAGAGTTGTATCAGCCTACAGATGACTGTGTTGGCCTGTTCCCTCCTGAGAATGGGAATGTGTTTAAACCCAGAAAAAATTTTTACACAATTCTGGTATAATTTTTTTACATCAAAAGTTGGAATAATATTTTTTCAACTTCTGCGGTTCTATTTATATGCAAATATATTTGGATATATGTACATATGTTCAGATTTATTGCTCATTATGAAAGACTCCTTTTATTAAAGCAGTCTTATCCAATGGGATGATTTGCAATGCTGCTGAGTAGAATGGAGAAATCTCACTGTTTTTTTGAACAGTAAGCTATTTTTTGAACAATAAAATAAAGAAAAAGCTGAAGAAACGCTGAGTTTCTTCTGAGTGTGGTCATCTGCAGATGGTCATTCATTTCAACTGGTGAAAGAGTTTCTTGTATCTTTCAGTGACAAACTAAGTAAGGCTTCTTCTGGTATTTTATTGTAGTGACATCAGCAGATTGCATCTCCTGCTTTCCAAGCAGAAAATAGCCAAGAAGCAAATATCTTCAAAAGCCTTCACACACACAAAAAGGCCGTATTTGACAATTTAACTGTTTTGCCTCTGCACCCTGAGATTCTTCTTGGGATTTGATTTCATTAAAGATAAATATTTTGTGAAGATGATAACTCCCTTTGTAGCCTGAGTAATGCACATTTACTAGCATATGAATCTAGGATACTGGGTTAGAGTTTTGGCTGTGGGATTTATGAAACAATTTGCAATGTGGTTTTTATCATTAGATAGATATCCTGAATCAAATTTTTCTCCTTGCCTGGCTTCCTATGAGACTTTTATGGCTTAGAGAGTTCCCATCTAGTACATGACAGCTCCAATAGAAGGAATATTTTATTGTTTAGTTCAGGTTGATCAGCGTTCTTTTTATTTTTCTAAGGCCATCCAAAGTTCTGTTAAGACTTCAAGGAAAGGTTTTTGGAAAGTATTCAGACTTCAATGGGAACAGAATTAACTGGGTGCAGGCTGCTTTTTGCAAATATTTATCTGAATCCCCTAGGGAAAGGTGTAATACATTTTACCCACTGAAAGGGTCTGCAGTTAGAACTAGTCACAGCGGTGAAGTATCTTGCATTTTGCATTTTCTCACTTAGAGCAGGATTTTTGGTATTATGACCTGCATTATTTAACCACTAGAGTCTCGTTCCAGCAAGAGACTCAGGCTCTCTCTGTACTTGGAAAAAAGAAGTCAGTACTTCCAAAAAATGCAGCCCGAAAATATTGGATTAATCGTCTTTTGAGGGTCCCTGACTTTCTTCTCTGGCTACGCAGAGCACTTGGAAGACATGCATGATTCTTAAGTAGTTTTAATGCTAACACTACAGCCAAATGCTTAATTATTCATTATTATTATATCCATGTCTCAGGAATCCCATTCCCTTAATCTATTAATATACTTCCCAGGTTGCCCACTTCAGCAAGAGTTGAAGGATGGAGAGGATAGAAGTCCCTTCATTTTGTACTACATGCAGAGAGTGAATTATTTTTTTCACTCTTAAAAGTGTTCTGTATGAACTATTCTGAAAACCAATTTTTAGTAATGTCTGGAGTATTGTAATCTGTCCTCCACAAGGTAGAACAGGTCATCCTCATTAGAGCTGATATTTGTGCATTAAGCTCTTTAGTGTTCTCACTCTGTAACTGGATCCCTCAAAAGAAAATATAAAATAATATTATTTCAACAATGAGAAAATTTATATATTAATTCAGTATCCTTCAACTTTATGTTGTTTAACTGCTTACTGTAAATGTGTTGAAATAAAAGCAGATACAGCTCTTCAGCCCTTGGGATATCGTGATCTGCAATTGTTTGTCCTTCTTTAGTATGAGAAGGTATAGTCTGATGGAGTGTAACATAAGCCCCTTTTCAGACCACTTACTGTGGGTTCCTAATTTTGTTGTTGTAACTACTACCAAAAGTCAAGGGAGATAGAAGTAGGTGTGACATCAAAGCTAATCATTTGTATTACCCATTATGACTACTATTCTCTAATGACTGTACAGAGAGTCAGGCTATGGGAGGTTTAATAGCTTAATTTTCCCCAATTATAATATAGCGATTGTGAGACATCTTTTTCAAAACCACTTATCAGAGAAATTGGTTCAGTCTCATTAACTTTATTTTGTGGTTATATAAGCTAAGCCAAACAGGTAGAGAGCTATCCAGGTTGAATGGGGGAGGAAGAGGTCGAGCTCACTTGCCTGAACCCCACCCAAGGGACCCAACCTTTAGTCTTTTCTATCATACGTGAGGGATATTTCAGGAGTACTTCTACGGAAATCACGGAGTGACTTGCCCAAACTCACCATTAATTGCAGAAGAACGGAGCTGTGCTCCAGAGGGCTTTTCCCCTGGCGTTTCTGTATTTACCCAGCCAAAACCATTCTTCTGAATGGAAATGTGACCTGAATATTGGAAAGAAATTACCCATTCAAAATACTGCTTAAAAAAATAATTTAGGTGAATATTGCAGTTTGATATTTTGATAACCACCACAGAATTTGTAAAGGGAGTTTTTAAATACATTGTTTACTGATACTCGATGAACAAGTTGAATGAGTGCATAACAGTTTTTCCTTTCCCATCTCAGTTAAACTTCCCATGTAGTTTGTCTTATGGGGGACAAGCACGCTTTGAAAATATTCCATGCCACAAAACAGCTTAAGTTCTCTTTTCACATAAACTATTTTAAACATAGGCCCACCAGAAAGATTGGGCCCATAAAACCAATATAAAAGTGATGAGAAATGGTTGTATTTAGAAGTAATTTCCAAAATGCAGAGTTTATTCTCCAACTGAGTTGACGGACATCAATAAACTTTTTCACAAAGGCCTATTCTCATAGTGGGCACAATGTCATGAATATATCTGAAAATATGCATCTTCTGTTGAAATGAAAAATAGAGGGTTTACCTAAGTAGAACAGTTTACAGAGCAGGAGGCTAAACCATACAAGACTATTCATGGTCACTAACATGAACTCGAAACTGAGAAATTTTTATTCCCTTTAGGAATGAAAACAATAAAAGAAAGGCTCACATTTTCAGCCTGGAACATTTTCCAAATAAAAATAGATAAACCTACTTGCAATTTATTTTTTTTCTGTGAGATCCAAAAGTACAACCCAGTTAAAATATTTTGGAAGCTTCAATTTTTGCTTTCTCTCACTGACATTTTTGCTTATTGCTGTTGTGACACCAATCCCACATTGGCACTGATCCACACTGTGCTTCTGCCTCATATAGCAGCCAGTCACAGTTCTTGCCTTTTACTGAGTCTGCAGCAATGTAATCCTGTAAGCACAGCCCCGAGAATATCTGCTCATAGCAAAGGCAGTGCTATACAAGAGTAGGAAGATGAGATGGTGTAAACACCACTTGTGGGTCTGTTCACACCAGTTCTAGAGGCAAAGATCCCTTTTCCTAGCCCTGGGTATTTGCCTATTCAGAAAGGCTTCAGTGTTAAATATCATTGCCACTGTAAGAGCGAAAGTCATCCAAAGTTCACCCTCAGGCCAGATGAATGAGTTAGCAGAAGGGGATGGGTGGGCTCTGCAACAGAGTAGTCACTCCATGTCTCTGAGCTGCCTTCAGATAATGGCATTAAAATTGTGCCTTATAATAAAACCCATAGTCATCACCATCATCAGTTTAGCTGCATTACAACTAGACATCTAGAAAAGAAAAGCAGCAAGATTCACAGTAACCTGCAAGTGTAGAGTAGGTACTGATCCTTTACTCAGCCAAAGGTCCTGTTTCCCTGAACTTGTTTTGTTTAACTACCAGGAAACTGTTAAACCACATGAGCACGTAAGCTTCTGTTCTTCAATCTCAATTAGGTTAGGGAAGTTTCAATCACAAAAAACCCCAAACCACTTTATCCTGAGGCTGCTTCAGGGAATGGCAAAGCTCATGAGCAATTATTTGATTATTCTGACATGAGGATCATATTTTTGGTTTTGTAGGTAAAGAAATAACTAACACAACGTCTTCACTCATTTGGACCATTAAATTCAGCTGTAAAGCAAACAAATAACATTCAAAAGCAAAATCACTGACAGTAGTCTCAAATCTAAGTGTGTCCTCTGCTTTTCCCGAGGAGTTGTTATATGATTTTTAATATTTTCTCAGAGTCTGAGTTGGAGTAATGGTTAACTAAATTAAGGGCAGTGCTTCAGCAACTTTATCTTAATTTCTGGGTCGACTTTGAGTGACAAGAAAAGAAAATTACACTCTTATCAGTGGTAACATTTTGGTCACTGGAATTAAAAAAGCAGCTAATTCCTTCAACGAAATGAATGCACACAATTAATAGGTGTTTTCAAAAGACAGTCCATCAGATAGAACTATGAAAGAGCCATTGCTTTTCATTGTAATCTTTAGATATAGTTACCTCTCCCAAGCTAGTTTGAGAACATATATAATTATAGGTAGAAGACGACTAGCATAGGGCATGATGCACTAGCAAGTAATATATCCTAAGAGGATTTATATACCAAAATAGCTAGTGTAATAGATCAGAGATTTGAGAGGAGGATATTGATCTTTGATCTGGTCAATGGACCAGACATCTGGATGTAGCTGGAGCATTGAAGAGGAGGCAGATGAACCTTCAGGTTCAGTTTTAGGCTGCAGGAATCAAGGAAAACCACCCTGTGATGTAGAAACACACCACGATGTGACCCATAACACTGTAAGTGGTGACAAACAGAGCTTTGCTTTAAAGGCACATTCTTGATTCAGACTAAAACATTAATATTTGTTCCCATATTGCCATTTATTGCATTAGCAATTCTCTCTTAACTAAAGACTTGGCAAGGACCTTTATACTTAACAAAAATAAGTAGCTGATTTATTTATCACATAAAAGGTGATACTGGTTCTAAGAAAGTACATACATTTCATCTGAGTTAAGCCCAGTGCTTTTACTGAAGACCAAATCCTAAAGCCTCCATTCCTATATAAAGTCCTACTTAAAAAACTGAAGTATATTCTGTGGAATGAATTCTATGCTAAATAAGTGTAAGGTAGACTAATATTTTGACTCAAAGAAGAAAAGAAAGAAAAACAACATACTACCTCATATTGTTTGAAAAAAACAGTGTACCAAACGACAACATTAAGCCAACAGGAAGGCTTTGGACTTTTTGTAAAAAAAGCTGCAGCTATAAATCTTGCTGAAATCAGTGGTAGCAAAGATATAGTAAAGATCTGGTGAAAGCCAGCATCTTAATACTCTTTAAAAATAATTATTCCTAGAGGTTTTATGTGTTACTCACGTAACTCACTGAAGCAGGATTGGCTGTGAAGCATGTGATGGAAGAGCTTGCACAAAGACTGCTCCTCAGGAGGCAGATTCTGGCAGGTACACTCCATGTGCAGCATTGTGCCCCAGTTGCTAATGTAAGCTGCTTTGCAATCAGCATTTGCAGAACAGGGTATGTCATCCTTTATTAAAGTTTCAAGACAAGCTTCATCATCGTAGCATTTTTTTGTCACGTGTCTCCAACACTTTGAACGAAAAGCTGCGTATTTTTTCCTGGTTTAAAAAAAAAAAAAAGGAAGAAAAGAAGTATAAATGATACTCTAAAAATTGTGATTTCAAGAAAAGATATTTAAGGATCACCACTAAAAGAGAGTGTATTTCCAAGTTACCACTTAAGCCCTAAAAAACTCCAATATTCAGTGATAGCTAGCCTAAATTCTGCTCTGATTTTGAGAAAAAGCAACTGTTCTTCTAATCAGCACCTGTGGAGATTTCCCCAGCAAAACACTGAATTCCAACAGTCTCTGATACTCAGAGAAAAAATGCCAACAGAGGAATGAGACCAGCCATCACGATGAAACCGCACCAGGTGCTGTTCTAGTGGATCAGTTTGTTGGGCAGTGTGCAAGAAGAATGAACACTCAACTTCTTTTACATTAAATAATCTACATTCTATGTCAAGCCCTTGTCCCTCTGAATGCTAACAAAATAAAAAATGTCTAAGGCTCAGGAAAGTGTAAAGTAATTCAATTGAACTTAAACATTAATTGATAGCGGAGATAAATTACATGAAGAAATAACTTATTTCCCAGATCAATAATCTTCAGTTTATTTGCTCTTAGGATGGAATAAAACTGGCCTTTAATGCACTGTATATAACAATAGAAAACATCTATTATTAATTAATTAGGAAATCTGTTGATATTAATTAGAAACAAATTTAGCACTTACATTAAATGTTAGGGGATGATAAAGGTAAACTCTTGTATATTGCATATTAAAATATTTTTCCTTAATCATAAAATTAGGTTATTAATTTGCTGTTGATATTGTGCAGTGGCTATAAGGAAGTCACATGGAAAAGCATGAACTGTTACAATACTGGCTATGAAATTTCTGTAAACATTTTCATTACACAAGCAAAGTTTTCAAAGCAGATGCCACCTCTGTTCTAAGGAATTATTTTTGTTCACCTCCTGATTTATAGATGTGCCTAGCCATAATTCATAGACTAATTTTGCTAATTATATGCACTAATGGTCAGTGCCAGGAAACATTAATGTTCCCAAAATTATGGGGACTTCAGAAATTTTCAGTCATGATATTACATGTTTACACAGGTACAGACATACATTTGTAGCCCAATTATTTCGGCATAAAAAGAGGCAATTCCAACTGATGTCAACCTAAATAATCTGCACAAAACCAAAATCATCTTTTGGCCTCCTGGCATGTTGACTGAAGGTTAATTTGAGCACAGCTTTGAGCTAAAATTCAGGTCTAATTCACAAGGGAACTGGTAACAAAACTGAAAATCCAAGTGTGCCATTCACAAATGGTGGCAGTTAAGCAGAATTACAAACATGGGCTAATCCTGTTGCAGGTTTTTTTAAACAAAATAAAATGTTGAAAGGACATTATTCTTCGTAAGTTTGGTGGTCTCTGCATGTGCAAGAGAGTTACACGTTACTTNCTGCATATTCTTCATATTCTTCACACTATAAACTATTCTTCATAAGTTTGGTGGTCTTTGGTGCAAGAGAGTTACACGTTACTTAAGAAAATTACATAAGAAGCAGTTTAATACCATTTAAGAAAGTTTTATTTTGTTGAAGTCATGATTCATACAAGCTGATTCATACATCTTTTTGCAAGAATCAGTGTGTTTGAGACAAAGAGAGTAAGACAAGTCTTCTGAACAGGCCAAGTTGTTTGTATGGCTGTGGGTACAAAGGGTCAGACTCTGTGCTTGGAAAGGTAATTAACCAAACAAACTTCATCTGGTCTGCTGCACCACTTGGGCAAACTGCTAGAGAGCAAAGGTGCAGACGGGCAGGTGTTATCTGAAGAAAGTGGTAATGAAAATATGCCACAGTATTGTTTGTCCAGCAGAAATGGTGTTATGTGTCATGACAGCGGCAGAAGAAAAGCCCACATCAGATTCAGACCTTTCTGAAAATTAATCTTTTCAGTTAACTTGTGAAATTACTTCTGGAATTACCACAGTTGATGAAAACATCTGTGAAGATGTCATACACAGCAGAGTCAGTCAGAAATAATTTTGTTACAGATAAGATATATAGCATATATATACAAAAACGATTTGATCAAAGTATTATTCCAAGGCACCTTACTGTGCACAATACTGCTACTACTAACCTGCAGAATTCATTCTCTTCACACATATGGATTACATTCAGGCACGATGGGGCTGGAACTGCAGTAACTGCACAGGGCTTGCCATGGAGAAGTTCTTTGGCTCTGTGGCAGGATTCATCATGCTGGATACAATCACAAAATATCATCATTTGAGCAACTTCTAAAGGCATGTTTTGATAGAAGAACTTTATGGCTGCTTGACATTCTTCCATGTTGCACTTCTTATTTACTGAGCAAACTTTAAGGTACAGGGACAACTGTTTGTTACATAATTCATCTTCAACGCACTCCCTGTTCACATCCAAACAGGTTCTATTTGTTGTGTACACTAAAAAGAATAACAGTTTTAAAATGAAATCACAAGAAAATTTTTCTCAAGTGATGACTGGTAGTCATCCTGTCTGCAACATTCCCAGTAAAAACAAGTCTGACTGCCAAATTTTCTGATCCAGCTCTTCCAGCAATGCTTCTTTTAAACCTATTGTGTAGTCTTCATACTTCTCTCTTCCACTGCTTGGCCCTCATAAGCAACCCTCCTGAAACTGCTGAAATCTCCATTGTTAGCTAGGCTATGTAATAAGAAATGAAGAGAATATAAACAGCATTTTTGTGCCTTCAAAATTAGTTTACGTATTTCTAGACTGCGCTGTAAACCTTCCAAAAATATCTAAAAAATTCTGCCCCTAAAATGTTTATAGGATAAGACTTGCCTGTTTAAATCTAACAGGATCACAATTATTACCTGGCATTTCTGAGTTCTTATCTACCCAGTAGCTTAACTGAAAATATGTTGGATCTGTTGACTCCCTGCTCATTCATTTGAATGAAAAGTATTAGTTTTAATCTCAAGGTACATTGCACACTATCTGAAAACAGAACTAAAATTATTTATTACGATTCATAAGTAAATTCAGACTTACCTTGTTTTGAGAGAGCAGATAAACCCCACTGTAATTTTGTTTCCATACTAATATTGTCTAGAAGAAAAAGATACAGATACAGGCATAAATGATAAATTATGTCTCATCTTAGCTTTTTAACTTTAAAGTATTGGCTGTCTTGCTTGCATAGTGCCAGTAGTAAAAATGAACAAGAATAAAACAAATTAGTTTCACTGAGTAGAACCCGTTAACAAATTCTAAACCCTCTGTTGCATATATTTATAAGTTTTGGTATCAAAGCACAGTTAATCAAAGGCTGCTGATAACATTCTTTACATAATTATTGAACCTGTGAACTCAAGAATAGTTTTTTAGAGCTTCTCAGTGCATTATAAAGTCAGTTTTCTTGTGAATAAATAAAAGCCAGAGGCCTTAACGTGTTCATCAGTGGACTAGTTTTCAAGTTGAACCAGCTGCTTGTCATGACCTAAAGTCAAGGAAGGCAGACAATTTTTGCTATTAGAAAATTATTGTTAATGGTCTTATACTGTTCCTAGTCACAGAGAAAAACTAAAATGGACTGATTTGGATCACGTCAAATCAAATTAACATATTGAAGGACAGTAGTATTTGCACCCAGGCTATCATTTTTCTATCATATTGTGAGTTCCTTTATAAACAGGCCTTTCAAAATGAACTCATTTGCAATGTTAAACTACAAATGATTAAGAAAACCTTTTTCACAGACTGTGGATGCTACTGTTACATATGAAAGCATCCACACTGCTGGAATAACACTAACCTGTGTCAGTGACCAGATTTTTCTCATCATCATCAGCAGCAGCATTATAGTCATCATCATTGTTGTCATCGTGTCCACTGGGTGCTGAAGCTTGGCTCTCTTGAGAGTATTGTAAACAACGGTTGTTAAATATTCCCTTCCATATCTTAATGCATCTCATCTGAAGTGGCTCTGAGCACTTGCACTGTCCCAGCACTGTTTCCATCAGTTCTTTCCACGCTGACAAACACTCCTGGTTGACCATTGGAAACCTGCACTTTGCTGCATCTGCCTGGCACGCTCTCTGGAAGCTCCTGTACAGGGCAAAGCAGGAAGGGTCCTCTCGACAGCGCTGTTTTGCAGTACGGCAATCGTTCTCCGATTCTTCTGAGTGCCTTTTGTCTTTGGGGATTCTGTGCTGCCTAAAACTCAGTTCAGTGTCTGATCTTGAGAAAGATTCCAAATATTCTGTACAAACAGATACAAACAGAGATATAAATCAAATGGAAGATGGAGCATCATCACAGGCCAGCACAAAACACAGGAAAAGGGCAATTGTTTTAATGCAATACACTGAATGAAATAGCCCTAGTTTCATTCTGAGCTATATGTAAACACGTAATAATTTCAGTGTCTTGCAGACTAATGAATCTTCCCCATGCTTACTGTGTGCTGTTAGCTGTATAGTACAGTCCCCTTTAACAATTCAGCTGCAAAACAGTATTAAAAGAAATTGTCACTAAATTACTGCATATAAAGGGATACATTTCACATAATTTTAACCACCTACAGATTGAACATATCATGGATTATCATCTTAATCCAATGCATAATTTGTAAAGAGAAAATCACAATGCCAGCAGATGGTTCATTCATTACTTGAAATAGTAATTTAAGTTAGGCAGGGAGAGTTACTCCTGAAAGCACCAATCAACTCTATCATTTGTAGGTAAACTCAACACTTGTGTAACTCCATATGAACTTTCTTTCTATGCTACTGAGAAATGTCATCTCAATCAGCAAAAAAAATATAAAATTTCTTCATTTTGCTAGAAGCAAAAGCAACTGCTCCAATGACATCAGTGTCAGGTCTTAGACACCCATCCTTCATTTTTGGGGAAAGGAGTAACACATCAGGATATTATTTCCTCGGCAATAAAGCCATATATTCTACTACTATTTGATGTATGCTGTTTGATGCCAGAAGGGAGTGATGGATCAGTGCCAGGAATCAACTTTGGAGCTCACTTTCCAGACTCTCATTCACTGGCTGATTTTAACTCTCTTTTGTCAGCTTTGCTAATCATTATGCCACAAGACATCGGATCGCAAACTGCAATTTCTCCGTGCACCAAGTAATTCTCAGTTACAGAGATAGGCTTTCTGAAGGGATAAGAGTTCTCAGAATAAATAAAACATAAATTGAGAGGAGCTGGGCCCACTGATTACAACAGAAATTTTAAAAGATGCATTTTACATATTATGTACAGCTTTATGAAGGTGGTGACTATGTTTCCTACATCCAATAACCTCTCCCAGATGTAGTGAAGGTGCTCCTGCAACACAGTGTGACACAACTGCACCACTGTGCATGCCCGTTCCCTCACATTCGCATTCATAAGGTGGCTGGATGTGTCTCTCTATATATAACCTAAATCCAATGGTGCTCAAACCTCCTTGGGCAATGAGTAACCCTCAACACACATTGTGTTTTCACTCTTGCTTTTCAGGGGATTGAGCAAGAGCCTTAGAAACTATCTGAATTTATCACATGCACTTTATTGGTTTTGTTTCTTTTAAAGCAGGTATGGCATTTGTTTCATATGGAGTGTGAGTATCATTGAAAAGACAAAACTAATTTGCAGGGGAATTCTCAGATTTGAGAAATACGTCAAGAAACTTGAATCCACTTAAAATGAGGGTTACAAAATTACTCGGTTTGGTCTTCATAATTAAAAATTCATGTTTAGTTACCTTTATTAATGCTGCACTGTTTCCCAAGCAAAGTAGTGATGCTACAGATATTGTCTGTAGTGCAGACACAGTTTTTAAATTCTGGGTATTCATCAGCCAGGACCTGGATAATTCTATTACATCCAACAGTGTCTTCTGCCTTGCACTTATTACCTAGAATTCACCATTAAAATTATAATGTTGTTAATGTTTATGAGCGCTTAAGGGATATGTTTACATAAAACAATTCAATTGAAGCACAAAAATAATACGCTTTGCCAACAGAAGATGGCTTGCACTTAATTTTGTTTGAAAACCTGTCATAATTTACAAATTTTAAATAATATTCAGAGTAATATAATAAAGTTACGAGTACAATATTACCTTCCTTTATTTGATCTGACCCATTGCCAGAATATCTGTTCTCATTTACAAAGTACATAAAACCTCTAACTCATACCTTTTATTCTAAGTAGGTGAGGCACAGAGACCAAACTGAAAAGGTGCAAAGGAGTGGAGGGGCACATCCTGAACTGAGGCCCTGAGAGACTCATCTCGGTACTGTGTAGAAATGAGGTGCCTGGCATAGGGACAGGAATTCACAGTGTAGGCTAAGGCACTGACACATAACAGAGTGTGAGGGAGAAGACACAGACGGCAGACCCTGTCCTATGATAATGGTGATGCTAACCCCAGGCTGAGGAGATGTCAGCACTAAGTCAGACACTCTCATGTGAGGATGGCACAAGCCTACAAATGCCATTTGGATATACTCTTGGACAGTTACTCTATAGAACCACTTCACTGCCTGAGAATGATAACAAATTTAAATTAGTCCAAGAATATTCTGGTTTTTAGGTTTTTTTATAATAAAAATAAGGGAGAAGTTAACATAAAAATGCAGAAGCCCTAGCTTGCCAGCCCAGTTTTAAGCCCACTGCTTGTGTGTGCACTTGGACTCAATGACAAAGACACTCACACAGGCTGTCAGATCCTATTTTCCTTATATGTGTAATAAAAATAAACAGCATATACTTGTTTGTGTACAAAGGTAAATCAATCAACCTTCCACTTTATGAGCTAAAAGTTTTTCAAAGTATTTTATTATTTATTAGAGAGTTACACGTTACTTAAGAAAATTACATAAGAAGCAGTTTAATACCATTTAAGAAAGTTTTATCTTGTTAAAGCCATGATCTGCCTTGTCAAAACAGGTAGGCAGGTACCCAAACCAGCACATTTGCTCTCTTCACCTCACAGTTAGTGCCTCACAATATGTCAGGTAAGAAGTATGTGGTTCATGAGATCCAAGCAGATCACAGGGCAGCATGAGGATCAGCATCTACTGAGCACATTGGCTATTTTCTCTGCCCTGTGAACATTGCTGTCTGGCTTCCTGCCTTGCTGCTTCCCCATGAGCCTGCAGCAGCAGAGACTGTGCACTCGCACTCCAGTAAAACTGCAAAGTGAGGAGCCATGTGTCACCACCACCATGGGCAAGCTCTAATGTGATTAGAGTTTTAACATCATTTATATGTTGTTGTCACAAATAGCAGCGGAAAGTAATGTAGGTGAAGTTCTGCAGGAGGAAACTGCATTTTGCCTGTGCCTGAAGGAACGAGAATCAGCTATTCCAGAACACACGTCCCCATCATGCCAGCCCTTTTTCAAAGAGTGTATGCACTGCCCTTCCTGCAGTTGCTGTTGCTAAGGAGGGTTTGGGGGTGTATCAAAAAATGCACTGCTACATGGGAATGACAAAGACCAGCAAGAGCTGCAGTTCCAGTCTCTGTTCCCACTTCACCCCTTGTATAAGCAAAGGAGGAGGTGATGGTGCCTGGGCTTGCCTGTATCTCTCCAGCCACATCTTCCACTTGCCTCCCGAATTTTCAGAAGTAGGGCATGACCTGACCCTTAGCCCTCACACTTTCAGTAACCAAGATCTACTGAGGGTCATGGACATAGAATACTCCCTGACCAAGAAACTAGGCTGGAAATAACATGGTGACATGGGAACTCTGGAGGCTCAAGAAGGTACGTCTCCTCTATGGTTTATCAAGTGAGTAAGGAATAATAGAAAAATTTCAGGAGAAAAAATTTCATAGGTAGAAAAAGAGCAACAAAGATCAGGAGGGGCTTGGGTAAGAATTAGCTTATTCACAAAATTTATGACTGTCTTCTTCAAGATCCTGAGGACACTTCAAGGGTGGAGGTGAGTAGAGGTAGAAGAATAAAACGCATGAAATCCAGTATATCTTATACAGCACCCCAGCCTCACTGAGCTCACCTGTGTTCATGACACCAACATGTCATGGTCAGAAATCAGGCACAGGGCTGTGTTCAGAATGGCCCCAGGTGCTGTGAGCTGAGTCATAGCAGCTGACAGCCAGCAGTGAGAGGAAGGTTGTGGGGCTATGAAAATAGAGATGGCATAGACAGAATCAGGAAGCACATCAGATTTACGGGATTCCCTTGCCTGACTTCTGGAAAACTGTATAGAAATAACCTATTATCAGTATTGGTCTGTTTGTACACTGTATTGATTCAGCTGTGATGAACAGCAGAGAATATTTTATTGCTGGTCTTCAATTATTGCTGCTTTACCAGTGATTAGTTACAGGTAATATATTTTATCTCACACACATGCTTCCAAGGCATTTCTTGAAAAAAAAATAAAAAGCCATTTAACCTAATGTTTGGCAGCCATTATCCGTAATTAGATTTATTTATAGGTACATAATTCAGATACAAGTGCGACAGAGTAGAAGCTGACACTTCCAAACTGATAATCTCTGTTCTTGCATAGTCAGCTCTTCCGTCATCTCAGTGGGAATTGCATTTGAAGACTGCAGAGGAAAGTCCTTGGTTTTCCCCTCTAGCACCGGTGACACCACAGCCCAGACCTCCAGAGATCCCTTCCAAACTCAATATTCTGTTATCGTAAGAAAATTACACTCATCCAAATCTAATTCAAAATGGGATTCCTTAAAATTTAAGTGATCTGAGGTTTTTTGCTTTGAACACAGATGTTTCAAGTTCAGAAAAATTAAGAAAATTTATACTTCTTGTTAAATAAGAGCTCAGAAATATCTTTTTTTTTTTTTTTCAGTGAAATAACAGAAGGGAAAAAAAACCCCAAACCAACCAACCAACCAAGAAAAGCCCAAAAGTTGGAAGAAGGATTGGACTCAGAGGACTATAAACTGAGACTCTGGAAATGCTGTTGCAGTAGAGTAGGGAAACAGCGATCTAAAGTTTGACAGGAAAAGGAGTGACTTAGGCAGTCAGACGGAGAGTGTTCCCACACCTGCTCTGAAGAGCAGAAGACAGAGGTCTTGATAATCTCGCAATTAACTTTGAGGTTACAGTCTGAGGGGACTGAATTATTGAACTCACACCATGGAGTAGGAGTGTAATTATCATTTGTAGTTAGGCTTCGCATAAAGAAATTAACAAAATAAATATTTGCCCCCATTAGCCATTACCTTCAAGTAACACATCTGTGCTCAGAACTGAAGGGTCTTTTCCATTCCTACAGTTCATCCATGAAGTTTTTAGACTTGCTCATGACAGACAGTATCATGTTACTCTTACTAATAATGCTGCTCATAGATTTTCTATCTCTGTTTCTGTGGGGTCTCTAAGAGGCACCATCAGCTGTCTGACTGGATTTACATGCTCTGGGATCATGGTATCTAATAAGCACATTTAGTATAATTTGTCCGAGACCCAACACAATACCTGAGTGCTCTGCAATCCTGGAGAGTCCTTGCCAAAAGCTATTATCCTTCAAAAACATACAGATGCAAAAACAGACAAGCAATCGCAATAAGAATTTATTTCTGTACGATTTCTCTGGCCAAGTCACAAACACCTTAAGTATATAGGAGGATAAGTAAGATAAATGGTATATTATGGGACAACGCAGCATATCCAAAGGGGAAATCACAGAAGTAATCATGCTGGTCCACTTCATCTGGTTGCAGGGTATAATCAGTAATAGACTACAGCACAAATCCTGATCTTTATGTCAAGTAGTCTTGGTGCTAATGACTTTGTCAAAGATGTGAGAGAAGCAAATTCAACTTGTTGTGATTTGGGGAAGAGGTCTGGTTCTAAAGAGCTCATCTTTAGGTCACTTGAGCCTGAAAGTACTGCATATTCCAATACTACTTTTTTTTTTTTTTTTT
>VXAY01006178.1:199196-261595 GCA_013399855.1 Oxyruncus cristatus
GGTCTGCGCGGTGTTCCGCGGGTCCGGCAGTGCCTCCGCGTTCCGTTCGCACTTGATTTCCAGGGAAACTGACAGAGCAAGTGTTTGGCTGCTGTCTGTAAGCTCTTTAGAAAATGCCTGTTGCTGTGTCCGATCATCTTCTGCAAGCGCTTCTCAACACGTTTTAGAAGTGAATTTGTTTGTTTTCATCTCAGGTGTGGAACAGGACCGTGATCTGTAAAGGAGAGAGAAGACCTGTGGAACATGTTAGACTCGGACCAGGGGAACAACTAGCCAGTCTGTAATCTAGATCCAGACTGGATTATGAGTCTAACTTCAGGAGTATCACTAAAATACGTCAAAAAACACTTCACCATACAAAAGTAAGTAGCTGACCCGGTACTCAATAAAAAATAAATCAGCCATAATGCGTGCAATCATACACCTGCTGGCTTCACTGTGTGCTCTTTGCTTTCGCACTGAAAGGAGGGGGAACAACAGATCCATATTGATTTCTTCATGCTACTCATGAATCTTGTATTCACTACAGAACACTTTTAACTGGATTTGGTCCTTGAATGCTTAAAACAAAAAGATATAATAACACTTCCAGGTTATGTATCAAAGACATACAGTGGTTGAAATCCTGTCCCTATTGACAAAGCAAAACTTGACCCAAGTCCAGATTTTGCTTATTTTTTGTTTAGCTCTGGAAATTTCAATCTTGCATATACTGTTATTTTTAACACGATTTTTAGCTTATTTATTTTATTGCATTATTTATTTAAATTCCTAAGGACAAAATTGCTAAATATTTGTATGTTTTTAAATCGTATTCAATAAATAATATGTTACTTCACCCAGTATATCCAAAAGCCACAGAAAAACCTGTAGTAGAAGGAATAATCTGAGAGATGAATATAATTTTAGCTGTGAGACAAATTTTAGGTTTGAGAGCTAACTAAGTCTTGGCCTTAAACCATAATAACATGTAGCAGTATGTTATCATAAAGCGAGGGCTGAGTTAAGCTAATATTTAGTGTGCCTTCCCTGCTATAAAGCACTCGCCAGGTTAATAACATGGATTTTTATATTAACATGGATTTTTGATATCAACAACTTTGATAATATCAGAGAACGAGATGGTACCGCCTATGCAGTCCAGAAGAAAAGGGAAAAAAAAATGCCTTTTTGGAGGTGGAGAGGAGGAGATATTGTCTTGCACTCATTGTGACTGCAGGACACAAGCTTATCACTACAGTGACAACAGGAAAGGAGAAATAGGTCAAGATATCAGACCTCCAAGGCTGTGAAATACGTTGAGAGACAAAGTACTAAAATGATGGTGGCACAACAATTTATATCGGCAGAAACAAATTATGTTGTGATTTAAACGCCATGTTCAGTGCTGCTGTGGCCAAGCAGAAACAATGGCATGAGAATTCCATTTCTATGCTTCTGAGCTTGCAGTGGAAATATTAGAATATCAAAGCAGCTAGAGGCAAAACCCAATTAAGGTTCAGCTTTCAGATAATTTTCAATATTTGTACACTGGATAAGAACTGCTCATTCATCACCTTTTTTTTTTTTTTTCTGGTGGATAAGTCCAGAAGTTCCTTTAAAATGCTTCAATTTGTTTCACATGCAAAGGGCATTACATTCCATATTGCTCTTAAAATCTTACCCTCTCTTCTCATAGCCATTTCTATCTCCATTAGTAACTACTCCTCACTATTTGATTTATTTCTCCCAGTGATTATTTTAATTAGAAATACATCTGGTTAATATTTTGAATGTATCCAAGTATTTGGATCTTTCTGGAGTAAAAGGCCCTAAAACTGGCAAAAAAACCCCTACCACTACTATACACAAGAAGTCAACAGATTTTTAAATGCCTGTGGAGTCTTTGCAATGAAATGGTGCCTGAAAACATATCAGAGCTAAAGAAGAAAAATTCTAGGTAGTTCTTGAATTTTGCAAAACTAAAGAAATAAGAACATGAATATTTGCATAAAAAATATTTATTTCATAAAAGCCAGACATTTTTTTCATTAAAATAACCAAATCTTTACCTTGAGAACCATATTTAACCAATTTTTAGCTTGATTACCAGAGTCTGTGGCAAGAAGTTCACAGTCCTTAGTTAACACTCTCTAGCTATCCTTAAAATTTCAAATCCTAGGTAAGTTCTGATTGTATCATTTGTGTCTGAAAGGTATGCTTTTCACTCAACAAAAACTGTCCAGAGAAGCACCTAGAATCATGTGTTAATGTCTCATCTTTTATTTATTTTCTCCACATAAAAAGTACTGTTAAGTAAAAGTTATGGCTAAAAGAAATTCCTAAAAATGTTGGAATATTTTAATTTTGGAGATCTAAGTGGAAACAAGAAAAGACAAAAAAAGAGAACAAAAGAGACATTTTCTACAAAAGAGAAAATTAAGTCCGGAACCTCCATTTCTAAGATGTCACAGAAGACCTGCAGGCGCCCAAAACAGCCAATGACCTTTAGTGATGTTCTTGCCTCAGAACCGACTTCACAAACACTATTCCTCCCACTGGCATTAAGGTAGCAGCAAAAAGAAGACAAGTTGTGTTGGCAGGTGGTATTCACTCCCCTTTAGAGAGATGCTACTTAGGACTTTCCCATGAGTATCACTAACATTGTTATTTTAGTTCTTTGTTTCCTGGCCCAGGTGAGGAATACTGTACCCTTTCCCTCCCTGTTAATACCACAGGGATGTGGGCAACACACCTGACAAGGCTTAAGAATTTTGCTGGTTACTTGTGTGTGACCTCTGACCCGTTATGTTTGAAAAGTATATATATTCCCCTTCAATGCTATTCAAGTTTTCTTAGATAACCAGGTACTTTCTACATTCTTTCTCTCTCTTCAAGGAAAAGCTAAAAATACATTTTCTGAAAGTGTAGCCTTCCAAAATTTGGGCATAATTGACATTTTATGTCTCAAATAAATGATTACTGACAATTATTTTTCATCTAGGTTACTATACTAGTTTTATTTTTTTTTTTTAATTTTTACTTGCTTATATGAAAACAAAAGAAAAACTTAGAGGATTTTTCAAATTCCATTTTCCTTTTCTGTAATGTTTTAATTCAGCAGCTGTTTGTTCAGTCATTTCAAATTATATAGAAAAAAGTATATCTTGTTTCCCATTTTAAGAATTCTATATTATCTGTGGTTAAAGAGCAAAAATAGCCTTCTAATGGTAAAGAAATTGCAATAGCTATGAAATCAAATCCTGCTGTGCTTTTCACAATTATTTGGTGTTTCTTTTTTTAGAAGAGACAAAGTAAAATAATTTCTTGAAATAACATTGACATAATAGCTATACTCAAACATTAGGCTTACACATAGGAATATAGAAAATTCTATTGTTTTATTTGATATTTAAACATTCCATTTAGATATTTCACTTTCTTATTTTTTTAATTGAAAAAGAGTATTCTCCTTTTTCTCTTTTAATAGAAAACTTCTATATTTAAACAAATGCAATTTTTTTTTTCTCTCACTTAACACCAGTGTAAACAGGGAGCAATTGCAACGTCAAGTAAAACAGCTGTTGAAGGAGGCTAAAGCATAAAGTGATTAAGCACTTCATAAAACTATAGCTGCCATGATAGATAGTACATTGCATGACATTAGATCAAAGCAAAACCTAGGAAAAATATTTACATAAGTTACTCAAATAACACCTAGTCTGTGGATAGTTGGCTTTTCAGAAACATTTGAATACGTGAGACTTTTTTCTATGTCAAATGCTTTTTAGAGAAAAACAAGTCCTCCCTTCCATCTTACCCTTTCTTTTGAAAAATCTGAACTGAAATGCAAGAATAGTGCCACAGGGTAATTCTGACAGATTAGTCTTTTTCTAACCAATAGGCCACATTTATCTAGTAAACTAAGTCTCCAGTGATGCACCATCTTCATCCTTTAAAAGAAAAATGACAATACACAGTAGAAAGCCCCAGGCCAGGGAAATTATCCCATAATGGGAAAATGTATGACTGAGTGCTTTATCTATCAGTCCAATGAGATATCACCTCTATAATTTCCAGAGATAAATATTTTATTTCAGTTGTTGAAAAATCAACATTTTCTTGGCATATAGATTTGTTAATTGCTTGTATCTTACTAATTTTAGTATCAAATGGCAGCTGAGGGAGAAATCAAGAAAACAAGAAAGAAAACCAATGTTTTCTAAAGATCTTCAGAGATCTTCTGGAACAACACAGATATTATGGACTAAAATGAGCTACAAAAGTTAAAATGTCCTGTCCTTCAGGGGTGCTGACACTTGTTATTCCTATTGGCCTGAGCAGGAATTTTGAGCCTATAGCACCATTGAGCATCACATAAATTTTATTTAAATAGTTACTTTTTAGGCACTCAAGTCTCAAGAAAAAAAGAAAGGCTTTTAGTGTAAATTTATGAAAACATCTGTGACTTTCAGCACTTTGGGTTCACACTTTAGAAGCATGTCTGTGCTTGGAAAAGTAATGTGGACTCTCCCAAAATCAATCGGAAGTGAAAGGTCCATAATGAACATAGAATTTATAGAAATCATTTATAGAAAGAGGATATAAATAAATGATGTTTGAGACTTCTTTCAAAGACTTAGATTTCTTTATATGATACATTTTAGAACATTTCACAGCATCTAAAATATATAAAAATAAATATCTACAGTATTTACAAAGTATGATACAATACGATCTTTAAAAAGGCTTGTAAAGACATGTTCTTTAGCTCATACTGAGGTAAGTAGGTTTCTGTAAGACTGAGAAAATATAGGATAGGCAGTTATTCTGAAGGAATCCCTTTGTCTAGTTGTTGTAGTCTGTACCACACCTAAAAGCATGTGCCACTTTCTGGTGGTTGTAGTGTATTGAGCCAAAGTCATCCTTGCTGCAGCTCCATCGACGTAAGTTTTGTTATGCTAGGGATGAATTTATCCCACTCTACATTCTCTGTGTTGAGAGTGTCTTCTGCAGAAACCCTCATGGCTTCATCTATATTTGAAGTCATGTTCATTCCTGGTATGTGGAGGTGCAGTTCCATTGATTTTGATGGGTTGAGCACAGCTGGGATATCTGTAGAAAAAATAAAGATTCTAAGATCATTTTACTGTTTGTAGTAGGTAGCTGGCTGACTCACCCTCTGATTGTCACTCTCTGGACACTATGCAGGTGATGACCTATTAACAAAATGGTCTTCCAGAAAATGTTCAAAATTGCATTTGCAAATTTTAAGTGAAAGCTTCTTGACTGAAGACTAAGGGCATTTCTGATGCATAAACCTTGATTTTGTTGTTGTTTGCTTGGTTGGTTGGTTTTTTTTTCTTTTAAACATTTTAATGTTCTGCTACTACTTATTTAATATGCACTGTCTGGTAAATTGCCCTCTGGTTCCTTATCCAGATGCCACTGTGACCAGCAGAACACTACAGCTTCCTGTGTACAAGTCAGTCATGGAATCATTGATAGTTTGGGTTGGAAAAGACCTTTAAAGACCATCTAGTCTAACCACCCTGCCATGAGAACAGGACAGGCAGAGAGAAGATAATTACAATAACTAAGAAACAAAGGGTGAAACATAATCTACGGGTACACTTTCATCTGGGTTTCCTGGTTGTAACTTTGCTTGTGCCATACATATAGGCAATACTAATGAATTCAGGGAAAAAACCCCATTCCTTCTCTTGTAAATGAAAAGTGGCTTCCCAACTGTTCCTGAACACATGCAATAACCTACCCATCAGGAAAAAGAACATAAAATGTTGGAAAAGAAATTAATGTGAATTTCTTATTTGATCAGCCTCACACCAGAATGCATGCTAAGCAGGTAATTTGAAATAGTAAAGGACATGTCGGTAGTTCAACCTGTACACACAATTTTGGTTAATATCTTTGTCATGAAATATGCCACAACTTCAGATAATTAGCTCAGAGTAGAATATAGCTGTTTATAAACAAATTCCAATGACAGGGAAAATTATTTTTATACTTTCAGGTAATTGTTCTTTAATTAGAAGTCTAAAGGAAGTAGGGATCCAAAGAAAATATCTATATAGAATATGATTACTTTATCCCCTCCCCAACTGCAACACAGCTTTTGAAATTAATGTGATGAAATTTTCATCAATATATAACCAAAGTTGTAGCATATTCTATAAAACATTTCTTTTAATTTACTTTTCTTATAGTCAGCCCTTAATTGTAAATCCCTTTTTCTCTCTGTGTGCTCACTCATATCCAAATATTGTTGTATGCAGAGTTAGATTTTACTTTCACGGGATCAAAAGACATGGGGACAAATACAGTAACAGCAGGTAATAGGTGCAGTACCATTTGATGGAATTGTGTTTATGTTGGTCAATACAACGTGTTCTGCAAGTTTTGAAACATTATCAAAATTGCTGATCTGGGTGGTCAAGGACTTCCGACTCTCTGTACTGGCATGACCTCTGGTGAACCGTTCATCGTGGTGGCTGCCAAAGATGCAACAGGAAAATGCTGCTTTAAATTCTTCTCTAAATTTCCCTGTCAATCACAAAAAGGACTCATGAAAAAAATTGTACTATAAACCACATTTCATCCAACTTCATAGATTAGAAAAAAAAAAAAAGGAGCTATCAAAAACAAAATTAGCACAAATCACCCGGACGCTCTTCTCATGCAGAAGTAGGAAATCACAATTTCATCATCTTGGAGAAAGATAGAAGAAAAATAACCTTTCTAAGAAGGTATGTGAGGTGTAGTGTGAAGACTGAATTATTCTTGGCTAGACAGAATGGACAAACTAGAATGATTAATAAAATCATGACATAGGTAGTCTGTTGATTGTTAAATATATAACAAAAAATTAATTGAGCAATCATAGGCTTAAATGATTGAATCATTACTTGACATGTGAAATGACAGAGCATGGCTAATTTGTGTTTCACCATTAAGATATTTGAAAAGAAGATTCAAAGTGTTCATCAGCCCATTAGTCTGCTTTTGGGGCTCATAGGAAATTGTTCAGATCATCCTCACACTATACACCACAAAAAAACTACAGTGGGCAAATGTGTAGTGAGAATCAACAGAGTTTTGCCTCCCTCTATATAGCTGCAATACAGCTTTAGGTCCTTTGCAGCTTTAGCTGCAATACAGTTTAGGCCCTGATTTTCCTCTGCATAGCCAAATGATACAAATACGAAAAAAGACAGAACTGTACTAGTAAGTAAACAGCATCCTGGCTGGTTCTTTGGCCTTGAACTTAGTTGGCACAATCTGGTCATGCAAGTACTATTAGAGACTCACAGCCTCCAAACCCCAATACCTACATACAATATGCTGGCTGGGCATAGCCCCTGGATTGTGCTACCTCCCAGACAGTATCCAGGGAGTGTTTAGCAGAACAGTAATTGTTTCAGATCAAAGTAATGCCAGGAAGTTCTCTACAAAATTAATGTCATGGACAGTCATATTCAAGCACTTGGACTCAGGCCCTGGCACTGTCCAGGTTAGTTATAGGTAGATAGCCTATAACTTGTTCCAGGAAGAGGGTCTAGCCCCCACTGGAGGAGCTGAGCTGATGTTACGCAGTCATTAATCTTATTTGCTGTGGCTCATTAAATTCAAACTATACATTAAACTTGAATTCTACGTAACTGTAACTTACCACTGAGGAAGTTATAAATAATAGGGTTGGCTGCACTGTTTGCATATACAAGCCAGTGTGAGAACGTGAACCAGGCATATACAGTTTCTCTGTCATCAGCATGATTAAACATCCCCAAAACCCTACAGAAAGAGAAAAGCAAACCCCAAAGATTGCAAAATTAGAAATTATACAAAAAGATTTTACAACTTCTAGCCTAATTTTATCCCTGATGACCTATTTGTGGTATCACAGAAAAGCTGATTCAACAGTACTCTCTTCCTTGAGAGAATAAAGTCTTCTCCCCAGTCCTCATCTTGGTGGTTTAGCACAACAGAGGCCATCAGTATTTTACTTTGCTATGGTACAGATACACAACTTTTCTGCCAAGTAACCAAAGTCATCTGGTGTCAGATAAGCAAAGAAAAGATGGGAAAAGTTCCTTTTGACTTACTCATGTCATTGAAGTTCCTGGCTCTAGGCCCACTCTCCAATAAATAGGGGCTCTGGAATTGAAAAAGCATGTAACTGGCCCCAGCCCTGAGGCTACAGGAGCAGCTTCTGTCCTCCAGAGAAATCGGTATTTTCCGGATTCCTCACACCTCACTTTTGCCATTTCAGTGAAAATCTAACTCTGGGCCTACTCTGCTGTTGTTTGTTGAGGTAGCCTGTGTAGTTCCTCTGTTTCAGGTCATAGGTTCCTGAAGAGCGTTCTGGAAATACTTCTTCCTCACCACATTTCCTACCAAGACTTGAGAGTGAAAACTACTTAAATTAGGCCACAGGAAAAGGCCAGAATTGAGCGGGATGTATTTAAGCATTGAAACTATTCCTTAAAAAATAAAATGGTCCAATAACATTACAGTAAAAAAAGCACAAATAAAAGGCTAGTTATTTTTTAGGATATTCAAATCTTCTGCTATATGCAGTTATTTATTGGTATTCCAGAAGGCTTATGAGATGTAACTTTACCAAAGCCTGCCTATCAGGCACTGTACAAAAAACAAGAGTGTACACCATTATATACCAAATGAACAGGAGGAAAAAATGATAAAGGAAAGTGCAGCTTCATAAGGCTTTGCTGAATTAGAATTCATATAAAAAAATTTTACAACTTCTAGCCTAATTTTATCTCTGATGACCTGTTTGCAGTATCACAGAAAAACAATTTCAGGCTAACTGAAAGGTTTAGCCTAAGGTCTAAAAATTGTACGTGAGGGCCTTAGGTTTGAACTGAGAATTTCACAGTCCTTGGAGCCAAGCCACAACACTGCAGTGCTGCTAACCTTCAGCTGCTGCTTTAGTTAACTGCACTTCCATGGGTGTATTTACAGCAACCAAGCTGTAATCCCATGTAAATAACAAGGTTTAATGAGGAGACAGGCTACATCATTTTCATGAGGAAGAGCTTGCTAATAAGGGTTCCACAATCCAGCCTTTAGTTTAAGTACTATGGATTGGTTACATATAATATTTTCTTGCAATTGTATGCTTATTTTCCATTTCTTTATTGAGCAATAAGTAAGCTTATCCTTCAAAAGTATTTACGAGAATAAAAGGAATCTCATAATACAGGATTGTTTTTATATAGAAAGCTGTAGCAAGTGTTTACATTTTGGGATAAACTTTACCTTTTCAAGACATTGAGGATGCTAATTGGTAGATAACAAAGCGCAAAAACCAGAAGGACAACCATTAGCATACGTGCTGTTTTCCTTCTTGCATGAATCTGTTTTATTTCAGCTGCCACAGCGCTAATCTTTGACTTTGTTGATTGTCCCAGCCCTCGGGGCTGTGCTGAGGGCTGCAGAGGCTTCCATTTTTTCTGAACAACAGAAGAAGTTCCTGGGATCTAAGCAAGGAAAAAAAAAAAAAAAGGTGGTTTGGAAGAACATTTGAAAAACTGGTATGTAGATATAACAAGAAAAATAGGCATGTTGACATACACAATGTAAGCTTACAGGGGTAAATAGAAGTTTTTAATTAAATTAATTGAAGTAACTGCAAGGAACAAACTCAATTTCAGACACACTAGAAGAACTGCATAAAAGTAGTGTTTTATACAAATATATTAACTGATGTACTAAAATTTTCGTTACTTCCCACATACCTTTCCTTGCTTGTGTCTTCAGACCGTCACACTTACCAACTCCATTGCTGCAATTATGTTGTTATAAAGTTCTACATTAAGTGTTTTTTGCATGGCAGAATTGTGTATCCCATTAATATGCTGCTAGTATATACTAAACAGCTTTTCAACATTGGAAAAAAAGGATTTAAAGCCTGCACAGCTGTAAGTGCCATAAAACTTCCACACATGCAACCTAGATGACAATGAAGTAGCTAAAGAAATCACAGCTGGAGTGTGGATCTCCCTGCAAAGTTCTTCAGAACTGAATATACAGTATATATGCATATACCATAATGAATAGAGGGAAATCATGGAAAAATGCCAAGATATAGTAAGAATTTAGTCAAAGGCATTTTGCAATGTGTAGATGTAGCACCATGCTATTAAAAAAAATCTTGGTTTTTGTTTTCTATGCCCTCACATAAGACAAGCCAAATAAAACACTATTGCTTCAGTTCTTCAAAATTACTTCCTGCTTGCAGCCAAATTAAAAAGACTATAGATAGCAAGGACTTCCTCAGAGAACTATTACCCTTACATTTATAATGTGTTCAATGCTATAGAGTGTGAAAATCTTTTGGCTAGAAATAATAATAATAGTTATATAATATAATATATAATAATAATAGTTTTATTTATGCATGGCTCAATTTTGTGTGGGGTGACTAGTCACATTTCATGTTTAATAATGTTTCATGTTTAAAAGTATCTACAAAATTCACACTATAATGTTTTTTTAAAAAATGGGCTTATCCACACTGACCAGAAAAGAATGAAATTTTTGATATTTATTTCAAAAAAATAAAAGTAAACTAAAGAGTATGCCCATTCAAAATTGTTGTAGAAAGCTATTATTGTTGGGGTTTTGGTGGGGTTTTTGTGGTTTTGGTCGGTTGTTGTTTTGTTTGTTTATTTTTTGGGGGGTTCGTGTGTGAATATCTTCCTTGAACAGACAAGGCCTTAATTTAGCATTTATGTGCACCATCAAACCTGATTCACAACTATTAAAACATTTTGGCAAAGTTAGCTTGTAATGAGCAGGAAATCAATGCAGCAGATCGGGAGATAGGTTATAACATTTGTTTTTTACTAAGGTGACTTATAGAGTCCAACAGAGCCCCTTGCACTTCTGCTGTGGGTTCCACTCACTCAGCTGAAATCAGCAGTTATCAGCTTCACAACTGCACGTTTGTCCTAATGCAAAGGATTTACCCTACTTAGCTGTGTGGTGTAGTACTGCAGTGTGTCTTTGCCATGCCCTGCTGAGATAAAATGCTGTCTAAGATTCTGATTCTGGCTTTTCAGGAATACTCTGATATACTGTTCTTCTAACTTTGAATCAGAAGCTTTTTTGTCCCTTTTCAATCATACTGAGTAACGATATTCTAGCCAGAACTGGAAATGAAAGCAAAGAAATTCAGCCAAATCTCTCCCTCCCGATGATGTCAAAGATTCACTTGAAGAAATCAGTGATCAGCTTTCATGGTAGATATATACAATTTAGAGGAAGATAAATATTATCTTGGCTCCAAATTGTGAGTGTCTATTTCTACGGAAAAGTTAGACATGCCCCTGTACGTGGTTAGTACCTGTATGAGCAGGTAGAAGAGTCTCTTCCGTTATTTAAGCAGTCTTTATTAGCAAGAGATTATCGAAGTTAAGACTGTATACAATGAGCAGTCACCCTATACTATATATTAAATTGCTAACTTTCCAGGAGTTTGTATTCAGAACCTTTCTAAAAAACCCCATTTTTCCTCAGTCTTTACCTGGCATACACCTGGGCTTTGCTACTGTTATACCAATAGACAATAATACAGCAAGAATATTATCAGGACAACCCCCTCACCCAAAACAAACTATATACCCACAGATGCATAGCTGAACCACTACCATTTAAGGAGCATTACACTTCAGAAGTGTGTGTGCATGTATATATTGAAAGATTTACAAATATGTATTTATGTAAATGTACATGCATGTATTACAAGATAGAATGAGAGGGAATTGACTTAAGTTGTGTCAGGGGAGGCTTAGATTGGATATTATCCAATTTATGAAAAATTTCTTCACTTAAAGGGTTGTCAAGCATTGGAACAGGCTGCCCAGGGAAGGGGTTAAGTCACCGTCTCTGGAGGTATTTAAAAGACATTTATAGATGTGGCATTTAGGGGCTTGTGGCACTTAGATGTGGTTTAGTGGTGGACTTGGCAGTGTTAGGTTTATGGTGGGACTCAATGATCTTGAGGGTATTTTCCAGGATAAATATTTCTATGATTGTGTATGTACAAATATACACATGGGAGCATAATTTCCTTTTTTTTTGGTAAAAAATTAGTTATAGAGATAAGTGTGGAGAATTTGTGTAATTCCAATGTTTTACTAAAAGCCTATTAGCTGTGTCCAAACAGGTACTAAATGACAGCTATTTTCTTATGCACCTTTTCTCTATCCCCTCAAATAATTATCAAGAAGTTTATAACTAAAGGAAATCTCTCAAATGTAATATCAACTTACAAAGATTGGAAGGGTATATTTCAACTACAAAAATGAAAATGGGTACTGTATTTATTTTAGTATTACTGATTGCCATCTCCATTTCTGTTTTCATTTTTTTTGGTGCAGTTTCTTCTTTTTCCGTTTCCAGGGTCAATGCATTTGGACATCAGTAAATTGAAGCATACTTGGAACTTAAAGCAAATTGTGTATCAACACTTTTATCATAAGTCCATTCAGTCTATTTATTTGTTCCAAAGTTACTTTTAACCTAATTATAATCCACAAGAGAATATAGCCTTCTAAGTCACTATGTCCTTGCTAACAATTAAAATAAATTACTCAAAATTCCCAGTACTTGTTGCATAATTGTTCTTGTCTATACAAAGGTGAATCATTAATTCAAAAATTGTAAAGCTTATGTTCCAAGATTAGAAATTTTAAGAACTATTAGACAAAGTATTGGTAACTATAATTAGTAAATCTATCTTAACTTTTTTCATCTGAAAATTTTCATGCGTGACGGACTACATTTTAAAAAAGAACCTTTAGAAAAAGTTTAAGACATAGAAAACCCTACCATTTGTTGTGTTTTTGCTATCATGTACGTCTGTAAGGCTTATTGTACCTTGCAATAAGATCATTACATTTAACTGAAGTTCTGGTAAACAGCATGATTTCTTAATTGAAACTATTATCAAAGAATACATTTAGAGCACTACATTAATTTGTGCTACATGACTGATTACAGCACACCTGCTGCACTTAGAAAAATGGCTGATGCCTGCAGCCAAGTCACAGTTAATAATAGATGTGCAGTGGTTTTAATTTCACTTAGTGCAGCCTCCTATACATAGTGCTATCATCTATGCCAGGCAAAGACACGTCTGCAATTTGGCACCATTGATAACACTAAGCCTGTAGTAGTATTTGTCTTTTTGCCACTGAAAAATAAAGGATCCTAGCCTTGACAGGATGCAATATGTGTAGGGAGAAGAAACATTGTGAAAAAGAAATAGACCAGCTAATACCACTGAGGGGGAACGGGGCAACCCAGCAAAAGAGATTGGTTTTCAGTCATTCCACTTCTGCTCTGAATCTGAACCAGCATTTTCAAGCTACATGCAGGTTAAGAACAGCTGCGTTGCATTAATCTACGTAATTAAAAGCTTGAGAGACTAGATAATTGTAAAGAAAGTACAGACGAGAAGGTGAAAAAGGAAAACGGTGATAAAGTCTGACTGATACAGGACAGATTCAGCAAGGCAGAGCATATTAGAGCTGTGTCAGATTGAACTTAATTAGAAAACCTTTGGGAAATCCTTTGTTCTGGTGAAAGGTCCCCTCAAATTGTAAAGGTTAAATTTTACCTTCAAGCTATCTTGTTATTTAATCTTATAAATGTAAGAAATTAAAAGCAAAAATACTAATTTAAAGAGCACAATAAACAGCAATTCTAGTTTAACCTAATATGATTAGAAGTGAGAATAATTGCTGTTATGATATATAGGTGATAGCAAAATGCCTTAAAGTGGATTTGGTATTCCCTGTTCTTTACTTATTTGCAAGACATATATTGTGTCAGTATAATGTTTGATTTTTACTTTTATCATATTTATATTTAGAAATCTAAAGTCTACTTGTGGCTTCTCTGATGGATCAATTTCAACGGCATGAAAAACATTATTATGTGGTAGATATTATGGCCTGCCCAGGACAGCCTCAGATTTGGATGGTATCAGACATACTGGTGAGAAGAAAAGATTCTGGAGCGCAAGTCCTGTGAGGAGAGGCCGAGGGAGCTGGGGTTGTTTAGCCTGGAGAAGAGAAGGCTCAGGGCAGACCTCATCGCTCTCTACAACTCCCTGAAAGGAGGTTGTAGCCAGGTGGGGGTTGGTCTCTTCTCCCAGGCAACCAGCAGTAGGACAAGAGGGCACAGTAGCTGTGCCAGGGGAGGTTTAGGTTGAATATTAGGAAAAAACTTTTTACAGAGAGAGTAATCAGACATCAGAAGGGGCTGCCTGGGAAGGTGGTGGATTCACTGTCCCTGGAGGTTTTTAAGATGAGACTGGATGTGGCACTTAGTGCCATGGTCTAGTAACCACGGCAGTGTTGGATCAAGGGTTGGACTTGATGATCTTGGAGGTCTTTTCCAGCCCGTGTGATTCTGTGATTCATACCCACATGTTGATGGAAATATCAAGCATTGTTAGAGCCATTTGAGAGGGAATATCTTCATAGTGTCTCCAACAGGAGACAATGACAATGACTCCTTTACAATGACAAATTGTTGTCCTTTACAGAATGACAGGGCAGCAGTGGCGGAGGACTACAGCTACAGATAAATCCTGGACAAAGCAGAATACAGCAGAGAACACCATAGACTGGTGCATGACAGATTACAGTTCACACCCCCAAAATGATTCTAAGCATTCCTGCAAAAAAACCCCCATAATTTTTTACCACTTTTTTTTGTTTGGGTTTTTTTTTGTGTGTGTGTGTGGTTTTTTTTTTTTTTGGTTTGGTTTTTTTGTTTAGTATTCCTGTTTTCTTTCCTATATTTTTAATTTAAAGTTTTAAAAAATCAGATGTTTGCATTAGAAATCATGTCAATCATGTCAATTATTTGTCAACAACTCATATCAAATGTTACTGATAACAGCCAACTTCACATGAGGCAATTCCAGTCTCCCAGTTCTGATAGCTGGACTTCTAGTTTAACTTTTGTTCAGATTGGACCTGATATCAAACTGATAAGGAAAAATAAAAATAACAAAATGAGAAGGTCAGTCTTAACTTTTGACTGCTACAGTAGATTTTAGCTGTATAAATAAGGTCACCTAAGGTATTTCAGTAAGCGTTTCAGAGCTCTTTCTTCTGTCTGTAATCAATCTTTCTGTTGCCTTTTACTCTCTTTCTCCTTTTAAGCCCTTCACAGATATGAGCAAGAAGAGTTTACATTCAGCCTGACTGCCTTCACTTTTCAGTGCCCCTCAGTGCCTATCCAAGGTGTCTGTGAACCAGCCCTAAGTAAAAACATGGAGTTTATACAGAAAAAGGTTGTACACAGGAATCTGCACAAAGTCACAAGAGCAAGCAAACAGAGCCAGTGCTGAGTGACTTACCTGGCGACACCACAGCTTTCGAAATATCTGCAAATAGGCCAACACCATAAGACACAGTGGTGCCATGTATGTCACCAGAAAAAAGCACGTGTGATACATTTTGGGGTAAACCTCAGCTGGAAAGAGAATTCAGATAGGAAAGGTGCATTTAAATATACATACATTTAAAATCCCCTTAAGACAAATCATTTATATAGATACGCATGTATTTTTCAACATAATAGGATATAATGGAAGATGTATCCAATAATATTATGGTCAAGATTGCTTTTTTAATCACTTCTAGATACATTCTATTAGAAACATGCTTTTATCTCAAGGATCTCCTATATCACGTTACTGATTTCTTACCACATTATTACTTTAGGTATGAAATCTTTGGAAGTTTTGCTTTTTATTAAAACAGTAAAAGATAAAAAGTTTGGTTATCTAAAAATAGCTAACTAATTATCCAACCTACCTCATCGTTGACATATTTAACAGGTTGTATAACTATCTTTAGTTTCAATTATGCAAAGGCTACCATAAATTCTTGAGCCAACTGCACAGCCTCTCACCTATAAAGATTGAATACAGACTACAGCACACAGAACTGATGGGAGAAGAGTTAAGTCTCTTTTTGGTGGCAGACTATGTATGATTAGGACTCATTTAAAAAATAGAATTGATACATTCAAGTGCTTTAAACCTAAGAAATCCCCAAGGTTGTTTTTGACTCAGCTTTAACAATAATGAATTTGCTACCATTGTGTTTTAATTTCCAGCGTATCTCTTTCAAAAGACAAATTCTGAATGTTACTTGCTTAGAGACAAACATCTTAAAACTGTTGTGAATGCATTAAGTTTTAAGAATGTTGGATCTTAAACTTGATCATTAGGTTATAGCTGAATGTGCAGTATGTGAAAACTTGCTTTCTCCTTTGTAATGTCAAATGTAGTTTGCTATTACCAAATGTTAATATTAACTACAACATAACATATAGGGGTGGCCTCAGAAAAGGAACGAACATTATGGAGAGTGACCATACATAGAAGCAGAGAAACTGTGCACCCCATGAGCGGTTAAATTGCGTCATAATCCTAAGCATTGCATCTTGACTAGAGTAAAGAATGAAAGTTTATGTGAAGTTCCAGATTTTCTGCATGTTTCAGGGTGATAAGATCTGCCACTGAAACTCTGTATGAATTGTAGTTTTAATAAAAAAAAAAAAGAAGGAAAAAGAAGAGTTGCATGAGATCAAAATTTTAGAGAGCCAAACTTATTTTCTGCCTCTTAAAGTGATTGAGTCTGTGGACACTATCAAAGAAGTGATCCCTCCGCATGCCAGGAGAATCTCTGAGAGTTTGATCAGACAAGGGTATACAAAGACTTGGCCCATAACTCTCATAGCAAGGAAGAGAACATCATCATGTTAACTCCAGGTTCACTCAAATGCAGACTCAAATCATCTCACATTCGTCATTGGACCTGAAAGTGCCAGCTGGTTCACTGGTCAGAAAAACTTCAATATCAGGGAGATGGAAGTTTGCTATAGCAATATCCAGCCAATGTTCATTCCTAGCAAAGGTAATAGAGATGCTGCCACTGAGATTTGATAGTTTTGATGGATCAGCCTTCAAAAAATTCAGATGATCAGTATTTGACTACTTACTTGCTGTAAGATCTCGTAGCAAACCAGCTTACCAACTCTTAACTAGCAGCTGCAGCTACTAGCTCTTGTCAATGTCCCTGGGGAAGCCAGACCATTTGGGACAGGTTTTTTATAATTGGTGATAACCTGAGATTATATATTGATTGATGATCTCAAACTTGGTTTTGCATTCCAGAAAATGCAGCCTCCAGCAGTCCTGTTAGACATGAAAATACTGACATGCGTGTTTCACAGGTGGAGAGGCTAAGGAGAAACTGAAGTAATGTGACTTACTGGGATCATGGGAGGTCAGGATTGAAAGTACATTCTTTCTGCTCAGATGGAGGTCCCACCTGCCTCATCAGTGCTCTGCAGGCAGCCAGGTCCCTTTCAGGTAGAAGGATGGTACGTATTTAAAAGGCCATCTGGAGTTTACGACTTCCAATTTAGCATTCCAAGTAAAGTGAAACATTAAATGAGCCTAGCTATCTACAAAGAACTGAGGACCAGGTTGGAGGAAGATCCTAACGCTTGCCTTTGAAGTTTAGCCACCTGGAAAGTGCCACCTGCTAAACATCAAAGGAAACCTGTCCCTCCTCCATCCAGGGCAAAGCCCTTTACAAAACTTTTCCCTAAGAAGCATGACTCTGTTTAGCTTCTCAAGCCAAAGAAAAGCTTTAAAGCTATTTGACAATAACAGCAGCAAGAAGGAGGAAGGGCTGGCTTTGGATGCCATTCATTTATCAAATAAGTGAGTTCCAGGCTCCTTGAATGAGAACATCAATCTCTGGACATCAGTCTATGGTCCTGGTGATATATCAGCTGCCTGACTGGGACTACTGAACTTCTTACTGCCAAGCAGAAGAGGAGAAAAGTGTCTTTGCCTTCCATGGTCACTTAATGGGTTTCAGGACAGGGGGAGATTGTTCTCAGCTGGAATAACCATCTCTTTTAGAATAAAATAACAGTTCTCATGTATCTAGCTGCTATTTTACTGAAAAGAGAGAAGGGAGCATAAAGCAAACAGATGGTCATGGGGCTTGGACAGGGTCGAGGTCAGCATTTCTAGTCAGCTTCGTTCATACAGTATGGTTACTCCACCTGATAAAGAATCAATATGTTAAAACAAGCTTTCTTCTGTCTGCTGCAGGGGTTTCAAACTTTTCTAAAGCTTCCTTTTTGGCACTGACTACCAGTCCCAAATTGTCATTTAATCAAGCAAGGAGGTAGATTGGAACTGCAGCTTCTGGATTTTTGACAGAATTTTACTGTCTTTGCGTATATATATATTTATGTATATGTATGTGTATATATATATATATGAACAAACTGAGAACAAAACAGACTCAAAAGGTTTTGCGTGTCTAGCCAATGAAATATGCCCTTAAACCATAGGTGCATGATGAAATTGATACTCTTGACAGCTTCTTCAGGAATAGGGAAAAACAAGACTATCAAGTTTGCTGAGCATTAGTAGAGTTCCCAGGTTCCCTACTCTCAGGAAGATACCTATAAGGTTTTGGAGTTACCCATGGAGAAGCAATGCAGCTAAAAGAATATACTTTCAGAATAAAGCTTAATAAGTAGGGATGTTAGGTGCCCGTAGTAGAGAAAATTTGACCACACAATGCATTTTTTTCCAAACTATGTTCCTACGTCAGAGTACTTATGGTTAGCTAATACTAAAATTACACTTTGAAATCTAATGTATTATGCTTAAGTTATCAATTCACAATAACAGCAAGCATAATTTTACTAATAGAAATAATTTGACTTCTGTCAGCATTAAAACATTCCACAAGTTTTTCATTAAATTCTGAACACTTCAGTAAACAGGATGTATAAAGCTTCCTGTATTAATGCAATTTCCGGCTATTTATTTTGCAGTATTAAGACAATGTGTTTTTTACTATTATATGAGTAGTGTAAGAGGAAATGGAACACAAAGTCTTCCCTTTGTTTCCATTCAACCAACCAAGTTTTGGGAAAGGATTATCTTGATATTCTTTTTATCATTTGCAAAGGGCTTGGCTAATGCACTTTGGCTAACACTTTTTTCTTGAAGAGCTCTAGGAGAATGTACTTAGCTGACTTGGACACATGGGGAACTCATTTTAATACACATTTCTTTTATTTTGGCACTTTATCATCAAATTCAGCACATAGCAATTACAGACTATTATAGAAATGTGGCCAACTCTGGCTCCTTAAGTGCGCCTGCATAGGTCACATGTTGGATCCTTCAGCATTCCCAAATAAAATATTGTCATTAGACAGTACTCAAAATGAAAAACCCTCAGGCTAGAATTGGCAATGAATTTTACATTCAGGAATGCCAGAAGCAATTAAAAAGAAATTGAGCCCTGTTTTAGGCTGAACTATTGCACCATTTGCAGTCACTGGCAGCTCTCCAACACCATGCTTGAAATCTTATTAGTCAGGGAGGCGACTATTTCCTCACTGTTAAGGAGCCCAAGTGTCACAATGCTGATCAGACCTTCCCTCCAGACGCTCATCAGACTTCTATGGTCTTCAGCAGCTGGTCCTAAGCCTGGGTAGGGTACAGTGCTGTATCCTGCTTTAGCATCTCTGACATTTTCCTGGACATGGCTTCCCGTTAGTCCTCCATAGCACCTCATGTTTCAGTGGCCCTGAGTTACCATAATTACAATATACTTCCGAAACACTTTGGAAAGTGTCATTAGGCACCCCCTTTTTGCTGTCCCAACCTTGAAAGATCACAGTTTAACATCCTTGGGACATATGGTATACATGATGCTATGTAAAGATTTTGTCAGATGTAGCCTAATTTTAAACAGCATAAATTATAGGCAGTTCTAAACAAAGAAGTAAACACACAAATACAATCCCTTTCCTCGAAATTGATTCTCCTATAGGATTTTCTCAGAGTCTCTTGAGTAGATGAAGTATCTTTAAGTCCACTTTCTCTTTACAAATGTAGGTTATTTGTCGCAACTTGAATTTCTTTCTCTTTCAGTCTCCTCCTACTTTGCTTTCTTTGACCCTCAATATTCCCACAGTCAAAAAAAGGCAAATCAAAATCCAACAAAAACACAACTATTTTCTTTGAAAACATTAGCTCTTTATTTCTTCTTCTGGCTTTAAGGAAGTTTTTCAATCTTTTCAAACTGCTGCCTTGTTAACACATTCTTTTCTTATTCTGTTTGGGGGCCTTTGTGATTTTGAACCTTGTTTTTCAGTAGAAAACCTGCATATTCTCTGCTTTGGCCAAATATAGAGTCCTTAGACATAATCAATATAATAGAAAGGATTTTTATAATTACACTCTATTCTCTATAGTCTAAAAGGGATGTGTATATATGTTATATTTTATTCTCATTGATAAAATAGGGTTAACACTATATTTACTAAGTAACTGCATGATTTGAGCAATCTACTTGTAACTTAATGCATATAATGATCCTGTGAAAAGCCATTTTTAAAATATGGAGAGGATTATTTTTAATGGATATCTGAAATACACCAGCAGAATAACTAGCAGTGATGGTGCATTGTCATTAGAAGAATAATTCATTAAAAAGACAGTAGAATAAAAATAGGATTATTATCTTTTACTGGGGTGAAAAGCTTCCCATTTGAGAAAACTTCAATGCATTTTTAATATAAGATTATTTTTTCATGCTCAATAGAAATAAAAAAATTAAAAAAAAAATGGAGTGTTTGCACTTCTTTTCTGAAGCCTCACACAAAAAGGACTTAATCCTATACGCAAGTATTTGCCTTTGTTATACCCCTTTTTATCTCTTCAAACATCCAAGTGAAGGCTCACAGCATAATCTGTTTTGGACAAATACACTCTATAGGAGCAGAGTCTTGCAAACATGTGGCATGTTTTTTTGTTTTCAGGATTTCATTTTGTTTTGCTTTTGTTGTTGTTGTTTGTTTTGGTGGTGGTTGTTGTTTTTATAACTGCTGCTTTAGCTCAGGCGTATCTGTGGGCTGCAACTAATTCAGCACAGCACTGAACTAGAGGCACCCTTTAAAATAGTTCTAAGGCTACGACAGACTCTGTAGTTCAAAAGCAACACTTTCCTGTTGGGAATCAAAAAGCGGCCCATACAAATCTGGAAATTTTGAGGTCACATTCCCTGATGAAATGCTCTTCTGACCTCCTAATTAATGAACCACATCATTTCCTAGGTTGATTAAAAGAATCTTTGCTGCAGAACTAACCTTTAAGTGATGAAGGCATGGATGATTAGTTCTGCTGCCAAAAATGAGTGTACAGAAATTGTACTTGGAGTGAATGCTGTGAAAGAAAATAGTCACACAAATAGTGTGGCATCCAGCAGCAGACAGGCATACAAAATTGTTCACAGATGAAACAAAAGAACATTAGAAGTAAAGAGCAGATTTGTCCTCTCTAATAAAACAGCAATTACAATACTCATAGCTTAACAGAGGCTTCCTCTAACCTACAAACTTTCAGCACATCTTTGTCAGCAAAAACTACCAGTGACCTAATGGCCATCTCTGCCCCCTTGCCTTCTCCCAGAGGACTGACTAACTGGGATGAAGGAGATAAAGAACAGGGAATGTGATAGCCAGTGTCTTCCCATTAATCCTCTGGTGGCCCTGTGAAAGCCGTTAGCAGGGGAGGAACTTCCAGAAAAGCACATGGAAGAGCCCTCAGCAGTTCAAGCTGCTTAAGCTAATTTATCATGATAATTAAGTACAGGTGATCTAGTTGTATTTTATCGTATTGTTCACAGGACTGGAATCTTCTACAGGGATAGCTCTGGGAGAAAATCTGATTGTGTTTTAGTCTGACTCAAGGCTATTAAACAGGCACCTTTTAGTCATATGTTTTGGCAAACTTGGTTTTATTTTCCTGTGTGAATAATGGTATTACTGATGGTCATTATATCCAGTGTCAGAGTCACAGCATGTAACTCATACGCTGTGTTAGCATTGGAGGTGTGCCAAGGCCCACCAGAGTGGAGCCTTAACTATTTGGGTGGGTGACTCACACCACTTGCTGTGAACGGAAACAAAGTAGAAGTAGTTACTCCCTGACAACACTTACAGCTTCTTACAGCTGCATTCAGATACAGAACATGTTAGATTCAAAGTTAGTCTAGAAGGGCAGAATTACAAATCAGGGCAAATGAGTCTTGGATAGACTCATTTGGAACTGATTACATTCACCAAGTTATTTAAATGATCTTGTCCATGAAAAATTTCAAATTGTAAGTTGACTCAGTACCCCCATATCGATGACATCTCTAGGTTCTGAAATGACATCCAATTTCCATTGAAATCCCAGGAGATATCTATAAAGACTAGTTAAATACCACCAATTAGCAAAAGCAATATATCAGGTAAACAGAAATTCTGTTCTTACATAGTTATTTCTTGAGGCTAAACACTGAAGTCTTTGTGAACCTGTGATGTCCATTGGTCACAGAATTGTATAAACATAAGCATTTAAGGGTGGGAACATTTCTACCCTCTGGGAAGCATTAACACGGTCAAGACACAAGGCAGCCTCATTCATGTAAACTTGATTTCAAATGCACTTTAAGTCTCAGCAATGCAAAAGAAATTCAAAAAAAATTCACAAAAATGCTAGTTCTAGGAAAGCTTATATAATTAAGAACATTTTGTGGTATGTTTATACGATTTGACTGCATATTAACATGTCCTGACATTTTTGTTACTTAATAGCAGTACAAATTCAGTTTGTATGGTCAATGACACACTCACCTCCCCAGTGCTCATCACACACTGTAAACAAGGTGGTTTTATTGGCTAATCCTGGGAACACACTGCTGCACTCCATAACAATAGCCTGAGGAATCATTATGATGCAGGACACAATCCAGATAATTATAATGCTGTTCCTTGCTCGCTTGGCTGTGCTTTTAAACATCAAAGGGTGACAAATTGCATACCATCGATCCAAAGCAATGCAGCTGAGTGTTAGTACAGACACAGAGACTGAAACTGTCTAAAGAAAAGAAATATTATGTAAATGTAAATGCAGGATTTTTTTTAGAGCTTTAAAAATTATTTATTGTATTTTCCCCCAGAGTTTTAAAAATTATTTCTATTTTCAACATAGTTCTTTACCTGCAACCATTAAATAGAAATTATTCCCAGAAAAAGACTATTTGAAATCACTTCTTACAGAATTACATCAGATATCCTCCTCTGCAGTAGTTCTGCTAGAACCAATTCAAACATTAGGGTGCTACCTAAACTGAGTAGGTGTAGCAAAGTCAAATTTTGAAATAACAAATTTAATCAACTGGGAATTTATAAAACCTTATCTGGAAAAAACACTTTTAAAACATTAGACAATGAATTAGATCATCATATATATTCCATCATTTTACCTTTTATTTTCACAAGGACAATGGAACTTTAGGGTCTCATGAAAAAAGAAAAAAACAACAATAAGTTTAAGGCAGTCTAAGACATTTTACTTCCTGTCCCATGTAGGAAACAACCCATCACTTCGGTTTTATTCTTTCATTCCATATGCTTGGTGATCATGTTACTCACTCTTCAGATTTTCTTTCACTAGAATGGAGACTTTGAAAAAAAAAAAATTGTGATATTGATTGTATCGAGTAGAGGATGTAGCTGCTGGAGAACTGTTCCCCTTGACAATGTGGCTCTTCAGCCATAGAGGTGTCTGCTGAAAATGTGGGTGGTGCTGGAGCCATAGGCTGATCACGTGCGTACATTCAAGGTTCTGCTTATTTTTTTTTTAATTATAATAACTACAAGGCCAAGCACTTGTCATTCTAGTTTGCCCACTCAGTTCATCCAACCACCTATTCTTAGAAAAGGTATTTGTCAATCATCTTGATGCAAATGATCTCAAAACTAATTAAGTCCACTGGTAAATGAGTGGTGGCAATTATTTCTTACGGCAGACAATCTGACCAGCTCCCAGTGAACCTGTATACTCTGAATAATTTTAAGAATACAAAATCATTAAACACATGAAAAAGCTCAGAGTGCCTTTAGAAGCCAGATTGTCAGTTCTGGACGCTTGTGTAGCTGTTTAGATCTACACACAGAGAATATTAGTGACTTTATTGCTTTAAATCCCTTCTGAATCATTAAAAAAGATCACAGAAAGAGGATCAGGAAAGTGTTCCAGAAAGTGTATTGCCCAAGTCTACCAACCAGATAGTCCAAACATGGTATTTATTAAGCATAAACATACTCAGAAGTGGGACAATCTTTCAGACCTCAGCATGTACTCTGAGATCTCTACTTCGATATCAGGGATAGACTTCCATTGGATTATCACTATTAGGAAGATGCTATTGTTCTTTCTCATTTTCATAACATGGATAATGTGCACGCAAACAGAGAAGAATAATACCTGTAAGTAGGGAATCACTTTGCAGAGGGTCTGCCCAAAGAACCACGTTTCTGTGATGTCAACAACTAAAGTTGCTGGAAGACAAGTAATTGTGACCAGAATGTCAGCCAGAGAAAGATTCACTATGAAATAGTTGGTAACTGTCCTCATGTGATGGTTCTTCCACACTGCAATGCAAACTGAATTTGGAAAGACAAGTTAGGGAATGTTTTAAGAGGAAAACTTTTGGCTTTGTAGAATGAAGGAAATGTTTATGCCTTTTGTTTAACACAAAGTATTTGAATATGTAGTTCAGTGCAAGAACCATGTGTTTTCTTTTAGAGTGGAAACAAGAGGGTAAATGTAGAGAGATTCTTGGTACCCAGAGAATAGCTTTCCACAGACAGCAGCATGGGAAATAATCCAATACAAAAAGCAATTTATTTTTCTGTTAGTTTATCTTCACTAACTATTCATACAACTTTCTCCATGTCTCTTTTAATCTGTTGGCTTTAGTCTATGGCAATACACATCTAGATTAGTAAAAGTTGATCTGTTTTCTTAGGATAGCTTAATTCAAATTGCTAGAACACAGGATCTTATAAACTGTACCAAAACAAAAATAATTTTATAAAATATTTTTCTGGCTTTAATGTATCTATTGCATCTGCAGAGAATCTGTAACAATTGTCTGAGGTAAGTAAATAAAAGTAATTTTGGCAGTATTAAATATGGTACATTTTTGATGAGGATCAAAAGCAGCATGTAGCAGACACTTTATAAGATGTGCCTTTAAAGCTTGTTTAATATATTTTATGTCTCTGTTTGTCAAAATAGAAGTGAGGCAAATCAGCATTACACTGAACAACATTACCGAATTCATAAGCTACTAAATTAAAAATGCCAAAATTCAGTCTGAAAAAGGAGCCTAAAAGTAAGTTTTTTAAATCATTTTGGAAGACAAACCCTGAGAGACTGTAGCAATCCAAAGCCTTTAAATGTTTTAGATTCAGTCACCAAAAGCTCTTTGAAAACTAATGCACAAAATTTTCCAGAAATACCACAATACTTCTTGTAAGAAAACAGTACAACTCACTGTACATCAAAGGATCTTCCTGCAAACAACAATTCATCCATCATGCAAATACAGAAGAAGATTCAAAGTCTCCTTAATCTGTTAGGATATAGCACTATACTTAATTTAGATACATGAAACAGATCACAGAATGTTTAAAAGTAGAGTTATAAATGTCCTCAAGAGATTGCCCAAATCTAAAATGGAATCAGCTAGAGTTAAGCCATTGTGTTATTAAACTAGCTAAAACAGCTAGAAAAAAATGCACAGACTTCAAGGCACATAAGGTCTTGAGATCAGATGTTTCTTTAGATCCTAAGAAGGATGATGTGCCTGAAAGCTTCTGTCTATCTTCCAGCTGTATCAGTTGAGCTAATAAAATATATTAGTTCGTTCCACAGATCTTGTCTTGTTTGAATCTTTAGACCAACAGAACTACAGCAAGACTATAACTGAGCCATTTCTGGCAAGATTACATTTTACATCTGTTATATTTGAAGATATCACGCATCTCTTAAATGTGTTGCACTGTTTAATTATCTTCCTTATTAAGAAAAAAAACCCTCATGTCTAATCTACTTTTATTTTGCTGCTATTTATATTGCTTTTTTTTCTGCACACTGGCAGAAAGAAGAGTTTTTCCCAGCAGCAAAGCTTCATGTATGTAAAGATTGTTGTTACACATTTCTGCAGAACTTCAGAGGTCTTTGGCTTTTACTCCCAGTTATTTCTTGAACATCTGCAACCATCCTTGTTGCTGCTCTCTGGACACTCTTCTGACTGAATCGCCTCTTTCTGGTGAGAGTATAGTGACCAAAATTGGCAGAATACTCATTCAAGATCTTACCAGAGCTTTGGCAGGAGCTGAGACTACACTACTTCTTGATGAGGGCTATGTTTAGACATTTAAAGGTAATTTAAGACAAAAAGAAAGGGAGAGGCTAGGTGGCCCTCAGTTTCTCCAAAACAAGGTGATTTTATCATATACCCTTTTACGATATAGGTTTCCAAGATTCATCTAAAATCTCTTTTGTGATTCAACATATATTATTTATATCTTTTAGAGTGTTGCAGAGATAGTTCCAGATTCTATAGCTCGTATAATTTAATTTTTTGCTATGTGTGTATCACTCTCTCATAAATACAAGTGAAAACGCTCTACAAAGCTCTTCACTGTTCTTGTACTGGTTTTAGAGAAAATCTCCAACAGTATATATTTCTTCTATTTTTTTCTTCCTGAATACAGAATTTCAGGTTCTCTTAGCTGTGGCCTCAGATGTCTGAAAGGCAAGGCTTATAAATCAGAAGTTTAAAGGAAACATCATATTATTTGTATTTTTTTCCCATTTGCATGATTTAAGTTACCCAGCAAAGTAATTATTTCTATAGCATTGTGTGATAATTACAACATAACTATTCAGAGCTTTACCATTGTCTGTCACCCAGTTACTGCAGCTATAACTTATAGTCTGACAGTGCAGAGGCAGCATCTAATAGGGAAGTAATACATTGCTGCCCCCCTGGAATGTTGTTTGCAGTAGGAAATACAATGCTGGGAAAAAAACAGCAGACACTATTTCATTTTCAAGAATTTTAACACTTAATTCTAAAAATTTGAAGATTTTGACTTTTACTTATGGCTGGTTCTTTGTCTTGAGTGCGATTCATATTGAAAGTATGGTCCTGTCTTGTACTTAGGCAAAAGCTGATATTAAATGGCAATGTTTTTCTGTACTTCTTATTTCTTTCATCAGTAGGCAAAATTTAAATAAAATATTGTTTGAAATTCAGAGTTTGGCTGCTTTTTCTCATGGTATGGTTTCAACAGTCCTACATTCTACCCAGTTCAGACAAGTGCGTTGTTTTCAGCCATGTGTGTCAGTCCCTAAAGGTGCAAGGCTTAAGCAGATAGGTATGCTCTCTGATCAGGCCTATTCTCACTCCTGTGCTAGCCCATCTGGGGAAAGCACCTGAACATAAATATTGTTTCTGGTAAAACAAGTCCATTAAGTTGACAAATGTGAAGTCAATCTCACTGGCAGCCAACTGTATCAGAAATCAATTCATAGCATTTTGCATGCTGGGTTCAAAGCTTTCTATCAGTATGAGCAACTGAAACCCCACGATACCCCAGAGAGCTAAGAAATATTATCATTTTCATCTTTAGCACAAAGAAAGTGAAGAACAGAATTTGTTAAAGGTCATACAGTAAATCAGACACTGATGAGAATAAGAAACTTGGACTCCTAATTCTGAGCTCTTTACTAAACCTTTCAGATCATAGTGGCTTAACACGGATGGAATTTAGATGAACTTCAGTAATTACTATTCCTCAGAGCAATATAAAAGACTATGCCCCTTTCTACTCAGGGTCTAGCAGCATGCAGGAGAGCCAATGTACAAAACGTAGCCCTGAATTCCTTTGAATTCTAATCCACAGGGGCAAGAGACACCTGAAAGGTGGAAAAACTCGATAGTTCACAAGCACAGAAATGCAGGATAATTCGTTACTTTATATTTCTCTTTTTATTTTCATGTTTTTTAAGGCACATAGCACAACAGCATCTTAATTAGCGTGTTTACATACTACCATATTAATTAAATATGCCAGAAACTCATTCTATGAATGTATGAAAAAAATGAGATTGTGAAAAAAAGCCCCTGAAGAGGAAATATTTTCAAACCAAGTCAGCTTTCTCCCCCCTCGTTGCCCTCTGCTGTTTGCAGTATTCTTTTCAACCTGTGCAAGCATGGGTAATACTTTATTTTAGTGCAAGGCTAAACAGCTACGAGGATTTGCTATGATTTGTTTAAATAGAAAAGAATGATATGAAGATATAAACAGGTCCTAAATGACATAAAGTTGCTTCAATATATTCCCTCCAGCCCCCATGTCTTTCTGACTATTACAGTACAAGGTTATTCAGTAGTCGTGGACAATAGCTTTATTGATATACCAGTGCTCTAGCAACTCATAGAGAAAGATTCTCTAGCCTGTGTTTAAAATCTGTTATTTTAGAGGCATAAAAAATACTTTGACTATGCCACTGAATATAGGATAGCTTGTTAAGTACCAGAACAAAAGAATTTTATATACTCTCTTCTCGCACTCCTTTAGTTATGCATTGTCAGTTCTGCACAGTTCTGTTCAGGCAGTTCTGTAGAGAAGTGGCGGCACTCAGCTCACGTATAAACCCTCAAGAAACCTGCCAGAGAAAGGAAGCTCTGTGGAGTGGAAATGCCATCTGCCTGCCCAGAAGAAAACAGCAAAGAGCTGTAGCTTTCCAATCAGCCTGGAGAAGAGGAATAAGGATGAGAAAGGTAGCAAAAATTATCAATTAGGAGTGTCTTTTACCTAAAAGTACTTCAAAATCACAAAATAGGAGATGAGGCCAGCAACAGCCTTCCTAAAAAACCTGGGAGACACCACAGCATTAACAGGATGCCTTTATAGCTGAGGCACAGTGTAGTGGCCCAAATTGAGCTCTTCAGACCTCCATTAAAAAATCTATGAAATAGTAAAAATAATTGAATAAAACCTCAATTTAACATTTTATGCAAAGCTTTTATGCAGCTTTTGATGTTCCCGGCTATAAATGGGACCGAGAAAGAAAGTGGGGAAAGTGGTGTTAACACAGGCATTGAAGAAAAGAGGATTAGAATTTAAAAAAAAAAAAAAAAAGGCAGGAGAGAAATTTTAGAAGTAATTCAGAAACATACTCCTGCTGTGCACGCTTTTCCTGACTGCTAGTGCTCTAATGGAACCTAATTACCGGCCAAACATACTTTATTATTTTCTGCATTTTTGTTTTTGTTTTACAAAACCGCTCAGAGTTAGAGTTATTCCTGCACGTGCAAACATGCAGGCCGGCTTTCACAAGGAGCAGTTTTTCTAATGGCTGTTTGACTCTCACTTTGCCATCTCACCTCTGGCGCTTTCCTTTACTTTCGTTAGACTCCAGCAGAGCTTTAAGCAAAGCCCTTGCTGTTCTCTCCTCTGCCACACTGTGTCAGTGAAGGCTCGGAAACCAGCTGGAGTGGCCGGGCCGACAGCGGGAAAACTTGTGGAGGCATTCCCCAAGCGAGGACTGTTCTGCCAAAACGAAGCTTGTTTCGGGACCCATCCTTCAAACGTAGACGATCTCCCGCTCCCCAAAAAGCCTCGCAGGAAAGTCCCAGCAAGGATGAAACATAAAAAGTTAAAGTTAAAATTACAGACAAATACTATTAGAAATCCATCAAGAAAGCTTCTCATTATATTCCTGAAGAAAAAAAAAACAAACAAAAACCAACCTCTCTAATATGACAATATGCTGAGATTGGTATTTTTCACATATAAATGTAGTGTAGTCCCTATTGGTTTAGTGTCCTGAGCCATTTTAATTAGAGGCTGTAATACCGTTTAATCAATTAGCACAGCTCATTGTGTACCAAGCCGAATATGAAAACAATACAAAGGCTCCATCTGCTATAAAGTGCAGCTACTTGCCTCCTGGAAGATTTATGCTGTCTTGAGCATATTAAAGACTGCGCTGCAGTTCTTCTGCTGGTGGACTGCTGGGTCAGCTGACAATTTGTTTTCTACATGTCAACCCTAAATCATTTTCCTTACACTCCAGAAGTCTTCTCAACCTCTTATTCATTGGGTCATTTTTCAGTGTGACTTTCTGGGCAAAATAGAAATGTAATTTCCATAACCAGCAACAACTGACATTTCCATATATAAAGGAATGACACTACCTCTTATTTTACTTTTGATAAATAATTAATCCCAAATGGATGTAAACAAAAAAAGTAATTTTTCATACTAAACCTTGATGATTTTATTTTGCCTTATAATTCAGTATCACAGCTGTTTGACTAAAGTATCATAACATGGTCATCCAGCAGCTCTTTGGAACTGATGTTGTGACTGTAAGCACTGGTCCTCAACAACTCCAAATGCATGAGGCAGAAAGCTTCTAAAAAGCTTTACTCCTTCCTAGTATTTTTCAATCAAACAGTGATAAAAAGTGTGATAAATAGATTTGAGTTATACATTATTTATTCTCTACCTCCTATCCCCCCAAGAAATTGTTTTCCCCTGACAATGAATTGGTTATCCATATGGAATTCTCCCTTTTGTCCTTTTTTAGTGATATTACCTGCTGCAAATCAAGATCTGAGTGGTGGGGTGTCGAGCAACACAATCATCTTTAAAGGAAGGCTGTTGATAGTCTGCCAACTGGAATTCTAGAGAGCTAGAGCTCCTGTGGAAATGCTGAATGAATGCATGCTGCTGGAAGAAGAAATGCTGTCATTAAAACTACCTTCGTTATGACCGATTCCTGAATAAGGATTCTCCTGCTTTGACTTAAGAGTCTAAAAATTAGGTGGCTAAGACTACACTTATTTTATTTGTGTAAGGAAGGCTTCCCAAGAGTCTTTCAATTAATTCATTGATGATCTTGGTTAAGGGGAGAGAAGCACATTAACTATATTGCACTGGATATTTAATTAGCAGTTTTTGAAACCAGCAATGAGAACAAAAGATCTAACATAAAGCGACCTCTTCTGTGAATAGGGAGATGATATCTACTACTTCCTAGACTGTCCATCTCTTACCCACTTTTAAGGTCCAAACTCACACATTATTTCATTTTTACATAACTAATCTCATCTGAAAAAAGCAGACCAACATGAAACCTGGTTTATGTTGACAAGTAATAGAAAGAACGACACAAAGAAAATACACTTTTTAGTACAATGTTTATTATAAAGGAAATATTTTTTAAAAAATCCTACATCTGGTAACAATGCCCAGCAGATAAGAACTGTCCTTGAATATGTGATGTGATAGCTGAAAAGACAGACAATACTCCGGGCAAAGGAATTACACAGCCTACCAGTGAGGTGAGAACTCCTTATCAACAGGAAACACTAAATGTGTCAACTAATTCTTAGAAACATGACAGAAGGAGTAGGTGGTTAGGTCGTGCTCCCTTTGTATCACACATAAACGAGTACGCATGCGTGGGTTCCATCACACAGGTAAAAGACCAAAACTGTAAAGGATATTGTTGAATAACATAGGACATATGAAATCCCAAAGTATTTTGTTGAATATCAGCTTCACTGAAATGTACTAATGGGGAACTGTCTCCCACAAAAGACAGTGAGGGCCTACATAAATAAAACAGACATACAGCAACTAGTTTGCTTGCAGCAATATATTTTCTGAGATGTTTTCTAGCTACCAAGTGTTCTATTGTCCTGAAGCTTTAAAGAGGACTTAAGAGTTGAGGTTTGTGGACAACTCATGTGCTCCAGCCTAATTCTAAATTTTAGGCACTGCCTTATTATTATGGTGTTAGAGAAGAAAACAAGAACTGAATTCTAGAAGCTTATTTCAACAGATCACAATTGGGAGTAATAGCACAACCATCTAATTAACACAGGATTCATTTTCTAACTCAGTCACATTACATAATCTTAGGCAATTAACAATCTAATGGAAATGGGAGTTATTACCAGAAGATCAGCTATGCTATAAAAAGATACTGCTCAAAATGCCAGATTTGGTCAACTCTGGTGGAAGAAAAAGGTACCATCACAGAGTTTTACTAATCTAACTGTATTGATTAACACAGACAGATTGGTTTTACAATGTCCCACCACACACACAAACACACATACACAAATCATTACCAGTATTAATTAGCAAACCTCGTCATCTCTGCAGAGCTGGCTATACTGATTGACCAGATGTTTCATAATAATAATTTATATAACTATTTTTCTATCCATAATAACAATAAAAAGCATGCATAAATCCTTATGCACAGTTCCTGTTACAGATGGAAGAGCCATAATATAGCTGTCACACTGTACATGATGCTATGATAAAAAGATTTCACACTTCACCGATTCAATTTAAATGTGCGTAAATCATTAAAATCAAGGTGTGCTTCACAGCTGAAATGCTGTGCAATTTTGAAACAGGATACTTAAAAAAGCATCTGTCAGTCACTGTAAAACGGAGTTGCACTAGGAAAAACCTTTCCATCTCCATGTCTGTTTCTAATATAGACGTAAGAGTGACTTTTCTTCAGGATATACAAAGAAAATACAATTCACTATGGTAGTGGCATGCTCCAGTAAATATCTTGCATATTATACAACTTCTGAATCTCTATCATGAATCCTTCATTGTCAATATTATATTCCACAAACTGGGCTAAAATCCTTGTAGTCTTACTGTGCCAAGGACCAGTAGACAGAGCACAGTTCTGCCCCGGCTGAGTGCACCCCCAGGCTCTGCAACCCCAGGGGTCAGCTGCCCATGCTGTAGGCTAGCTCTGGTACAGAGCAGCATGAGAGCTGGGATCTGGCTGCTGGGAACACAGCCTTTGGAGTACTCCTCTGTGGGTCACTTCTTTGCCTTGCAGCTGCATTTAAGCTCAGGCAAAGACCATGTTGCAAGTACACTTGTGCCTTGCTGAATTTGATTGTAATCCTCATCCACTGACTTGAGTTTCTGGCTTAACCTCAGACCTGCTTTGTCACTATGGATTTATCTAGTGGTTGCTGGGAGGTGACTGAAACTTGGTAAACATCACCAGACCTACCAAGCTCTTGGGCACAGTGGGACTGTATTGGTGAGTACAGTGCCCTGTCAATCTTGCTGCTGCCCTCAGCTCCTAGTTCTCCTTTCCCTGGGGAACAGTCCTCTTCTCTGACAAATTCCACTTGTGAGACAGACTAAGTCAGTTGCTAATGTCCAAAGAAACCAAAGAAGGTTTCACTTGACATGCAACACAGAAAATAAACAACGCTTTAAAAACCAAAGAAATATTCTAAACATTTCACTTTTTTTCCATTTTTGAAAGATTGTGAGTAATCTCTATATTATGCAAACAGCAATGTATTTCAGCTGATGCTTGAACTCTTACACAAGAGCTCATAGTTTCTATCTCTTAGGTAGACAAAATGTATATATATTGCATCATTTCCCATGTGGTATCTTTTTAAAAATGCTAAAGCCATTCTAGTTATTATTCATCCGACAGCTAAAGGTGACTCTCATGATGATACTAGAAACATAAAGTCCTTTCAGTACCAGATTCTCCAAGTAATCTAAACAAACTGAAATGTAATAATTTAAAATCTGATTGAGTAAACTATGCTTCGTTTACAACAATGAAATAGGATTCATGAAGATTATTTAAGAGAATACATGACTCATCCAATTCTACCAACACCTTTATGCATACCTAGACCTCAGTATTCACCAGCTACCTTTCAAATGGTAACAGAGCAGCATTTGAGACAGTTGCCTATTGATAGGCATGGAGTAGGACTCCGGTGTTAGAGCTGTACGCAAACCTTTTCTTCTCCAGCCCTAAAGAAATCAAGCTACAATGAATAAAAATAAAATGGATGTTGTTGAACTCTGTATATGATTCAGACTATTAACTCTTTGAAGAAAGGACCATAGTTTGGTTCTGTACGGATCTCAGCACAACTAGCAGTTACTGTAAAACAGATAATAAATGATACAGCTATCTGAAAAGAGTAATTCTCTGTCAATTAAATGTGGTTTTATTTTGAGTTGGAAAGAAAAACAAGTATCACCAAGTTGTGTGAGTATAGAAAGTTTCTGAAATTTGTCACTGATGTCCTGCATGGTCTCTTAGCCTTGGAAGCCAGCAGTGCTGAGAACTTTCAAGCTGGGCACTGGCAGGCTGTATGTGCTAAAGATTTCAGCTCCTGCCAGCTCTGGGGAGGGCTGCCAAAAGGCCCAGCAGCCCAGCTGGCGGGATGCCACAAAATTGCTTTTTCTACCTTCAGCCTGTGATCAACCAAGTGATCTCTGCTGTACATTTTTATTTTGATGAATGCATGTTCCCTAAGAGAAAGCATTTCATTAGAAAAATTCTGACCCATGTAAATTAATAACTTCAGCAGGGACCATTCCCATTCTTCTTTCACATCTGTAAATGGAGTTAAATATATGTAGTTGTATATTAGTTATTAATCCCTTGTGGTCTTACTCCAGTTATTAACTGCTGCAGTTGGTCAGTGTGGAATGATATCAGTAACCAGAGACCTCTATACACCATAAAAATACCTTTCCTTCTTTAATTATCTATTTTTCTATTTTCAAGCAGTATTTTCGATTCAATGTTTTCAAATAAAGAAGAAAAGGGACTTTATAGTCAACATACATTCTCCATTAAGAACACCTATGTTTTCCACTAGCTGTGCAAAGAATTTTCAAGAGTTTATTTGCTCTGCAGTTGTAAAGAACTTTTCTGGTCCTATTTACAAAAGAGAAAGTCCTTACCCTCTGTTTCTAAAGATAAACATTGACCAAGTGAAGAAGAAAATAGGGCAATCATACTGATGTTACCATCTAGATTTCATACTCTCTGGATGTAAATAAGTCTTAAAACCATCTTAAAATCTGTTTCTTCTCAGTGGCTTATGCTGAAATCCCAGGTGAGCAGCCACCATGGGCGCACAAGAGAATCATTCTCATGAAGCACTTGAATGCAATACTGAAACTTGCATTCAAATGCAGAGACTTGCTAATGGTTTTTACTTTAGCTGGTTTGTGCAGCAGGTCAGACAGTGTGTGTCAACTCTCCTAATTAAATTGAAAGCTAAGTAGCAATGCAGACCTTGTCACATGCCACTATAAGTAGAATTCCTACTGTGCATCTCACTCAAGAGCCCAGTAGATGTCAATCACAATTCAACTGTATGATTCTACCCTTGGTTGTTAATTAACTGTCAGAATGCTTCAGTCCATTTTATTAGTTATATCTGAGGGATTTGCTGTGCCTTCCACTTGCACAGATGTTATTTCTGGGACACTCTTAATCCTATGTGAGTGCACAAACCAAAATAAGGGGCAGAAATATAATTTTCAGTACCACATAGCAAAGGGGAGGGTCTTTCCTGTTTGCTTAAGTGCTATTTGAATAGGACATGGACAAAATAGAATCAAAGCATTGACTTCACATGCCACATGAGTCCTGCAACACTGGTCAAACATAAGCAAAGGAAAACAATGCATCATTAAGAATGGTACTGTGAAGGACTATTTGCCACTAAAACTCTCTTTAGAAACACTTCTGCTCTTCTTCAAGAAGGTCCATGACTAAATCCCAGATTAATTTTGAACATGCAAGAGAAATCATCTTCTCAGAGACACCAACACGTGTGCTGTTTGACATCAGACTTCACTGGTAGTAAAAGAGTTTCACAAAAATCCCTTTGGAAAGACCATTAGACCACATCCATTTCTCTCCTCAAAATCACCTGAGCCTGCAATCAGTACAGTGTGAGCTTTCTTGAATAAAGATGAGGCTGTTAAACTAACAAGCACCTGCACCTGCAGATCCCACAAACAACCTGCCCATAAAAAAATCCCTGCAGTTTTATGTGGGTAAGGCTTATGTCATGCATAAAGGCGGTTTAAAGAGCAAAGAGCTTGAGAAGAATCATAAAATCATTTAGGTTGGAAAAGACCTTTAAGATCATTGAGTCCAACAGTAAAACTGAATTACCTATTGTATGATTAACTGTGATTTAGAGAAGTGGATGGAAAGACATTCAGGTACTGCTCTGTTTATTTTAAAAACACTATCAGATTTGCTATCACATACCACAACTTGGAAAGAGAGATTTCAGAGAACAGAAAGTGGACATTCCACTAAAAGGAATGGGGGGTGGACTGCCAGATGCGAGTTTCTGTCCCAAGCAAAAAGGTAACATACACAAATGCTAGGGAAGAACAGCTGCATATAAACGCCGATATCATCTCTATTTGCCACCACAGACAGAGGAAAGCTTCTCTCCTCATGACTTCAGGGGTAAAAAGTGTGAATAGGGCGAAACCTCCTACAGCTGAAAATTTGACCTTGAATCATTACAGGCAAGAGGACAGCTTGTTTACAGAACGAGTGGCAGCAAACCGGTAAGCACAGGTAGTTCTAAAACAGTCTTTGCTCAAAATGATAAGGGCACTTTTCTTCCTGGTTTAAAATACAGCATATTTGCCAGAGGTCTTATCTTTACAGTGCCTGTCAAGCTGGCTGCCAAGCAATGGACTGAGGAAACGTAGATGTTCACAGGAACTTAGTGCACCGTTCAAAAAAAAAAAAAAAAAAGCGCCTTTCAAAATGTTGCCTTTGGCTGCTGTCTTATTTGCATCCCACCTCGGGAACCTTGCACTTACAGCCCTGACACGCAGAAATCCTTCTGAAAAACATGAATGAAAGACCCGTATGGTGGGGCGGGGCGGGGCTCAGCGCCCTCCGTTCATGGCAGTATCACGGATGGACACAGGGAATGTCAATGGCCGTAAACGCAGCCCAGCGGGTGCTGCCGGCGGAATCTGCTCCCGCGTCCATTCATGAACGCGGAGCTGGTGACGAGCAGCGCCTGCCCCGCTCCCCCGGCCACCCTCCCAGGCTGCGGGGAGAGAGGACGCGCTCCCCTGTGCCAGCACAAGCGCCTTTTTCTACAGCCCAGAGAACGACTCCGGCGCGGGGCACAGCGGCAGCGGGCTTGGGGGAGCGGAGGAGAGGAGAGGCCGGGAAAGGCGGGCAGGCTGCCGACGGCCAGAGCCCTCTTGCCGCTCCCACACACCGCCCTCGTCCGCTCCCGTAAACCTCCGGCTGTCCGCGGCCCCAGTCCAGCCGTGCCCTCCCTGCCTCGCCCCCGGCTTTCCGCCACTCTCCAGTAGCATCCTCGCTCCCTGCGAGGCGGCCACCGAACACCCCCCGCGCCCGCGCCGCCTTCTTCAAGGATGAATGGAAGCGGGAGGAGGCTGGCTCCGAGGGATGCACCGCCCCGCCTCGCTCCCTCATTGAGCGCCCGGGAGGGGCCGCCTCGCCCCTGCCCCATTTCCCCGCTGGAGCAGAGGCACGGGCTGCGCGTCCTCCGCCCGCCGGCAGCCGAGGGGGAACCGCCGCTTCCCCGCACGGGGCGGGCGCCGTCCCGGCCCCGCATCCCGTGCCCGTGTCTGTTCTGTAGGAGCACCCTGCGCTCCATATGCCCTGCGAGGGAGCAGCATCCTCCCGTGCGGGCTGAGAGGCGGAGCCGCCGGCTGGGGCGGCGGGGTTCAGCACCTCTGCCCGGCGGACAGGGGCGGGAGCCGCAGGCAGCCGCGGCTCTGCCCCGCGGGGCCGCCCCGATGCGCTCGGCCGGCCCCGCTCCCGCTGCCCGGCCCCGAGCGGGAGCCGCCGCAGCCCCTCGCCAGCAAAGGGGGGAGCGGGTTTTAGAGCCCCTTCCGCGCAGCCTGAACTTTCCCCCCATTTTCAGCGGGGAATGAGAAACCCACCCCTGTTTCCAGCCACCGTCCGCGTAAAAACAATCTCGGGAAGGGGAAAAGGGAAGTTTGGGGGAGCTCGACTCACCCAGGACGTTCCCGACGAGAGCCACTATGAAGACGACGATGTAGCCAGCGATCAGCGCCCATTCGTATTCCTTGGGATGCAAATACTCCTTCCAGAGGTATCGCAGGAACTCCTCATCATCGTAGTCGGCGGAAGGGGTTAAAAGAGCCTCCCGCGTTTCGTTTAGTTCCGACCCGCTGGTCCAATTCCTGCACGGAGGGGAACTATCCTCGGGTTGAATTCCGGACATCCCTGGTGGTTGTTCAGGGGGCTAGGGGGAAAAACCAACGCACACAAACCCAGACCCCCTCAGAGCATCCGAGCTTTCTCCCGCCCGTCCATCGAGGCTTGTGGTTGCCAGTGCGAAAAGCGGGGTGTGGGGAGAAAAATGACGCGGGAACTTACGGGAACCAATGCGGGAACAGGCTGGGGATCCGCGTCGGTCCGCAACCCTCCCTGACCAGCCTTTTCCCCCACCGGGCAGGGAGTGCAGCCTCCGCGGAGGAGGTTGCACGCCCGCCCGGTGAGATAAAAGGCTGGTCAGGGTAGGTTGAATGCCTCAGGTGCCTCACCTGACCCGGCTGGAAAAGCCACGTCCGTTTCAGATGCCGCCGATTTTTGTTCCCCAAACCATGCACGTGCACCCCCCCTACACACCGGAATCTCTGCACGACCTCCCCCCAGCCCATCCCCAGTCCCGCATTCCTCCCCCCAACCCTATTCCCAAGTTGTCCATCCTCTTCTGACTCCTTCTCCTCGGTTTCTCACCCTCTCTTGCACAAGCACTTCTCTTTAGACCTTTCTACATTAAATTCCAGATATATTCGAGGTATTTGTAAATTAAAGCTGTGGAAGGCAGTCGTGAAAGGAAACACAGGGTTAAAGGAGCCTTTAAAAACAAAAAGGGACTAATGAGGCTATCTCTGTGCCACTTTGAAAGCTGGGCTTGGTCTGGGGCTAATACAGGAATTAACCTTGGCGAGAAAATCCCTAAGGGTGCTGAACAAACAAGTGTGGGGTTTCATCGGATTTGAAGATTGTGAGAGGTCACTTTAGGTTTGATTTTAGCATGCAGGTTCAGTGCACTGAGGTTGTTTCTAATGTCCAGCTCGGGATCTCTGAAGTGGTCTGAGCCGGCAGAAAGCAGTTCAAGAGAATCCAGAAGTGCTACTTAAACAGTGTGATAGGATTCCTGGATTCTGGTCATTGCTTCTTGAATTATTTTCATACTTTGCCCAGTGTACAGTTCCTGAAAGAGAAGGGATAGGTCTGGACTTGTCCCTCCGTGACTGATAAAATCCCCTCTTACTCAGGTAATCTGTGCACTTGCTATCTGAATAATTTAATTAATCTGATATAAGCACCATTTGTATTGTGAAATGGTACACCTCGCTCAGTTAAGCATTTCAGTGCAGCGTCTGCACCTCCATAGGAACAGAGGGACTGTGATGATGGAATTCTGATTCCAATGCATAAGCATAACAGAGAGGCAGGTATCCATTAACACCATGCTTAGAGTGCTTAGCTCTAGACAGGACTTTAGGCTCCTAAATTGTTCTTTATCAGTGTGCAGCCTTCACTATTGCCTTCAAAGTTCAGTGCAGCATACCTACACCTGGAATACCTGCTGCTTTTTCTTTTCACTGTAAAACAAAGGAAAAATTTCTTTCCTGTTCCACGGGGCATTTGAGTAAACCTCTTAGTCTAAATATGTTAGAGTGAGATATACTAGGATATACAAGTAGGATCAGCATTTGTCTTACATAAATTAGAAAGGTGGAGTTTGAGAACATCATAAACAAAGATTAAAGAAACAAAGATCTGCAACTAGTAAAAAACATTTAAGGTTGTATTAGTTGAGGTGTGAATTTTAAGAAGTGATTTGAACTCTCCTGACAATGTGGAAATGCAAGTCTACCTGGTACACAGAAAGAGACCTATATAAAGAGCATGCCATGGTCTTTACTAGTTGTAAAGAGACTCATTGGTAATCAGTAACAGACACACCACTCGTGCTCCAGCTTGTTTCATATGCTAAAATGTTTGTGATTCCAGTGTTTGCTTCCAAGTTGCCATAAAGTCTGAAACAGGTAATGTCTTTTTTGACACAGAGTACTTTTTTCTTCCTCCTGCACCAGTAGTAACCTCACCTGGAGTGCTGCATCCAGCTCTGGGGTCCCCAGCACAGGAAGGACATTGACTTGCTGGACCAAGTCCAGAAGAAAGCCACCAAGATGATTAGAGGGATGGAGCACCTCTACTGTGAGGAAAGGCTGAGAGAATTGGAATTGCTCAGCCTGGAAAAGAGAAGGCTTAGGGGTGACTTAATTGTGGCCTTCCAGTACCTACGGGAAGAGAGCCTACAGAAAGGATGGAGACAGACTTCTTACAGGAGTATGTAGTGATAAGATGGGGGGAGGGGAAGGATGGATTTAAACTGAAAGAGGGTAGGTTTAGATTAGATATTAGGAAGAAAGTCTTTACTGTCAGGGTGATGACACACTGGAACAGGTTGCCCAGAGAACTGTGGAAGCTCCATCCCTGGAAGTCTTCAAGGCCAGGCTGGATGGGCTTTGAGCAACCTGGTCTGATGGAAGGTTCCTTGCTTATAGCAGGGGCGTAGGAACTAGATGTTCTTTAAGGTCCCTTCCGACCATTCTATGATTCTACAAATATTAGAGAATTGAATTAAAAGGGTATAAATGTTTGGAAACAACATGAATTTATGAAAATTATGTCTTAAGGCTCTTTTTTTACAGCAAGATTACAAATTTGATTGATAAAGAAATAAATAATTGATTATTCAGATTAATAAGATGCATAAATTTGGTATTCCTGGAGTCCTGTAAGGCATTCACTTTGATTCATACAGCTCATTCTGATTAGTGAGCAGGCTACTAAAAAAATCAATCTAGCACACATCATAGAGATTAAAAATGGGCTAACTAATGAATCTCAGAATGAAATGGTAGATAAAGAATCATCCCTGAGCCTCTGCATTCCTGCTGTCAAGTTCTCGGTTCTGTTACACTCATCATTCAATGACCTTGAAGAAGTTGGCAGGTGATCCAAAGATCAGATGTAATCAACTAAACACACATGCTCATCACGAATCTGTAGCCAGAAAGATTCATGTGATCTTTGATTGTATAAATAAGTATATCTGTGAAAACAGATTAAGTTTTAAAGTATAAGTGAACCTTGACCTAGTGAAAATATTCACCATGTACAAAACTCTGCTACTGAGGAAATGCTTTTCAATTTGAGCCATTTTAGCTCTACCTTTTAAAATCAAGATCAAATGCCTGTCTAAAAGATGAGTGCTAGCTGAAATGACAATTAATTCAGAAAAGTCACATGACATGGTATGCAAGAGGTCAGTCTAGATGATTATAGTAGTCCCCTTTGGCTTTCTATTTTGTGGAATTATCTTAGGAGAATAGATTCTCCTGATGAATTTTAGTCCTGATTTATCTTTTTTAAAATTATACTATTTGCATCAAGCCTAGTGCAACAGTTTAAATCTGTTCCTTTCATATGCAAGTATACAGCAAATGTTTCAAAGTATGTAATTCTTATTTTGTTAACAGGTTTTTTTCTAGTTCAAGGCCTGATTAATGTGGTTTTACAAACTTTATACTAGTACTTTATTTAGCTAAAATGTGCACATACATTGATATCTCTTCTAATCCATAACTTTCCATCACTAATCCAAAAATACTGAAATTAAATTACTAGGCCTAGAAGATATGTCTTATGGCTTTCAGTGCCACTTGTTATATGATATTAGACTGTGTGAATAGAAATTGAACAGAATTTTATGCCTTATTCCATCTGATAGCTCACAGGAACTGTCATTCATAGAGGACATACCAACCTTACTTCAGCATCCAAGTTTATTGCTTTGTCAAACATATTTCTCCCTCCATAACAATAATTCTATTGCAGACTTATATTTTTATTAATTACACAAATAGGTGGATTTTTTTTCTTCTCTTAGAGACTAGCCCTTTAATTTTAAAATCTATGTGATTCCGAGAACTAGTTCCATACTAGTCAAATAGCATATTAAATTAGGAGCCTTTTATCAAAGTAGACTTAATTTTAAAATTTTTGCAAACTTGGGTTAAGAGTCAGCAGAGCTGAGGAGGTTTTTTTCTGTCTTTGCTGAACATTTTAGCAGGTGATTTTGTTTTTGGGAAACAAAACACACAAGCACAGCCACTGAAGAGAAACCGATTGCTGTGCTGGCAGAAGAAATGGACTACGTGAACACATCCTTCCTCCTGTCTTCCTTTCACTGTTCTCACTGAACAGCTTGTCTCTGTCCCTTTGTCTCTCCTATGGAATATGCCACATGACAGTTCAATAGAAACCCCCCAGGCTTACTGTTTATTTACTTGAGTCATCCTGGTCGGTCAAGTTCCAGATTCTGCCTGTGAAGCCCCTCTGGTATCTTTCCTCCTGTTATGGTACTTCAAGGTGGAAGTGCTGCTCCCTGGTAGCAGCACTAAGTAGTTCCTGAGAAGCAGATGGGTTGTTATCTACTAGTGAAGCTGATAGATGAGCAAGTAGAGACAAGTTAAGAAAAAGAGAGGAAGACTGAAAGAAAAGGCCAGCTTTGGGAATCTATACAGCCATAAATTTCATTGCGGTGATAAGGATAATACCTACCAGGCAGTAATGTGCAAAGGGCCACAAAAGAAAAATTAATACTTTATTCTTTTGTGAAAAGAATGAATTCATCAGCAAACCTTATGAAGGTTAATGGATCTGGAAGTAGGAAACTTGTTTCTATGCATTTGCAGATGGGCCATCACACAATACATTTCCTTTAGGTCTGTTCTGGTCTTAGCATCAATTCAGTAATGAATAGTAGGTTAAATATTCAAAACTAGTTTTAACATGAGATATTATTCAAACCTGCTGCTGATTTTTTTTTAACTGCTGGTGATATGAGAAGCATACAGCAATTACCCTTGTTTAGGCAATCTCAGGCATTTTTCTCTTTGCATGTAGAAAGCAGGATCCTGTTAAGCAGGATCCTGTCTTAAACAATGCAAAATCCTGCTGAGGTACCATTATCCAAATATAGCAAGAGTATCAGCAACACTCTACTGATTTATTAGCTCACCAGCACCATTAAAATGAGACCAAGCTAAGATAACTTGCTTCGTTTCTAGCAGTGATCAAATAAGAAAGATTAGCTGTTGGTTAGTTCCCATGCCATCTTCATTACTAATAACCACCAATACAGAACATATTTGAAGTGAAAAATTCTGATTCTAGTCTCATCTACTCTACTGTAATTAGAAGTAACTTCATTCATGTAAGTAGAGTTATGCTGTTGTAATACAAATTAAAATAATAGACTAAATAATTGTGCAAATTCAGATGAACTGAAAGCAATATGAGAATCTGACTCTCAGTGAAAACTGTTGCGCAGCTGGAAACAGAATTACCCACCATCACTCCTGTATAGTACAGATATAATTTCCAAGGTGGTACAAAACATATATATGTAAAAGGATACTGCTCCACCACACTTTTCTTGGGCCATTTGCTTACTAACAGCTAATAACTAAAAGGAGTTTTAAAACACCTTCTAATTTTTTTAGAAAAAAAAAAGTTTTTGATATATGAAAATGAATGTGTTCCATCTGCAGCAATCTCTCCTCCACCAACTCTACAAATATTTAAAAGCAAACACATTTAATGATCAGGGCACAAATCCAACATGGATAGAACAAATTATAAGACACCTTTCATGAAAAGGTCTCTGAACTGTATACAGAAGCTGAGAGAGGGATATCTGTTTACTCTTTTTTTTATAAGACAAGGCATGCCCAATGATAATTTCAGTCAGCAGGCTTCAATTAGTAAAAAAGAAAAACCAAGCTCTTCTAAACTTCATGTTTATGTGAGAACTGGAACTCGTTTCAGAAGCCAAGGCAAATTTATTACAAGTCCATCAAAGCTGTTAAATGAGGCAGTTTGAATGCAACGTTGCACTCAAGACAAGAGCTCTGAAGCCAGAGAAAATATAACTCCAAACAGAAAACCAGAATAAAAGTACTGTATTGTGCTGTTGCTTTCATCAAACTGGTTCTTACATTCTTCTCTAACCCTTCATATGGCATAAGGTCAACGATCCCTCTAATGATCTCTCACAGTGTCCAGGAATAGACGAGTAGAGGAGAACATAAAGGTAAGGCAAGTTTGCAGTGATACTTTCCATCATTATAACTTCTCATCTTTGAGCAAGCTGCAAGTTAGAAGCTTCCAGAGGCAAGTTATTATGTCTGGCTAATGAATAAGTGCTTTCCCCGACAATTTTGCATAATTGTTTGGCTTCCACTGTAACTGGAAGCAGTGTTTTCCACAGTTTGTTACAGTTCCTCCTTGGCTACCTTAAAAGTGTTCCTGGATAATTTTCTTTGGTTTGTTGCTCGTAATTGTAAAAATTAGAGTATTTCCCTTTCCACTTTTGTGATGCTCTTTTCTTCATCAAGTCCTTCTTGAAACTATCTCCATTTCAGCAACCATTTTGTTTTCGTTACTCACCTTAGCTTCAACAGAAAACTTTGTTACATTTTATATGCATGCCCTAAATCATCTGTGATCTTTTTAAATGAGGCCCTATTAATTAAGTCTTTTGTTTTCTGTCGCTTGTATGAATTTTGTTTGGTTTGCCCTATATTCTATACTTTTTTTTGAGTACAACATTCTGTAACTTCACTACCAGATGAATCATTTCAAATGGGGCACTTTTCAGCACATTGGCTTTCAGATCACTAGTTTAAAAACATACCCATTTTATTTTAAGTCTCCACAATAGATTTCTTTTTCCTTGGAGAGACTATGTCCCTCATGACAGTTTGATTTTTTCTTAAAGTTTCCCCTGTTCCTAATTTACTGATTCTGCTCTTTATGCCGTTTCTCAGACACAAACTGACACACTGCAGTCTCTCTAGGCCTGTGTATGGTATTGGGAACATCTCAAAGATTTTTTATAATATTGTTGATACTATTCTATTTTATGACACCTTGAGATTTCCATTTTAATGTTAAGTTTTCAGAGAACAAAAGAGAAGTATTTAGTCATTAGGATAGTTCACCATCAAAATAATTTGTTTCCATGCCATTGTCCACACTTTCTTTGCTCTTTTGTTTCTTAAGGTGTGATTTCATATTCTGTTTAGGTATGCATAATTTCATGTGGCTTTTTCTTTTCTTAATAAAATGTTTCATTTAGGTAATGGGGAAGAGCTTCATTTCCTTCATTTTTTGATGAAATGCTGCATGAATATTTTTCTCACTCATTCAATGAAATGCTATCAAGAGCTTTTAAGTGGCTATACACTACTTTGCACTGTAACACGCAGAACTTTGCAGTAATTTTCCTGATATAAGGCTTATATAAGGCTTCTTGTGATAGAAAAACATGTTTTCTGCATCAGAAATTGAAGATATAATGGCATTCAATTTCTGAAGAAAACAGAGAATTTCTTGCACATTTTGTCATAGAATTGTTAAGGTTGGAAAAGACCTCCAAAATCTTCAAGTCCAACCATTAACCCAGTATTGTCAAGCTCACCAGTTAAACCATGTCCTTAAGCATCACATCTACACATTGTTTTTAACACTTCCAGAGATGGTGATTCTACCACTTCCCTAAGCAGCTTGTTCCAATGCTTTCTCACCCTTTCAGTAAAGAAAATTTTCCTAATATCCAATCTAAACCTCCCTTGGTGCAACTTGATACCACTTCCTGTTGTCCTGTTGCTTGTTACCTGGAAGAAGAGACTGATTCCTACCTGTCTACAACATCTTTTCAGGTAGTTGTAGAGAGTAGTAGCATCCACCCTGAACCTCCTTTTCTCCAGATTGAACAACCCCAGTTCCCTCAGCTGCTCCTCATTAGACTTGCGGTCCGAAGTCTTTCAGTCTGTGGGGTGAAAGTGCACTGTTTCACCAGCATAGACTGCACTGATTTGTTTTTATTCTGCAGTTTGCTACTGCATCTATAAAATGTGCATTTACTAGGGATATTGTCAGAGAGAAGTGTGAAACTGAACACCAAATCAGAGTGAAGAACTTGATTGTTCAGGCTAAGGTGATGCTGGGCCAAAAATAAATAACAGAAGTTGTCTCTGCTGCAGAATTACTAAAACTAGAATCCTACAGCTCCTTAAATATTGGATATTGCTTTCTGTGTTCACCTCTTAATTGTCAGTTGCCTATTTCAGTAAGTCTTACCTTGACTGGCTGTGCATTAAAGGCTATTATCAATATACTATTCATTATTCATTATTCGTTATTCATTTCCTATTAGACAGTGACTGGCTCAAATATTTACTCTGTTAAACCCTGTAAACCAATAATTCAGCTTGCAAAAAGAAGAAAATTTAATAAAATAAAATGTCCAAAGGAAAAGGGAAATGTTAAAAAGTCTATACACAGATCAACATTATACGGCAGAAATTAACCTAGCCTGAACATAAAATGAGCCTTTTAGTGAATTAAACCCATATTTTTTCATCTCAGTCAAGTCACCTTACATTTAGGAGTCACACCTATCTTCAGTTCTCACGTCTGGGAATACCAGTCCTTATTTTTATGGGCAGATTTTTCTCTTCCTTTTGCCACTTGGCAACTTAAGAGCCTCAGATAATTATATTTCAGTCAACTATTAAAATCTTTTCGTGCCTATTACTTAAAGTAAAGATGTATGTGCACTTTGCAGGATGAGTCTATTATCTATGGGATGGTAAAGGAAGAAGTCATTTAAGGATCATCTTTGCTAATGGTAAAGGCTATCGTGGAAGGATCAGACCTGTGACCAAGCACATATAGACTTACCCATCTGCTGTGCAGCACCTCATTGGGTTTGGCAGGGGCCTGAATGGGCTCAGATGTATGACACTGCAGACATCACTGCTGATTTGGACCATCAGACTAGAAACCCAGCAGCACAGGAACTTCTATTGCTTTTCCTCGTGCTTATAAGCAATGCACAAGCTCTCAGAGTTGTATGTGTAAACAAATTATTATAATCTCTCACACTATAGTTCCATTTTGGGGGCCAGCACGGAAAGGGACACTTATTTTTCTGTGAGGTTAAAAGTGTGAGGTGGTGCTTAAATATGCATTGAGTGATGAGTACGAACCTGGAGACTGCAGCAGACCTGCAACCTTAGGATTTTTTCAGTAAGGCTTAGGTGGGGATATCCCAGTCTGTGCAATTCTTCCAGTGATTGTGAAAGACAAATAATCCACTTTTGCAGGAATTCAAGCTATAAAAAAGACTTTCGGCCTGTGATACAGTTAATTATTTCCTCTTCTAAAATGTAATTATATTGGCTGCACATTTTTCATTTGATGTTATAGAACAGCTTGCAAACAGCGCAGCTTTGTCTCGATTTAGGTTCAGCTGGATCATGATTAACCAAGATCTTCAACTAAAGATCTAAATATGTCATGGCAAAGCATGAACAGAGCTTGTGAAAGTATTATTTGAAAAAAGCATAGTTCACTTTTTTCCTTCCAAGTTTCCTGCCCCTTTAAATGCTTCAACTTCCTTGGATGTTCTTCATTGTTTCTTTAGTGACTTTTTCTTCTGGATTTCAAAACTTTAGGTCTAAAGGCCACTTCTGTGAAGCACAGCTGATCTCTTAGCATTCTCACTACAAACAGGATTATATTTAATAAACTTTATGAGGATTCCATATGTTTATACATTTCATAGTCAGTTGGTTGCAACCACTTATAGAAAATTCAGTCATCACTTAACCCCAGCTTCTAGTTACTCATCTGCAAATTAAGTTCACAGAACTTCCTTACTATGAATGTCTGTAACAACATAAATTTAAGGTGCTATAAGTGAAGGACGTGAAAGATCGTGAGCACCTAAATTTATATGAGTTACATAAATCCTGGCACTGGTGCACTGACTGAAGTCCAGACTATGTCCACTAAGTCCAAACTGAATGTCAGAACTTACAAAATCTGTCCCTTCCTTTTTTTGCCTTCTTTCTCTAAAATTGCTTATTCATTTGTGTAAAAATAGCACATTTTTTGTAAAAATAACCACAAATTATTCTGGCTTCAGTATATCTACTCACATCTACAATACCTAAACAGAGTTGGTCTACCACCTATGTAATGATATATGCATTTTGCTACAGGACTTATAAACTGTTCCTTCATTTTCCATTGTTCTTGACAGGGAAAAAGAGTGAGCTGGACCATGAGATGGAGAATCGACACTGAAAAACAAGCTGTTATAAGTGTTCCCCAAATTATTAGTTACTTTGTTGTTAAAGTCTCAAATTAATATGTATGTACAAGGAGAAAGGATAGTTTGGAGAATAATGCAGGAATACAGTAACTTTAAAAAGATCAGTGGTGGTTTTTCATCAGTAATCCTGTCGGAAGTGCTAGCGAATTTTCACTCAAAGATCACAGAATCATAAACACAATGAGAATTTGTTTATCTGAATACTGAATACTTGAAAAATTAGAATATTTTAACACAGGAAACAAATCGGAAAGAGCACCAGTAAAAATGTGTCAAAAATGAACAGCAAGAGGAAGGCAAACTACATGTTTCAGCTCTAACTTATGACACAAGAGGGAATCACAAAATTAAACTAATAGTGGGAAATTAAAAATAGATCCAACAGCTTTTCTTCCAACAAGGTAAAAATAGACTGTGGAGCTAATTAAGGCAAAAAAAACCAGTTAGCTTTTAGAAGGTCTGATAATCAATAAAGTCTACAAGAATATCCAGGCTTGTGACAGCTAATTACAACTAAAGGTTTGACTTAGCTTTCTTGTGTTCGAAATTAGGTGACATTTATGAAGTTTCCCATGACAATCCTATTGCCCATAAGTTAACACACTACGAAATCCATTAATAATGTAATAAGACGCACCTTAAAATGAGATAAATTTCTTTTCTCCACAAATCCAGCTTACTGTAAGTAAACAATTGTCCCCAGATAAACTCTACATCTCATTTTGTCACAAAATAACAGCAAAGATGGATGATTACAGTTGAACTGTGTGTTTTGCAAGTTACATTATCGTCTTCAAAACAATTTAAGTAAAGTATATTCCTCCTTGAATATAACATTGTAACCTCTGGGATAATTAGGAGAACAGTTTTCACCTTCTGCTGAAACATCAGTGCAAAAGCTGAATAAATGTACACCTCAGAACATAAAAATTCCAACTAAAATATGCAGATTGACCTCCCCCAAAAATGTGCCTGTGTGGTGTATTGCAGGCAAGATAACCTCACAGACTTCCAGTAATACACACATTCCTAAAGTCTGTACTTGGGGCTCACTCAGCTCTCCTTTTACAGAGAATATGAGAGGCTAGCAAAGTAAACTGGAAACTGTCCTAAATTGCTTTTCAGTAATTCAAGACATTTGCATAGAAACAGGTTTCCTACTTCCAGATCCATTAACTGAGCAAATTGTGGGTTGAGAGCACGCTGGATAGCAAGAAATGCTTAGAGAAGAGGGCTCACACTGCCTCCTGTACACCATTCCATGTCCTAGAAAACTAGTATTTCATTCATTGTCCAGAAACTTTTCCCTCACTTTACTAGAGACAGGTTGGTCAGATTATTTTTCAACTCTGTGAGAAGGAATACAGTTAAGAGGGAATATGCTTTACCTGGCAGTAAAATTAGTGCTACTGCAAGCAGCATTACAGGGTTGGGTTGCACTGTATTATTTTGTGACTTTCAATACCTTTTCTTTCAGCCTACAGTTGAAGATGTGCATTTCCTACATAAATGGTATGTTGATTATTTGCTTTCTTCAAATATTGCCATTCCCCATGCCCTAAGAAAGACAGCTTTGCTGGTGTACAAGCTGCAGCGTATTCTGTTATACATTAAATGAATATTCTACAACTCTCCTAGTGATCAGTTTTTGCACCTAAATTTCAGATTTGCTCTGCAAATGATGTTTTGCTGGACAGTCATTCATAGCCAGTTAAAAATAAAATTAAAAAAAAATATATTTGCTTTTAAACAGCAATACCAAACTTGAATGCTGAGGAAGTTTCATTTTGTATCAGAATTTATATAAATTTTGAAAAACATAGGATTATCTCTATTGTCTTCTCTTTTTATTTTTATCATAAGACAAACATTTATTAAGCAGTAATAAATAAATCAAACCTGAGTTACTAAAGAATAACAAAGTACTCAAAATTGCAGTATTCAAATAATATAATTTTCATTTTAGGATGAATTGCTGTCTGAACAGGCTTCTGGAAAATACATACACACATACCACAAAGCAACAGTAGCACGTTTCAGTTGTTTACCTCTGCTCCATCTGTTCTGCTAAATAGTTGTTGACCAGCTTCATAAAAGTTCTGCTGCTTAGAGTAGAAGTTGACTTCAGATGAGCAAAGCATTTACAACCTTTTTGTCTATGTGCTTGCCCCCGTAGTGCTTATGCATGTGTTTAACTAATGAGTGAAGTAACAAATACATCTGTAGTTTTACGTAAACAGGGGCGGGGTCCATTCACTGCTCCTGAGTTAGTGGGTCACAGGCTAGCTACATCAACACTACTTTGATCTCAGCTTTGAGTCTCCTTGACTACATCTCTGCTGGTCCTGGTTATATCTATACAGTAAACTAAGCAAAACCTACACTAGGGCAGAAACCATTTCCAAGATACATTTTTCAAGACATGACTCATTTTCCAAGAAAAGAGTTTGTCTCTGCTGCCATGAGCCATGCCATGTCAACTGGTGTCATCAGAGGAAGGTTCCTTGGCTTGTGCATTTGTCCCTGGATCCTCCTTGTTGCACTTCCTGAAGATGGATGTGACATTTTTCATTTTTGCTGTTGGCAGAAATCTTCCCTGATCGTCGTGACTTTTTAAAGATGACAGAGAAATTAAATTAGTCAGTCAATGTCAATGAAATTAGCTGGTTCCTTTTACATCATTGGATTCATCCCATCCCAAATAAGTGAATTTGTTTAAGAATTCCTTAGCTGTATCTTCCTCTGCTGTAAGTACTCTCATTCTCACAGGCTCTGCTACTAGATGCAAGAGATCTTAGAGCAGACCTTGCCAGAAAAGCCTAAGAAAAAAATGTCATTGAATACTTTTGCCTTTTCTGTATTCTTTGCCATTAGAGGAGCACACTGAGCAGCAAAACCATGTTTTCCTAAGTTTTTCTTCTTTTACTGCTGTACATTAAGGAACAGTTATTATCATTAATGGACCTCACCAGTTTCAGCTCCAACTAATCTTTGCCTTTGCTAACTCCACCCCTACATGCTTAGGCAATATCTCTGTAGTTCCCCAGGTAGCCCATCCTTCTGTGTATTTCCTTTTTCCTTGGCTCACATGATGACAAATCTGCTTTCAGAACTGGACAAGACAAAAATGGTCATAGTCACCTGATGTGAAAGGCTCAACCCATACAAACACTGCTAGTTCAAATGTGCTCATAATTGTTTGAAGAGTTTTTAAACTAGGTCAGTTTTTCAGAGCTAGCATAAAACCTTAATAAATAACCCACTACGTAGAATCACAGAATCATCAGAACTACATTCATATATTCATATCCTTACTTTTCATCTGGGTGTAGGTAGTACTGCCAGGGGACCCAGCAGCACTAAGATCTTGTGTTGATGATCATTAAGCCATTGCCTACAAGGAGCTGAGAAGTCAGCAGGGAGCTGTTGGTTACCTCTCCTATGGATTCCATCTGCAGGTCCCATCATCCATATCACAGATCGCTGTGTCAATATTTATTTCCTGCTGGAACATATACAGTTTACTTACTTAGGATGGATTTCACCAGGAAGAGGAGAAGTGCCTTTGATGTTTTATGTGACGAGTACTATATACATTATGTTTGGAATGGGTTTTCCATTAAAAGAAATTAGGCAGTGCAGGTAATAAATCATAGCCCTTGAAAATTAGAACAAACTGCCTTATTCTTAGTCCAAAATGCAGCACTTAAAAGAAAACCACAGTAGCCTAGAAAACATAAAGAAACAGAATTAAAAGAAAACTGGTCATCTCTGAAAAAGTTATTGTGGGAACAGGCACAAAAGAAAAATGTGGGAGGGCAAACAGGAAAATAGAGATGTGCAGACCTTTCTAATGACCCAAAGAGAATCATTCACACTGCTGGAAATCAAACTCATGTCTACTGATTCCAAACCTTGTATCTTATACACCGGACCTTTGCACCTCAGCACTACAGGACTGTGACCAGTGTGGCAATGGAGCCCATTAAAAAAAGAGGCGTCAGCAAGCCTGAGCAATTTAATATATTCTTTACATCTGATATTCCTTACATCTGAAAGTATATTCTTTCCTTGAAGCAGTGGATCACATCAGAGTTACGACTGTGCTGTGTTATTTCAGCCGTTGATCAAAACCTCCATTCCCTGTACTGGATACCTGTTGAGGGTTACACACAGGGGAGGCTGCTGGAGAGGCTTGAGCAGATGCTGCTCTTAATCAGCACCTATTAAGTTTTCTCCCAAGCTCAGTTTGGCTCCTTGGAACATGGAGGAGTCACTTATCTATGTCTAGGTCAGGTGCTCGCAGGGGTGATGTTTAAATCTAACACATCATAAGTGCTGGTACAGAAAACCACTGTGCTTCAAGGCAGGCAGCCAAGTACCATTGCCAACAGCTCGCAGCCCTTCGTGGAGCTTTCATCTGAGTAAACAAGTGGTATTTATCATGAAAGTGAGGCTATCTCTATACTAATGTATTAGTATTCCAGACACAATTCTCCAGCAATTGATGGAGATACTACTTAACTATTTTATTCTTTAGTCAGGACACCCATGTCCAAACTGAATTTCAGTTCACTAACATAACCCCAGGTATGGTATGAATGCGTATAGCTCCTGTCAGTTAGAGGTCTCGGGAAATTTGATGTCATTCTGAATGAAACACAAAGCATTATTTGTGTTTGAACAAAGGCATGTGGTGCAAAGTCACATGAATATTTCCGTGGATGCATGAGCATGACTAGACAGATCAACTACTATAACTCAAGGATTTCTTATAGAGTAGTCTAGCAATGTTCTTAAAGCAAGAGATGGCTTAGGGCCATTCTAAATTCTTCCACTTGCTCGTAGCCTCAAGTCTTGTTCAAAGCCAGAAACTAGAATTGCAGGAATGTGTCGGTGAGTCCAGTTAAGCACAAAGAATTACCTTTCCTTAAACTGTTTCTTAAAAAATCAGGAAACCTTCTAAATGTTTTGATTTAAGACAATTGGATTTGGTTCCTACCCAAGCATTCCAGAAATTTTTCTTCAGTGACACAAGAGATGGCACAAAGTTTCTAGGGAGCAACTTGGAAAATATTGGTTTGTCAGTAGTTTCAATTATAAGGAAGAAGTACTATAATCTGTGGGATAACCCACATATTTTTTTTATTTATATTGCTCACAGGAAACAAGGGACTGTTATCAAATCAGTTGAAGGATTCTAGTTTACTTCTTGCTAAGATGTGAGCTAAATAAACCAGCCATGGGAGGTCTCGCCTTATCAAGCACTGGCACAGATGCTGATTCCAGTAATGTACTTCTTTCTGGGATATAAAACTTTAGGTGATAAAATCGATGGCAAATGCCTTAAGGGGCAAAACAAACAAACAAAAAAAGCATCAACAAAGAAAAAATTGCTCAATTTTGTATTTATTTAAACCATTAACAGATTTATTTTCCCCAATATTTCTTCACTTTTAGAAAGGCATCAGAATTAACAATCACATCTTCAACATAAAGCAGATAGATCTAGTCACTAGAAGGATGTACATACTACATTTAGCACACTTAGATTTACCCCACCTCACCTCACCTTCCCTTAAGGACAAGCCTACAGAGCCTGAAAAATGAGAATACTTGCATGGGTACAAGTGACAAGCTTACGTTATCTGGAGTAAATAAGAAAACAAACCCTCTGTTTTTATTTTTATTTTATTAGTGATTATTTATAAAAGAAGCAACAAAGGTTAAAAAAAAAAAAGGGGAAGGAATCCAAAGCCTTATACATGAGCCTGATAGCAAAAATATACAACCCACAGAGCTTCTGTGTTAGGCAATAATATGTCTCCCTGGATTATAGATGCTTGGATAGAGTACAGATGAGGATTTAAGGAAGTACCATCAACTCATGGGAAGCTTACAAAGTGTTTCAGTTTGAGAAGAAGCTGAAAGGTTTCCAGCCTGCTGATGGCAGGCACATTTCAGGCCCAACATTACTCCATTTCATTTGAAAATAAAAGCTCTTCTGAACAATACTGGGCAAAGTTAAGTAGATAGCATAGAAAAAGTAGTATTTCCAATAGACTCTAAGAATAAAGAATCCTCTTGTCTTGGAGTCAGCTTAACAATACAGATGTAGACAAATCATGCCAGTTCTCCTTGGGACTAGAAAATGAACCTGGACATTGTTATTTTGCCAACACAGATGTAACCTGACAATTTTTAGCATATCTCCAATGTAGATTTATTTTTAAACTTTTCTGCCTAGGAACTGGTCTTATCTTCCATTTATACTGACATACAGAAAAATTACTTTTCAGATCTTCTGTGAATATGTAAGTAGCATCTGAAAATAGTAGTTAAAGTAGTTGATAGTTAAGGTGCTTCTGTTGGAGGAAAAAAGATCTCCTGATCTCGAGGGATCTAACTTTATAATTAAACTAGTGCCATTTAAGTATGCTAAAAAAATAACCCTTGTAATTCTACCGTCTGCAGCAGAATTGTATTCCAAAAAGAAGATTCAAGCAGTAGCACGTCTGCTACTATGTGCTAAAATAATTTGCTTTCTCCACGGACTGACAATCACATATTTTACTGAATTATTTCCTAGACAGCCTAGTAAGATTTCTGTGATTTCCATTATTCATTACTTTTTTGAGCTAGTCAGCAGACAAGAAGTCCCATAGCTGTCTTCCTTTTGAGCATAAATGAATGATAAAAATGGGATTTTTCTTTGTCCTACATAAAAAGCCCGTTTTCCCTGAGCACAAGAGGAAAAGGACCTTGCTTTTAGTTTCTCTGGTCATCTTCCCAGTCAGTTTTTCACTGACAGAGCACTTTTCTTTCAACCAGGTGCATGACTGTTTTTTATCCTGTCTTTTTCTCCTCATGGGTGTGCATTCTTCCAAAGAGTCTTAGTATGTCCTCAGTTGCAACCAGTCAAAGGGAAACATCTCACAACGTGTAGCTCATCTCTGTCCTGGCTCTCATATTTGAGATTTTTTAGAAGTCGTCTTGTTAATTTTTATAGATGTCAACCTGTGAGAGAGTTTTTCTTGGTGCATGTATTTAAGACACAAGAAGGCTGAACTAGACATGTTTTGTTTAAAAGGAGTTAGTTTGTGATTGTTGATCAACCACCCATTCACCTTTTGGTGCAAGAAATATCTATATGCCTCTCATTTTTCCTACGATTAGTCATCATTTAAGAAAATGCAAGACCCCAAGTCTTGACCTATGAGCTCACCAAAGGAGTTTTACTTTAAAAATATACAAGGCTCCGAAAAATTCACTTGTCAAATTATTTAGAAGAGCCCTCGGTTCTTTTATCACCTTAAGAGACAGCGCATAGAAGAAAAGCTGCACACATTTCCTCAGAGGGTACTTTTACTGGCAAACTCTAAAAAATAAGAGAACATGAAAAGTTAAAGGGTAACATTCAACCAAAATAAAGCATTCTACAAAGCCATGACTTAGCACATGCTAATCCATGCAACTCAGCAAAATCCAACCCATTTGGTCCCAAGTTACCCAAATATTAAGAAAGGTGATTAAGAGAAGAAGAAAAAGTAAAGAAAGAAAGAAAGAGAAATATAATACCCCTCCTAATTCGACCCAAACTTGAAAACTACATCATTTTGTGGTTGCTGTGCCCACAAATTATCAGCTGTGAACCAGCTTCACAAGTTCTCAGCAGACAGACCCTGGGAAACCTGTCTGATCCTAAAGGCCACTTAGGCATCTGCCATTAGGGGAGTAAGAATAAGAACAAATCCTGGAGAATGCATGGGGGCTATGAAGAGTTCATTATCACATAACTCTCCTGATTTCTGTCTGTCCTAATAATACTAGGCTTCCTACTAATCAGAAATTGAATGGCTCATTGCTTACACAGTCCCAGCTTTGTAAGGATTAACAAGAAATCCTCTGGGCGTGTAAGCCAGCAATTCCTTTGGCTCCACACTGAATGTGAGATACCCACAGGAAGATGTTGGAAGTGCAGCAGAATTATTTAACCCATATGTCTCTAAAGGTAGAACACGGATGCTAAATACAGTTTAATAGATGGTCTTCTCTTGACATATGCTTTAGCTATGGCATGACCATCACAGTTACCCGAAATAGTTTAGATGCTGAGACATCCAAGTCAGGATTATCGTCCTCCTAGGGTCAGAGAAGAGAGAGACAGTGAGGCAGAAAAGTCTCTAGAGAACTGAAATCTTAGGCTAGTCTGGAAGCCTTCCCCGACCACAGAAGGAACTTGAAGAACCCGTGTTTTCAAGTTTTAGTTTCTTTCCTAATTGCTTAAAGAAGGGTAGAAAGAAGGTTTTTTTTACCCTAGCAAAAGGTTTGAATAGGTGGCCACTAAAAATAAAGGCTTGCCGTGTGCCATGTGTCTTGAACTTTGTGAACTGTAATCATTAGACCCCAACCTGAACTTGACACACATAACTCGGATCTTTCTCAAAAATATAGCTGGAACTTTCTAGACTTTCTAGCCAATTCTCAGTTAGGGGAAGTTTACAGAAGAGAATGTACCTCTGAAACCACCTTACAAGTATCTGGTTTTCTGTCCAGTGCAGGACAGGTGTATTCTCTTCAGTTAAATCTACAGATACCAATCTAGTATTTCTTCTGTTAACTCTTTAAATATATGTTTGAAAGATTTATCTTTTCGGTAAGTCTGTGAGATTTGGATCTTTGAATTAAAAAGCTACCAGCTGGACATTAAATGTAATTGAATACAAATCTAATCTTTGAAATCAGGCTTAATTTTACTTTTATGTTGTTAAACTAAGACTCTAAACTACTACAGGCAAGTATTTTTTCCTCCTTTTTCATTCTACTACTACTCACATTTTGAATTTGGCCAGTTACAGCTGTCAATATAGCATTAGACATACTTGTTTATTGCAATACTATTCTGTGTTTTAAATGTGGGTAAAGTCTGCTATTTCAGAAAATTTTAATTAACATACAAGACAAAATACTATACAAGATAACTGTATGCCTTATCATTAATAAACCAACTTAATACACTCCAGTGATTTTACATCTATTAATTCTTTAAAAAGCAAAATAATGTGTACAATATACTCCTAGCTGGTAACTTGTCCCTTGACTTTATGTTGTTAAAACATGGAGGCCAAAAATTGTTTTTATAGATTATAAGGTGTTGCATGGTCTTTCTTCCTAATTAGTGTACTGGTATTTTTAATACTGATATAAGAATTTTCAGTCTGTTCTTCTCAGTATTTTGTCTAGGTTTTATTTATCAAATATTTCATCAACAAATTTAATTGCTAGAAAAGAGATGTCAACTGAGCAAAATTAAGTGCAGAATTACTCAGAACAAATACAGAGAACAGAAGTGAGTATTCACTTCTGAGAGGTTTTTAGCTTCTTTTGTAGTTGTCTATAGTTAACTTGTACTACTCCTGAATTAGGAGATCACTTTTAACATAAGCAGGTGGAGAAAATGGTCAATAATTTGAATGTGTTGTACAAATTTAAACATTTTCATGACTGATCATGCACTTGAATGGATCTTTGATCTGACAGTTCCCTGAAAGTATGATCTAAAATGGAAAATTACTTCTTAAAAAACCCACAAATGTGCAAGGAACAGAAAATAAAATAGGTGCAAAATGAAGAGTTGGGTAAACATTTGAAACATTACATGCCTGCAAACCTTTGATTATTTTTATTCTTTAGGGATCTGCTTGGCTTATCAGCAGACACAACACTTTGTGTTTAGCCATGTCAATTTTCATATTGAGAAATTGCTGCTATTCATACGAAGTACTGGAGGAGAAATAATTGGTTCTGTGCCAACTGCAATATTTGTTTCAGAGTATACTTCCCAAAAGTGTGTCATTAGCACAGTGAGTTAAAGGTAACCCTGAGAGGTAGGTGGCAGGGAATTAGGCCCATATAATGTAAAAAACCTGCAAAACAAAACAAAACCACCACCACAACAACAAAACACTCAAAAAAGCAGTATCCTCAATATACATACATTTACCATTTTTGATGTTTTCAGAAGCATGGTACATAATACAAAGTTAGTAAATATCTGGTGTTTTCTGAGAAATAAGCAATGTTCTCTGATGTGTATTATGCTATTTGAAACTTTTAAATTGGCAAACTGGCTAACTGTATATTTAATTAAACCAAAGGAGAAATGTTATCCTTATCTTTCTTTCCATTTTAATTTTCCTGGGTTTTTTTCGTATTTAAAATATATTTTTATGAAACGCTTCTATTTTATTTATCCATAGCTTGGCAAGTCTTGTCCGTGTTAGTAATAAATCATCCCTCCTTAGGGTAAAATCTGTTTTTGTGGTTGTAATAATTCCCTGGTGTGTACAACTTGGACTTTGTGCTTGTGTTTTATGGCATAATATCTCAAAGAGCACAAATGTGGAACCCAACTCGAAAAATGAAAGCGAGAATCAAATTCTACTTTCTTTTACATGCAGACACCCTGGGAAAGCCAATAGAATGAATTATGTGAGTAAAAGAAAATTTTATCAGTAGCAAATTGTTTTAAGGTGGCATTCTGACCTCACTGGATTACAGCTGGTCCCTCCTTGGGTACAGCTAACACTGATGGATCACCTAATTTGGGCGACAGAGGCTCATGGATTTTGATAAGTTCCACAGCTGATCCCTGTAGCTAGCACACTGCTGGTTACCTGTAATAAAGTGACCTTACATTATTACATACATGACGTTACGTACATGTGGCTAAATGCCACACCTAGGGTCTGCACAGTACAGTGGAAGCAAAACAACAGTGCTGAGGCAACCTAAAGGTCCCTCAGATACCGTTTTCTTCCTCAGTTGCTGGCAGCAGATGCCCAGGAAGAGTATTTGAATACAACCAGCATATAAAGATACTTCTCACAGATAACGTCCCAGCTTTTAAAGATTCTTGAGCTAGATTATTTGTATTCAATAGCACTTTATGTTTTGTTCCATAATTTTGTCATTTAATCCTATTATATTCTTAAGATGCACTACCTGCTCTGAGAAGAATTTCCTTCCTTTATAGTTACACTATAAAAATTTGAAGGTACTCAGAGAATGATTTTGTGTAAATGTTCTATTTATGTTCTGTTTAGGTCTATCAGATGTCCACATGTGTGTATAGAGCTGTAGCTGTCTATCAAAGTTCCTGTCAGTATTTTGTTACAGAAAGGCTGTCAGTACTTTCTTACAGAAGAAACACTGTGGCTGCCAAAAATCTGTCAGTAACAGTTATTACTAAAGGATGACACTGGATAAACCTTGAGAATATTTGGAAAAGTATGATATGGATATTTTCAACTAATTTCTTTAATACTTGTCTCATATATTCTTAATGGAATAAATTACTGCAGCTAGCATCATAAAAATGAGAAACAGCAAAGAAATACTCCATCCTTTAAACAGTGATCTGCAATATATGAAAACACTATGTAAATAATGCTTTTTTCTGAAGAAATGGAAAAACAGCCATTTGTGTCATGTGTTATACTAGCCTTTAGTTTTAAAAAGACATTGTAGAAAATAAAGGAATGGAAGACCATAATAACTGGCATATACATGAGATAAAAAGTGGAAATTTGACTAACAGATGATTTCATAGAAAACTCTTAACTTTGATTAAACTAGACTACTTTGTAGCAGGCTTTTTCCATACATTAACAAGAAAGCATGTCCAGAGAGGAAGAGCAGTTGGGGGTCCATTGAACCTTGACTATCAAATGCTGGCACAATATGAGACACATATCATTACAGTTTAGCACATCCTTAATCCATCATTATTGCTAGGGAGCTGCTTTGAATTATACCTGGAAACACATAATATGGTCAGCTATCATCAGATAAAAAGAACTTGATATAGTAACTGCTTCAAAGTCCTTTTCAGATATCTAAGGGCTGCCAAACTAGACTGAAATGAATGATCTGAAGGATTATAGGAGTTTCTGGGGAATTTAGACTTTGTAGAATGAGGCAGAAATGTATTCCAAGCCTGAAAACACTGATGCTACTTAGTATTTTCTTATCTCAATATATTTGACAGTTCTATTTTGCTACATATCCCTGATCAGCTCATGGTGAGCATTTGATGCTTTCTATTTTAAAACCAAACTCTAACACCACAAATGTCATTTTATACCCTTGTTGTGTAACTTTAATGTAGAATGTAGATATTTGTACCCAGAAAACACCTAGAAATCTTGCAGTTCAGAGCTTCCCAGCTTCACTTGGTACATTCCTAGTCAGTCAGTTTCCTACAGGATCAAAATTGTGCACTGGTGCATGCTTAGAAGTATGGTGGGATGAAGTGCTAGTTGTTCATCTCATCTCTGACCTCTTGTGTGACCTAGTTTTAAAGTGATCAGAAAAAGGCTTAATAGATCCAGAAACCTGACATAAAATCTAAAATATTGAAAAACTAACCAACAGGAATAAAAAAACCCTCAGAATATTTTAGAAAATGTTTTGTTACTTCAAGTGAATAAAGGGCTCTAAACCATTGTCCCAGATCACACTAATCATAGCCAACATGTACTATAGCTTTGAAATATTGTTTAGTCTATCCCTTTTAAAAGATTCCTTTTTACTTGTCTGCTCCTAAGATTTCTTGTATCTTCTATGTGGTCACACCTCCTCCTTTCTCTACTGAGCAGTTTTTGGTCTGTGAGCATTTTATGCTTATCGATTTATTGCGTCCTATTCCTTAATTAGCCACACTGGCCTCACAAACTCTTGTTGAGATCAATTTCAATTAAAGGTGGGCTCGTGACATAAAACTCTTGTCAGAATCTTGAGTAGCCAATTTTAGAGTTTGTGGCTTAGGGACTTGCTTAACTCTAACCATACGCACTGAAGCCTGTCTTTCCTTTAAATTTTGATCTAAAAATTTGACATTAAAAGAATGTGCCTTATACTGTGGTTATGCATCAGAAATCCCAGAATGAGTGATTTATTAAATCGTAACTATGAAAGTACTAATTTCCCTTGCTACTTTTTTTTCAGGGTTGAGAGATCACAGAACACAGCACTCTGGTGTTTGTTCCTCAAAGTCCATATTTCTATTTCTGTAGCCTTATTCCCAGTAACAGACCAATACCTAAAAAACCCAGATTGCTGAAAGCCAAGAAAGTATTCCTTTGTTTGAGCATCATAGGAGATTATCTTCCTCATTCCTGATGTAGAACTAGTTCTACTTCTTTCCTGTTTGATCTGGGTTTTATGGCTTTTGGATGAACATTTTGTGGTTTAACCGCAGTTTGAAAAATGTCGCTCAGCTGTCTTCACTCTATTTTCTTCTTTGTTCTTTTAGGTTTTTATTTATCTCCCGTATTCTGTATGAAATGGCTTTTCTTCTGTGGAGGCACGGAGTCTCAATGTTGATGTGAGCCGCAAGCATCACAAAGTTTTATATTCAGCTTAAAAGAAATTCCCTATGCCATGTTACAGCTCTGAGCCTCTAAGCAATGACCCCAGCTAACTTCAGTGAGTCTTCTAACACCAAGAAAAATTTTTTTCCCAATAGTGTCATTTTACAGATCCAGTATAAAGCAAAGTAAATTACCAACTTAGAGGCACAAGTATCTCCAACTTCTATGAAGAGGTGAAGAGGCAAGGGACAGGAACCTGTGACTGATGGTAGGAAAAGAAAGAACGGAACTTAAAGCACTTTATAAGTTCTTCAAATTTCCTAACATAGACTCAAACTATATGTTCCTTCTTGAAAAAAAAAAGCTTTAGCTTTATCCTTCTGTTTATTTTCTATTGATTTGAATCCTCTTGTGATGACTCAGTTTAAGTTTAGTGTCTATCATCACATCATCACTGAAGCTCTGAGTACTTTCTAAGAACTAAGTCTGAGAGAGGATTCCATCCCCTCCCAACTTCTCATGCGCCCCCTTGCACTTCCTCACTGGTGGGGTGGTGTGAGGGATGAAAAAGGTCTTGACATTGTGTGAGTGCTGCTGATCAGTAACAAAAACATTCCTGTGTTATCAACACTGTTTTCAACAGAAATCCAAAGCATAGCCCCATACCAGATGTGAAGAAAACTAACTCTATGCCAGCCAAAGCCAGCATGGATGTGCTTATGAAATTTCTCTCCCCTTGGGGTCAGTTAGCTCCCTGGAGCTCTAAGATGCTTGTTTAAGGGAAATAGAAATTTACAGACCAAATCTTCTCCTGATTCCAGGTGCATTCAAGTAAAAAAAAAAAAAAAAAAAAAAAAATTATTAAAAAAGG
>VXAY01006178.1:261606-360456 GCA_013399855.1 Oxyruncus cristatus
AAAAAAAAAAAATTATTAAAAAAGTGGCAAGGGTAGAGTCAACCTTATTAAATATGGATCATTAGTCAAACTGGAATGAGAGGTTTCTCCTTTACTCCCTCCATCTGAATAATATTGATTTCTCCCTGTAGCCCCACAGGACAGCAGCATCAAAAGGGTTTGTCTCGTAGTCTGTCAAGCTTATTAGTCCACTGATCATGTTTCTCTCCTAGGATTTAAGAAATACTGATGGAAGCATTTTCAGACAGAGGGAAGCCTACACTTTTTGGCAGTGAGGATCAAAATTAAAAATAATTTGAACTATATAAAGAAATAACCCAAAATAAATAGAATGCTATTCAGTGAAGAATCTATTTCTATTTCTTAGAAAAGAAATAGTAAACAGCACATTAACTAGCCTCAGAACTTGAAAAAATGGCCTGGAATTTATGAGCAAAAAATAAACGTCCCACCCTTACTGTGAGAAAAGGCAAGATTTTAGCATAGTATTACAAACAAAAGCAACACGAAAAATCGTTGACCTGTTCCCTTCATGCTGGCAATATGTGAGCTGGAGAAGTGCACTCAGTTCTTGAGCATCATAGTTCAAAGGAATTATGGATTGGGAAAGAGCCAAGGAACCACAAAACAATTGAAAGTGCTAGCACATGTGACCTCCAAAGAAAGAATTTAAAAAGTTACTCTGTCTGAAGAAAAGTAGATCAGAGAAGACTTTATAAGAGCATTCAAGTACAAAAAAGCTCCTGCAAAGAAAAGAAGAGAAACATCTATTTTTCTACTCTTTCATACTCAGGATAGAACAAGGAACAATGGCTTTAGGCTATAGCAAGGAAGATTCAGATGCTAGGGAAAATGCTCTAACAAGTAAAGCTAGAGAAGCACTGGAATAAATATTTTAATAGGGTATGAAATCTCCACCTTAGAATGCTTATAAAAAAAGATGGGCAATCTTACTGGAGAAGGGCAAGAGAGTAAATGAGCATGGATGGCATTGGACCAGGCAACCTCTGAAAATCCCTTAGTCCGGTCTGATGCTCTTCTTTGTACACAAAATTTTATTAATTAGAAGTATATAATTAAAACCTGAAAAATTAAGCAAAAAAAATTAAACTTACTTCAAGGAAGGACACATGGATAGCATTTACTTGTGCTACCACTTGCAAATCCACATCACACTTGGGATCACAGTCCATATAAACACCATTCTGGGAGACTTAGTTTAACTTCACTGATCAAAAATCAATTCCCTCTCATCCAGGGATATAATCAAAAATATGAGGGAAAGAAAATAAGTGCAATGTAGTATTTAAAATGCACGTGATAGTTGTGTTTGATTGTTCAAAATACTGATCCCAGAATATCGAACAATTGGTACACTCGGTATTCTTGGGCTGTTGAGGAACAACTGTTTCTTTCAGAGATAAGACTGGTTAAATACTTTCTATCAAAACTTCTTCTCCAAATTAATTAAGAATTAGAAATGTATTTTTTAATCTTATGAGAATTCTACATTCACAAGAAATACAAAGCGTCTCTATTTTGTTGCAATCATTAGCATTTAAACCACTTTGTCCACATGAGTCAGGGGAATTTTAATGGTGGTGCCTACATCCTCACTAAAAAATATCCTGGGAAGGCATTTTTTTGCTCCACAGAGAAGACTGAAGCCTTTTTAAAGTACTTGGAAACCTGGTTAAAACTGACTTTTGAGATATTCATTTTACAAAAGGTTGCATCCAGCATAATTCCAAATCATATTCATTAAGAATCTTACAGTTTACAAGAGATTAGTCTTTGTGTCTGTAGTGGTAAAGTAGCATTAAAGTTTAGATTATTAGTGATAAAATAAATGATTGTGCAGCATGTGTAGGTGACACACCATAAAAACAATTATTTTATATATATTCATACGCACACCCACAGATACAGAATAGGCATAGGCATAAGCATAGGCATAGATAGATACAGCTGGGGGCACACTTCCTGGTGGTAGAAATTTATATTTAAAATGAGAAGGAGCACATGTAGAGAATGAAATACTTTACTTCCTTGAATGAGACTTTTTTAGGGGACAATTCTTATGACGGTTTATTAATTCTTCTTTTACAAAATCATTCAAGTTGGAAAGGATTTGAGATTTTCATGTCCAGCACTGCCAAGTTCCCCACTAAACCATGTTCCTAAGCACCCAATGTGCACATCTCCAGGAATGGAAACTCAACCACTTCCCTGGGCTACCTGTTCCAATGCTTCAGAACCCTTTTAATGAAGATAGTTTTCTTAATATCCAACCTAAACTTTCTTTGGTGTAATTTGAGGTCATTTCCCCTTGTCCTGTCACTTGTCACCTGGGAGAAGAGACCAACCCCCACTTCATTACAACCTCCTTTCAGGTAATTGTAAAGAGTGATGCGGTCCACCCTCAGCTTCCTTTTCTCCCTAAAAACAACCACAGCTCCCCCAGCTACTCCTAGTAAGACTTGTGTTCCAGACCCTTCACCAGCTCCACTGCCCTTTTCTGGACACGCTCCATCACATCCATGTCTTTTTTTTAGTGAGAGGCCCAAACCTGAACACAGGATTCAAGGTGTGGCCTCACCAGTGACAAGTACAGGGGGACAATGACATCCTTAGTCCTGATGGCCACACTATTTCTGATACAGGCCAGGATGCCTTTGGACTTCTTGACCTCCTGGGCACACTGCTGGCTCATGCTGTCAACCAGCACACCGAAGTCCCTTTCTGCTGGGCAGCTTTCCAGCCACTCTGATCCCAGCCTGGGGTTGTTGTGACCCAAGTGCAGAACCCAGCACTTGGTCTTCTTGAACCTCACACAGCTGGCCTTAACCCGTTGATCCAAACTGTCCAGATCCCTCTGCAGAGCCTTCCTACACTCCAGCAGATTGACACTCATGCACAACTTGGTGTTGTCTGAAAACTGACTGAGGGTGAATCAATCCCCTCGTCCAGATTATTGATAAAGATGTTAAATAGGAATGGCCTCGAAACTGAGTCTTGGGGAACACCACTGGAGCCTGCCCACTAACTGGATTTAACTCCATTCATCACCACTCTCTGGACCTGGCCAGCCAGCCAGATTTTACATAACATCCAAGTCATGAGCAGGAAATTTCTCTAGGAGAATACTCTGGCAAACAGTGTCAAAAGCTTATGAAGATATATCAACCCAATGTACCATCAGACAGGAGAGGAAATCAGTCATTTCATCTGTGAGTTTTACAGATGAAAATTATGTAAAAAACCCAGAATATAATCCAATTGCTTAAAAGGTAAATTCTCAATTTTGACCAAAATTGACCCATTATTAGTGAATGGCAATTGACATAGAAAATGTTTGTGCTTTTGCTGTGCATATTTAATCAATATAAATAAAAGTCTATGCTAGATTATGAATATTTAGGAATTAGACTCACTGAAGTCATCCTGCATTAACAGATGGGACTGGGAAAATTAAAGAAATGGGCATTATGGTTATTGCTTTTAGTTTAATATCAAAATAAATACAGGAGAGAAGCCTCTGAACAAGAAAACAATGAGATAACAGATGGATGAATCATTGCAGAGTCTCTGATAAAAATACACTGACCTCACTCTGACATTCAATCAAAACCCCAGTCTTTTGTTGCTTGAATGAACTTTTCTTCAAAATGTGGCAATTAAAAATCAACAATAGATTTGATATTATGTGAGATTGTTAATCGCAGTTCAACTGATCTGTTGTCTTACTTATTACCATATTAACGTACAGACTACCATTTACAGAAGTGTTTTGTATGTATTTAACATATTTGGAAGTTACTTAGAATAGCATGTATGTGAGTCCTTCTGTGCTATTGAGATCAACCAGGAAAACAATTCTAGAAATCTATGTTTTAGAGAGCTTTTCATAGGAATAGAATGTTTTAGTCTCTGTGACTGAATGCTCACTAGTATTTGGAGCATATGAGGACCACCCCTTCCAGTTCAGTTCCAGTCAAAATAAATTTGTTTCTGTATGCATGATGTGAATCAAAGCACAGTCAACTAGGAAGCTTCAGAGATTGTCTTGCAAAGTGTTTTCTCAATATGAGTGAAATCACTAATGTAGATTCATCCTTCATCTGCTGAGGAGCCACAGCCTAGACTCTTTCAAGAGTTGTCAAAGAGCTTCATGATAAAGGGCATGGTTTCCATATATTAGATGACCAGAAGTAGGAGGCTACATCATTATGCTCCTCTGCTCTCTGATACACTAAGATATGAATTATTTTGCCTCAGTGGCCCAACTCACTGTAGGAGAACAAACTCCTTCTCTAAGAAAATATTCTGGCAAAAAGAAGCTCATAAAAAAAAGAAGCTCAAAAGTTATAATCTTTCATTCTAAAGAGGGCAAAAGTTCCTGAATCCTTGTTGATTAAAAGCAATTCCTCAGTCCCTGTTTAAGAGAAAATGTCAGGAAATTTATTTTTGGAGAAGCTGGATAATGTGAACATGCGTTAAGGAATATTCTTTAATTGCATGCCATATGGGACTCCTCAGTAGATATAAACTTTCATTCACTGTTTTTCTGGATGGATCCTCATGAAAAGATGGCACTGAGTGGCCAATATTGAAGAAAACTAGCAGCAAAAAAAACCTCCAAAAAAACTAGACACTTGTATGGCCAAAGTGCCAGAGGCTCCTGGCAAATTCAAGCATTGGTAGGTTTGGGTACTCCAAGCAATGTTTTGGACTTTAATTTTGACTGGAGACACAGGTACCTAAATGTTGATTCTGAAAAAAAAAAAAGTGTGTACTATAAATTTTTCACTAAGTTTTCTCACTTATCCCTTGTGAGAATGAATGACTAGTAAGAAAAATAAAATATTAATTTGTAACAAGCACTTTTCTTTTTTTGATATTAGAACTTTCATTGCCAAATATAGCAGGGAGGCACAATTGATTTTTTCACCAATATTTCTTAACAGCAACAGATTTAGTCAAGTGTAACTTCTGTAGCTCAACCATCAGTTTTCCTTAACCTGTGATTTAATCTGAGAAATATCAGCTGAGGTGTGAATTATTTAAAAACTCAAGGCCTGTCTCAAAGCAAATACTGCAGAATCATCAGCATGTTGAATATGAACTCATAATTACGCCATAACATCTCCTTCAAAAGATGGCAAATGGAAAATATGTTTTTATTTAGAATTTTGAGGGCAACTTTCATGATGCCTGACTGTAGTTTAGGAAACTACATGAGGAGATTAGTCACGTTAATTTCCTATCTAGTATAGAGAGATCCCCTCTGAGATTGAGTCAAGGTATGTGTAAAGGGGGAAGCCTGAGATTACTCTCAAGTTGTGCCTCTGCTGATCAGAAGCGAAGCATACACCAGTGTGCTCTAAAGCCTGCTTTTCTCAGGATAGAAACCTCACCATGGAGACTGACAGATACGGAAGTATCTGCTGATGAAGGTTGTAGCTAAGGTTATGTGATGATGCACATTCTACAATCAGTTTAAACAGACCCTTCCAGAACCCGGATTAGGTCCCTGGTACTGTTTAGTTCTGAGAGTTTGGATATCTCAAATACTAGGCACCACTTTTATTTCATTTCTCTTCCCAAAATTTTTTTCTTCCTCACCTTTCTCTTGATGCATTGCTTTCCCCTTCATATCCAGTCCCCCAGCCCTCCACTCAGGGTGTGGCCTGGTAAATGTGGAATGGAATACAAATGAGGAGCATGGGGGAAGAATAAAAAGGGTTTTGTATTTGTTTGTTTCTTTGTTTGTTTTTGTTTTGTTTTGTTTTTTCCCCGAAGGTAGCTGACAGTGGCCTGGTAGCACTGGCAGAGTGTCTTGCAAGCTTAATCTTACAAGGCTCCTTTTCCAGAAAGAGAAAGGATTTCCTGCAGAGCTGTTAAGAGTAAGTCTGAATAGCCTTCTGAAGGCACTTCTTCATTCACTGAGGATAGGATGCCTCTAGAAAGATTAACACCTCTTCAGTGAAGTGAGCCTTTCTTCTATTTACCTTTTATCTAAACACCATAAGCTCTTCAAGTCAGGGGCTTCCTTTCATGTCTCTAAGCACCAAGAACACTTGGCAGTAGTGGATTAAATATATATCTTACTATTATAATTATTATTATACCTCAGAATTAAACTCTGACTAAATACTCTGAACTCTTCCCTTACGAAGCCTGCAGGGAACAGACATGTGGTCCAGCTAACCCAGGCGATAATCTCCAAGGGTGTATGGAAAGAGAGAGCATCTTCTCCTTTAAGGGTGTATGGTTAAGGACTTTTTCAATGCAAAAAAAGGGAAAATAAGAAAAGAAGGAAGCCATAAACAAGAACATACACAGTCACAAACCTGACAGACAAATATAATGGAGACAAAGACAAGAAACAAACCTGTCCAGTTACAGTAGTTAGTGGGCTCTCAAGAAACTGCAAGCAAACCCAGACTTTGCAAACTTGAGGATGAATGAAAATGGAAGGGGGTTGATGGAGCTATGCACACTGACAAGGGAATATACAGGGGAAGGGGGAGCAAGGAGGAATGAAAGGGGAACCTGTTAGAAGAGGGTATAAAAGGGTCTGGTTGCATGTAAAATGGTGCTGCTAACACACTTATCTGATGGAGCCCTGCTGCTGATCATTACGGTTTGTCCTGTCTTTTTATTACATACTTCAGTAACTAGCTCTCTGCATGATCTCACCTCTGTGGGGATGGGTGGGCGTGGGGTGTCTGTGCAACAAGTGTGTGAGCGTGTAGGTCATTTTGCAGCAAGCAACTGAGCTAGACCAGCTGGCAAATCAGGGTGGGTAAGAGGATCTGAGGTCCTGGCAGGGGTATCAAATGAACAGAAGGGCCATGCTGTGCTCAGGGAATGCGTAACTGTGCTTGTGAGCCTGGACAGTGATTTGTGTGTGCCCACACAAGTGACCATCAGTCTGCCAGCCCCATGGAAGGAGGGGATGTTGGTCTCTGTGCTTCTCTCTGATGTGAGCCTTATGTGTAGGTGCAGCTGAAGGCACAGTATCTTCACAAAGCCAGTCATGTTCATGTCCTGTGTGTGTCCTGTGCATGTGGGACAAGTGCTCAGCTTCCCTACTGGATGAACCTGAAAAGGGAAAGTGGCAGCCATATCCCTCACCCTGGGTAGGGACCCCAGGACTCTGGGGCAGCAGGCTGGGTGCTGGTGTTCAGGTAGGAGGAAGTAATGGGACAGACCTGCTGGAGGTGGTGGCCTTTTAACAATAAGCACAGTCAATTTTGTAATACAAGTTCTTGATCTTTAAATCTTCAGTTACTCCAGGAGATAATTACTCTCTATTCTGGAAGTTATTTGATGAACAATTATCAATATTAAGGTACTCTATAACTTATGTGCATTCAAAATTAGTTTTGGAATGAAGACCTTAACATTTCCAAGAAGCATTAGTTCATATAATTTTTATATTTAGAAATAATTATACAGTTTCATATACGTAAGTAAAAAGGGAAAGTAATTATTTCTACAATAGATCTAATTACAGAAAGTTTTTATGGAAAATGGAAATGTCAACCTTTAATTAAGATAATGTTAGACTCAAATTCCAAAATGCTTGTTTAATCAAAAATAAATATTCCCTCAATGTAGTGTATACTAAAGAGTTATAGTAAGAAATTATCACCAAAACAGAATAGGAAAAGGTAAGGTCCGACATTTTATAAGATTTATTCACTGTTGTTTCTGAGTTTATTAATATACTCCTGCAAGGAATTATTACATAGATTAAACAATCACATAGAAGCATACTTTTTACTTTCATTTACTTCCACTTTAATTCAGAGCAATATTTTCCATTTGTCCAGACAGAACACTCTAGAATGCCAGGTGTCATGATAGCTACCTTTTTTAGCGTCTTGAGCCACCTTTTGCTACGGTGTTCATCCTGCCAAACTTTGAGCATCTCGTTTAGGAAGATGTACAGAATACAGCAATCACCTCCAACCTGCATTCTTTTGTGAATGCAGCCTAATGCTGTGGGATGAACTGTGGGACCAAGCCTTCAAGAGTTGATCTTGTAATAAATATATGAATTTTTCTTCTTTTTTTGTTATTTGTTTCCATATAAAATTCTGTAATTTATCAGTAATTGCAGATGCACAGGTACAGAGTGCACCTTTTTGGTATGCAAGGGCTGTCACATGAAAAGTAAAGCAGGGGTGTGCATTTGGTGGTTGGTGTTCTTCAGCACAGCTCTTTAGCACCAGAGTCCTGGGAACATGAGAGCTCTTGTTTAACTGAGAACAGTAGGCAGAAATATTAACACTTTTGGCAAAGATTACTGAATTTGCAGAGTGAAAAAATTATTAAGCATCAAAACTTCAGTTTAAAACTTGTGAACTGCCACTTCTTAGCACTCTAGAGAATCAGGCTGTAGGCATTTGAAACTGGGGAGCTGAATCTGAGCAGGACTACTGACTGTATCAGTCTCTAGTGGTAAGGCCTGCCCTCAATTATCCCAGGTCCTGAAGACCAGTGGGAAAATCCGGAGCAAGAAAGATATCCTTGGAGGAGGAGGACCAGGTTAGGGAATATTTAAACAAACATGACATATACAAGTCTATGGGGTCTCATGTGATGCAACCATATTTACTTGGAAGCTGGCCAGTGATAAGAGAAGTCACGATTGCCTTTGAAATGTCAATCAGGAGAAAATACTGGGGATTGGAAGGCAGCAAATGTAGCTCCTATCTTCAAAAAGGACAGGAAGAAATATCTGGGGAACTACAGGCTGGGCAGCTTCACCTTGATTCCTTGGGAATGTGACAGAGGAGACATTTTCAAACATATGAAGTACAAGAAGCTGGTTTAAGTCTGGTCACAATGTATTTACAAAGAAGAGATCCCTACCGACAAACTTGGTAGCCTGCAATGAAATAACCAGCTCAGTAGATGAGGAAAGATCGGTGGATGTTGCTTATCTTGTTTCTAAGAAGATATCCCACACTTCCCTAACACCCTCCTAGAAACTGGTGAAGTTTGGACTATGTAATGGAGATGAGCTGTTTGGCTCAAAGTGGTTTGATCAGCAACGTGATGTCCAGTTTGAGGCCAATCACCAGTGGTGTACTCCAGGGGTCAATGCCAGGGACAGTATTGGTCAACACTGTCTTTAATGACCTGGACGATGGGACAGAGTGCTCTCTCATCAAGCCAGCTCTGGTGAGGCAGAATCTGAAGTAGCGTATCCAGCCCTGGCCTCTCTAGTACAAGAGAGACATGGACATACTGGAGCAGGTCAAGTTCAGGACCATGAATATGGTTAAGGGATGGAACACCTGATATACAGTGAGAGGCTGAGAGAGCTGGGACTGTTTGGAGAAAAGAAGGCTCATCAATGTGATGGGATATATAAAAAACTGACAGGAAGGTGTAAGAAGAGGGAATCAGGCTCTTTTCACTGGGCTCACTCAAAGGACAACAGACAACGAGCACAAATGGAAATAAAGGAAATTCCATTTAAACATAGAAAAAAGGGTTTTACTACGAGGGTGATGAAACCCTGGAATAGGTTGCCTAGAGACATAACCCAAAACCTCCAAGATTTTTTTCTGGAAAATGCCTGAAGGAAACTGGACCACTGAAAGAAGGTCAGGGACAGGACCACTTTTATTGTCCTTGGCAAGTAGGGAGGTATTGTTTTGGCAAGGAAGGATGAAAACAAGTTTGATTACCTTATTTTAAACTTATTTTATATATTTGAGTGCTGAGTCAAAGAGTCAGCCATGAAGGTAATCATAACCTGAGGCTCTTACTCTACAAATTAGGTTGAGTTCACAGAGCATGGAAAAATAAAAATTAAACAAAACCAAAAAAACACCCACAGATCTGTGATTTTCTCTAAAGGTTTGTTAAGTTCTGTGGTCAGCTGAAATGCCATTTTCCTTTGATGAATAACATTACAGGATATGACTACCATAGCACTTAAAATTATGTTGGCCTTGTGTGGAAGCACTGATGGCAATTCTACTTCTATTGACTAGAAATTAATCAGTGCAGAAATTGCTGTTCTTTCTTCCTTCACCAAACTAATTTAGAGAGATCTAACAACAGAACATTATGAACTTTTTGTCATTCCTTTTCTCTTCCCATCTGACGGCATTTTCTCACAAACACATAGAAACTGCTTTTCTATTAGCTCCTGATAAACACATCAGTTATGAAATACACTAAGATAGCCATGAAAATCTGAAAGGCAATATGAAGACAGAAAATATATGACAACATTTTATGTTTTTAATTGCATATGGGCCTTCATTGATAAAGAAAAGAAATATCTCTGCTGGAGTTGCTAATATTTGACCAGTAGATCACACTAGTGAAGTGATAAAAGCACTAGTTATAACAATAGAAAGAATTAGAGCATTAAGTGGAGGTGATTGTATTTGATATCACAAACACCAGTGCTGCATTCAGAAAAATATTTTTCTATTACTTTTATCATGTCAAAAATACATCAGCAATTAATTACATTCCTCTCAGATTACTGAGCCTTACCCTGGATATCTCTTGATAGCCGTCTTTGGAGAAAGGACATGTAATCTTCTGCACTGATTGCTTTCTTGGGTGTCTGCACCAATTCCAGAAGGGCCAAAGAAGATGATTTTCACAAATCTAGTCTGACGGAAAGGAGCGCTTTTATCATCAGCTACAGCTATTCAAGGCTCAAAAAAATATGCATAATTTGCAAGTTCTTTGAGATATTGGCATACAGGGGTCAAAATCCTTCACTGAGATGACTAAACACATATTCATCTTTCCCTCTGAATAAGTAAGAGTACAGACTGGACATAGCCCCAGAGGCATCCAAGAAGTGGAAAAAAATGGAGAGGCACCAAAGAAGGGTCATAAAAGCATAACTCAGATATTTGGGGACAAAAGCAAGAAGATAAAGCTAGCCAGATACACAAAGGACAAGAAGAAAGTAATCCACTGGTGTGCTAGTAATAAGAGGCCATTCAGGGAAAATGTGGCGCCTTTTTGGATGGGGAAAAAGATTTAGTACTGAATGATACATAAGGGGCTAAAGTGCTCAATACTTTTTTTTGGTCTCATTCTTCACAGTCATAATTGGCTTCTAGCCTTTCTTATGTACAGTCTGAGAAAACAGAATTATAGTGTATAGAATAGTTTGGGTTAGAAGGGACCTTTAAAGATGATTTAGTCCAGCACCCCTATGCTGAGCTGGGACATCTTCAGCTAGATCGGGTTGTTCAGAGACTCATCCAACCTGCTTCGAATGTTTCCAGGGATGGGACATCTACCACCCTTCTGGGCAACCTGTTCCAATATTTCATCACCCTCACTGTGAAAAATTTCTTCCTTATATCTAGTCTAAATCTACACTTTCTAGTTTAAAACCATTTCCCCTTGTCTTATTGAAACAGATCCTCCTAAAAAGCCTGTTCCAATCTTTCTTATAAGCACCCTTTAATTACTGAAAGGCCACAATAAAGTGTCCCCAGAGCCTTCTCTGCTTCAGGCTGAATATTCCCAACTCTCTCAGCTTGTCTCCATAGGAGAGGTACTCCAGCCCTGCTGATCGTCCTCATGGTCTCCTCTGGAATTGCTCCAATAGGTCCATGTCTTTCCTGTGCTAAGAACCCCAGTGCTGGATACAGTATTCCAGGTGGGGTTTTGCCAGAGTGGAGTAGAGGGGCAGAATCACATAACTTGACCTGCTGGCCAGTCTGCTTTTGATGCATCCCAGGATACAATTGGTCTTCTAGGCTGTGAGTGCACAGTGCCAGCTCACGTCCAGCCTCTCATCCAGCAACACCCGTAAGTCCATTTCAGCATGACTGTTCTCCATCCCTTCAGCAGGGCTGCTCTCAATCGCTTCATTCCCCAACCTTTACTGATACCAGAGGTTGTCCCAACCCAGGTGTGGCACCTTGCACTTGGCCCACTTCTCGAGCTTGTCCGGGTCCCCCTGGCATGGCAACTGCACCACGCAGCGTGGTGTTTCTGCAAACTTGCTGAGATAGAGAAGGACAACTGGCAGTGGGGAGCAACAGGTACTTTGAGAAGCTTGTAGTAGTGAGATATATGGAGCTGTATGAGATTCTTTCAAAGGTGTTGAAATAACACACTTATGAGGAGGTTGACTGTCATCTGCAGAAAGTAGATGACAACTGGAGAAATTTCCTGCCAGCTGGAAAAAGTCTGAAGTAATGTTTATCTCCATGGGAAGTAGGAAGCACCTTGGGAACAATAGATTGATCAGCCTCACCCCAGTGCCTGGAAAGATCTTAGAACTTGTTTCCTTGCAATCTATTTCTAGTTGCTTGAAAGATAAGAAGGAAATAACGAACAGGCAGCCTGCAAACCCTGCTTCATCAACATGATTGTGATTAGTTTAGCAGGTGCTGATAAATTAAGGGTGAAGAGCTGAACTGAAGAGCTTTAATCCAGAGGAGATTTGAGAAGCTTGAGGACTGAGCTAAGAGAAGACTCACAAAAAAATCAACAAAGCGAAGTGCAAAGTTCTGCTCCTGGGGCAAAATAATCCCATAATAATAATAGATTGGGAAGTAGATGAATGTAGAGCAACCTGCTGAAAAGGATTTACAGTGTATGTGGCATTGTGTCCCAGTCATACTACATATATATGCTAAGATTAAAATGAGTCTTTCATCTCTTGTCAAAAAGTATGTAAGACAACTGGTCATGGCTTTAGTGATCTCAATGTGAAAGATACTTAGCTGATATCTTGCTTTTTTTCCTACTTCCTGTGAACTTATTAGCTTTTAAAAGTTTAGTTCTTACCAAAACAGTCATCACTTCAAACTTTGCATTTAATATCCACAGAAAAAAAAGGGGGAATTATTTTAATTTGCATATTTAAACATGCCTCTAAACTTACAAACTAAACAGTTTTGAGATTCAAAGGCCAACACATGCATGCTATTTATTAGAAGTCTCCATCCTCTGAAAAGGAGGTTTGGACTAGACTAAATCCCAAACTTTGGGAAGTGCTTGAGGAAGTATTATTGGTTGAGGCTGCCAGGTAAATTATAACAACTAAATAGTTTAGACAGTTGAGGTGCCATGCCTTTCTCTTTTACCATGCTACTAAATTTATTAATATAGAGGTAGCAAAAGAGGCTGAAAAAGCCCAGTAAAGGAAATAAACCCTAGTAGGCAACAGGAAAAAGGAAGCATTAAAAAAAAAAAATTAAAAAAGGAAAAAGCAAGTCTGTAGACCAGTGCAACATCTGAAGTATAAAAGACTTTACATTTATATGCAGAAAAAAAAATATTTATTTTTTTTTATGAACAGTAAAAGTGATCTGGCATGATGAAATAGTTTCAGGTCATGACATCATGTGACCCAGACAAATTACACTTAATGGTCCTAAAGAAAGGAGCTGGAAAGCTCTGTGAACATCATATAGTTTAATGAATTACACATTAGGAATTAATCTTTAAAAATGGGGAAAAAAAACCCTCTGGAAGACATCTGCTCATCTATGTCTAATATTTAGATATGATTAAAAGGGTCGAATGGAGTATGAGGACCAGCAACAGTGACTTAGCATGTAACTGAGCAGCACAGAGTCACTAACTATATACTTACACTTCAGGTTCATAGGACAGTCTTAAAACCAGGCAGAATCATAAAAAAAACCCAAAGGGAGCCTTGTGATGTAAAGCTTGAAATGCACACTCTATCCAGCTAGTCAGAGAGAAGTTATGGGGGTTATTTATCCGTAACAAGTAATAGGTCCTTGTAGTTCCTGGTGTAGGAAATAGAGAGGTATTTCAGACCCAAGGAAAAGAGCGTGAGATAGCACAGTTGCTAGAAGATGAAGTCAGGCCACTTCCCTGAGGATGAAAATTAAACATGGGAACAGTTCATCAGAAGAGGTGGGGGAATGTTAAGCACTCGTAGAGATATTGAATTTAATTTTAAAAGCCGGCCATTGATCCACCTCCTGGGAGCAATCCTGTAGTCAGTGTTCACAGCAAGCCTGCACAGATCACCATGTGGTCCCATGGCACCACTTGACTTTCTCTGTGCTAAGCTGTCCCTGTATAATGACAGAACACATCAGGGTCAGGGTCCTCAGTGCATGTCCTGTCATGGCCTATGCCCAGATCTTGGACAGGAGCCCAGTATGTGCCAGTGCCTCTGGAGCTACCAGAGCAAGAAAAGTCCTGCCTTGTAGCTATACAACTGTTAGTGTCAGCCCTGCAGGGGCTAATTCTAGCCTGTTTCAGACACTCTTGCTTTGGAGTCATTATTGGCTTGTTCTGAATTTCCTCCTATCACTCTCATTCACATTAGTCTTTGGACAAAAGAACTTCTCAGACTAAAAACTTCCCCCTTATCTCCCACCGCATACATGGCCAAAAGATAAACACTCAGGTTGTATGTTAAGTGACCACTCCTCTCCTACACTGACTGAATGCTTTTGCAGAGTTGTTGTGACCGACAGTTGGCAGGAGTTGACAATACCCCTCCTGTGGCTGCGAAAAGGAGAGTTAAAACCAGCACTGTAATGATTACCAAGAAGATTAGACAACAATAAAAGAGGATAATTAACAATAATTTAAAGAGGAGTTTGGGAAGCATCTTCTCCTTGGATGGTGAAATTGACAAAGAGATAGACAACAGGTTAGCGAAGGCATATAGAGCTTTCGGAAAACTCCATAAAAGAGTTTGGTGTAATAAACACCTGAAGAAAAGCACAAAGATTAGTGTTTACAGAGCCGTTGTTTTGTTTACTCTTCTGTATGGGTCCGAATCATGGGTCATCTACTGCTACCCCTTGCGGCTCTTAGAACGCTTCCATCAGCGTTGCCTCTGTACAATCCTCAACATCCACTGGACTGACTATGTGACCAATGTGTCTGTTCTTGAACAGGCAGCGGTCACGAGTATTGAGGCCGTGCTGCTGAGAACACAGCTGCGGTGGGCAGGGCACGTCTCCAGGATGAAGGACCACCGCCTCCCCAGGATTGTGCTCTATGGCGAACTCACCACTGGCTGCTGCAAGAGAGGAGCCCCAAAGAGGAGATACAAGGACTCCCTGAAACAACATCTCAGCCTCGGCCATATCGACCACCATCATTGGTCTACTCTGGCCTCCAATCGGGAGGCCTGGAGATGCACCATCTATAATGCTGCTGCCTCTTTTGAGATCACTCACAGAATCATTCCTGAGGAGAAAAGACTATGCAGAAAGAACCGAGTCTTGCCAGTACCACCCAAGGAGACTTTCCGCTGTGCCCTTTGCAACCGGACTTGTCTATCTCACATTGGCCTTTTTAGCCATCAATGCGCTTGTAGCAAGCGTGGGTAGAGTCCTTCTCAAATCTTCATTTGCAAAGCCTAGCCATGATGAAAGAGGAGTTAAAAAATATAATTCCCATACCTCTCCCTCCTCTCTTATGAACTAACAAATATTTCTGGTTGTCCATGCCTAAGCCTCTCACAAGCTCCCAGTGCATTGGGGCTGTGTTAGGACACTATTGACATCACTAGCAAAAGTTCCTGGTGAAGTAGTTTTGGCAAACCTACAGGTAAATAACATGGGTTGACTGACATTGCATGCACTGAAGGCCAGCTGACACATGTAGTTCAATTCTTATCTCCACAAATCCAGGAGGTGAACACATCTGAACCACACTGGGATGGACTTACAGCATGTACTAACTCCTGAGCTGGATCTGGGACCTACTGTTATGCCCAGCCATGCCAGGGCTAATGCTGAGAAATTAATGGTGAGGAAATTAGTGCTTGGGTCTGTGCTCTAGCCTGTTTAAAGAAATAAATGCATGTATAGGTGTAGACAGGGTATCTCAGCAGCACAAAATTAAAAGCATCAACACAACTCTACTAAATGACACTGCTGTAAAAATATCCAATGTGGCTTTGGATTTGAATTCTCTCATTGCAAGCAGAGGACCCAAATTTAAACTGTTATTGTCTCAGCAGTGTTATTAGGAGGGAAATAACGTACTGTGAACACAATATTAGTGCTACCCAGATGTCTCTTTTGCCTTAGTTCCATTCTGTAAGTGCTTATATACTAATATGACATCATAAAATACATGAGAAATAGCTTAAGAACCTGATTGATAAAAGAACATACCAATACGTCAATTTTTGATAGTAGATGAAGCCCAGAAACAAGAAAAAAAAGCAGAAGACTAAGCAGAGATTTCATAAGAATAGAGTCCATTCTGCCATATAAAAAACAAACAGTGAAATATGATTTCACTTTAGTTGCTTTATAAACAAAATAATTCCTGGGATACTGGAAAGTGCAAAAATGAGCAGAATGCAAATAAGCAGAAAAAGGGTAAAGGATTTTGCCAAAAAAGTGGTAAGCAGACTCTGGAAAAGGAGATGTGGGGTTTTTGCCACCAGCTGGTCAGTTCTGAAGAAATGATGCCTTTCACAGACCATACATATGTGGAGATAAACTGCAGTTGTTGTCCGGAAAATGTGAGCAGAACAGGCCTGCCCAGAAATGTAAGCATCAAATCCTTTGGGATGTTTGGATGCTCATAACAAAGTCAGACAAGCATCTCACCAGTCTGCCCCAGAAGTTTCCAAAAGAAGTGATGACCACATCATTTCCAGTTATTATTTGACAATCTGATAAAATGAAAGAAATAACCAAATATGTCAAATTAAAATATATAGTGCTTCAAGGCTACTTGTCATTTGTACAAACTCCCTTCCCCAAATTTTCGTGAAGTCCCCGTACTCCCCAACTTTTAAATTTGCTTTTAATCCTTCCAAACTCATTACAAGACACTAATTTCCTGTGGCTCAGAAATCACAGAATAAAAGCAGAACATGGTAACATGTCTCTGCAGTTATTTCTGTCTACCATCCCCAAAGACTAATCAGTGTATACTTTACATGCTCATCCCAGACAAAGAGGTACTTCATCAACTATGATAAATATGAAAATCAGCTTGAGATGGTTGTCTATGCAGGGATTCAATCCAAGATGAAGATATCAAAATTAATAGGTGTCTATAGGCACATCAAGTGTCTCATTCCTCATTAGGGCCAGTGGAGGTATAGTTGTAGAGAAAGCAGCTAATCCTCCAGCAGAGACTTTCAATGAAATTAAGCTGCCTAGATACTGATATCAAGCATCGTTTCAGTTGATGTATAGTACAATATCTGGTTTCCAGTTGTTTTTCCAGAGGGATGCAAGTCTCATATAATCTGTGTCTCTCAGGAGGTATCTTGCACTTCCTGGTATGTCTGAACTGGCAGTAGGGGACTACGTAGAGGCAGCTGAATCCTGCCCATAATGCTTATTCAACTAACTCACTCCACTGGCTGCAATGGAAACTTCAACACATACAGCACACCTAGATACCTAAATGGGAATCTTGAACAGAATCGTGTCTCCTTAAGCTGTTTCAGAAACTCTGTAGGAGATAAGAAGCTTGTTCTGTACACCAGAATATTTGCTATTAGCTGACATGGGTAGATGAATTATAATTACATTATTTAAGCAGAAAGATTAAGACTGAGATGCAATTGTACAAATAAACAGTCTTTGTTGGGATATGTCTCATGTTTTATTTTAGGTGTTAGAGGCTTCAGAAGCTTATGGATTAAATAGAGTCGATGTAGTAGAACAAAGTAGGATAACTCAGGTTGTAGAAATCTCAGAAGCCTATAGTCCTGTCTTCTGCAAGGTTGACTGAGGTCTGAACAGGTTGCTCATCGCTTTATTTCAGCCAGGTCTTGAAAAAGCTCCATGGATGCAGATTGCATGATCTTTTGGGCCATTCTGTTCCAGATGAAATAGAACTCCAAACAGAACTCACATATTTTGTGTGCACCTTTTAGAATGTTACTTAGAACTTCAGTTTCAGGAACATGTAGGCACTGCATGCAGTTCTGAGGAGGCTGATTAGGAGGAAGAAAAGGATTTAACAAGGTATCCATAGAAATTGGCAAATCATGAGCAGTTTTGCAATAAGTATCATTAATAAGATTATGCTATTATTAATGCTATGCTCCTGCTACAGGACAAGAGATGGGAACAATCTCACAACAGATCAAGTTATGTGTAGTGATGCTGGACTTCATCTTTGCCCCACAGTTAGTGTTGCAATAAACTTGCAGGATATGGGAAAACTGTTTGTTTAAAGCATGTTCCAAGATGACTTTTTGTAATCCTTTTGCTAGCTCGTGGGTTCTTCTTCCCAGTAGCCCCTACAGCAGGTATTGTCCCATGCAGGAATGTCCCTGAGAAGACACCTTGAGTGCTCTCATTGGCCCCCTTTAACCCCTTCCTATTGGTTGTTTTCCCCTTCCTGTTACCTGTAATTGGTTACCCCTGTGAACCCTAACCCTATAAATGAAACACCCCCCAACAATAAACCTCTCTCTTGCCTCCTCTCCGCGCCCGGGGTGCTGTCTCTGTGCCTGCCATGAGACCACGTGGCCGGAGGGAGGGGGGAGCAGCTCTCCCCTCCAGACTCGGGACCTAAAAGAACCCCTGAGTCTGGAGTTCCCCCTCTCTATCCACTTCAGCCGTCAGAAATGGGTTCTTCAGATGGAAACAGAACTAGAACTGGGTCGCCCCCACACCACGCGGCAGGTAAGAGACCCACAAGTTAGGGCTTCATGGTTTCCATTCCACTGCTCTCAAGAAATTAGGTTGCAGATACAGAAAAGTAATGTGGGGGTAGTAGAGTGAAAGAGGAAACTAAATCCAAATGGTCTTACCAACAATATTTTAAAAAAACCTGAGTCGTGGACTCTCTAGAGCCAACTAAAGCAATCCATTTAACAAGAAGTCACTATACCATAACTGGGGAACATGTATGGGCTTACAGTGATGTCCTCTATAATGCGAATCTTAATTCATCTGCAGGTGCATTAGATCTTTTCTATTGACAGTAGGTTTCATTAAAGATGTCTGAATTGTGTTTTCAGCAAAGACAGTGACACTTAACCACTACCAAAAGGCTTTGTGATAGAGGAACAAGTAGCTCCTATCTCACCATACACCTCTCATGTTTAAATTTGCTTATATAAGGTCAGACAAGTATACGGAAAAAAAAATGTAGTACCAAGATATTACACTTAAATGCATTCAAGGAAGTAGTTTATCCAGATAATGAATTGTGGAGATGGGTTCATGACCAAATAACCAGAAACTTTAGAAGTAATTTAGTCAGTTTGAGAAACAAATTGGTTTTGGCACTTCACGCCATTGTGTAATGGAATGTTTAATTAAAAATTAAGAAACTTGTCCAACCTCTGTATTTCCTGGCTCTGACTTAGCTAGGTCTGTTATACAACAATTCTTTTATTAGAGCAAATTACATTCTGTCTGTGAACTATGGAAACTTTTCATTCTCACTTCATCTGTGGAGACAGAAACAAGGTCACCATCCCCTATCCTTTTCTAATGGCTGAGTGTCAAAGGAACATGGAAAACACAAAAACCTCCAGGTCATGTTCCTTTCTCCTCTGCTACAACACCTTAAAAAATAATGGAATTTTTGGAAACTTTTGCATAGAGCATGAAAATTGTCAACATTCATAAGAAATAAGTTTTTTCTTAGGCCCTTAAAATCATTCACAAGACTCAATTCATTAAATCTGCTCTTACCACTTGTAAAATAAGGTACAAATATGCAGATCCATGTGGAATCAGCAGCTTTAGTTCTTAGAGTAGTAATTAGCATTCAGACTAGAATTCCCACCAGGAAGAACATTGCTGCTGTTTACCATTTGGGATCAGTGGATTTAAAGTTAATTTTCATATGAAGTGATATAGTACTTTGCTGCAAGTAATACTGATTCAGTGTACTAGAGTTTCTTTAAAATTGTCAATCTTCAGAGCATTGAAAACACACAACTGATTGAGATACAAGCAAACATTGATTTTAGTTATTAATTCTTGACTTTATAGCTTGTTGGCTGAGGTAAACGAGGAAGAAGGAAAAGAAAAAAGTGGGATAAGTAGGGATAATAATAGGGATAATAATAATAATAATCTAAATAACATATTTTTAAAATAAATTTATTGTTATTATATGAAAAGAGCAGTTGGCAAATACAATCAGCCCAGAATACAGAATGAGTGTGGAATAGGAAACTGTTCCTCCAAAAGACGCAGCGTGTGTTTTCTCATCATCCATTCTCAACTACCAGCTGGAGTGGAGAGGTATTGCAGCGTGCTTCCTATCACTTTAACTCTTCTGGTATTATAAAGATTTGAATACTCCTACAACTCCAGCAGTGAGTATCTCCTTATAGATGCTGTATTTACTTTTGCCACCTTCAGGCTGCTTTTTGGAGCACCCAGACCAGTTCTTAGGACTCAACAGAAGTGACTGTGAAGAAGGTGGATTAGGTGGAACAACGGGACTCATATGAGAGATTAAAATACAAACAAAAAAAAATTGCTCACAATGTCTTCTGACAAGAGAATAGGAGTGATGAAATAAAACTAGAGGGTGGCTGGCCTGTCCCAAAAAGAAGGTAGTTCTTATCAGTGCAGGTGTAAGCTGTGAAAGTCTCTGTGTCAAAGAGATGAAAAGATACAAATGCTAAATTTCATATAACTCAAAATAAACCTGTTAGAATGTCCAAGGAGGAATTCAGGGAAGGTTCATTAAATACATATCCACCTCTTCATCAAGAAATTCTTGAACTGTAGGGTGCTGAATGTTCAAAGAGCATCCTTGTATCCTGGTTATCTGGGCATCTCCCAATGCCCATTGGTGATGACGTGATGCAGAGTTAGATGGGCTGGTGTAGTCATACTTTCTGTTCTCTCTGTCTGTATTTCCCTCATGTTAAAAATTGCTAACAGACTTCAGATTCCTTCTTTAATACTCAGGTAGCTGAACTATCAAGTAGCAGAAGATGAAGAGCAAATACATCTCGTGATTCTAATTTTCCACTGTAACTGTCACAAAGGAGACAGAATATGGCCCAACATTTCTGCCATAAGAATAAGCAAAAGAAAATGAACACTCTGACCAGATATGTTCTCCTGGAAGCAGATTATTTCAATACTTGCATGAATACTGATGAACACTGAAATGAGTTTCAGCTGACTCTTCCCGTGGAAAAAATATCCTAGGATCTTGTATGGGAATGAAAACGAAGAGATCATGAAAATCATGGCTGCATGCAACTGAGTGAAAAACACTGAATTTCAAAAAAAGTTCAGCTATTGAAACATCTGCATAGCACCCTCAAATATCTTTGAATTAAACCTTCAAATATTTTGCTGAATATTTTCAGTAAAGATTTAAGAGTTATACCATGGAGATAACTGAACCTTAGCACACAGTGTATCAAACAATGATTGAAATGTATCTTGCAAACTCAATCAAGTCTAAGAAATACAAAAAATCCCAGATGGAAAAATACGTATTTATGTGAATGTTCCAAAATAAGATGATTTTGCATTAATATAACAGATATAACTATGGTTTTAAAAGTACAGTACCCCACTGAGGAAATCGTTATACTTGGCAATTCTGTTCCAGTAAACTGGGTCATTTTGAGCATATGGATAGTTACATGTGAGATATTACTGCATGAATTTAATGTTGTGGCATCATCGGAAAAGTGATTTCCCAGCATATATCCTGTATCCTTGAGTTTATTAAGATTTTTTCATTCTCAATATCTCTGTTTATCAGTTTGGCATCCTTGCTGGCTATATCATGCATTTTTACAGCACACATTACAAGTCAAAGGATAATTATTCGGAAAAGTAAATCTGAAAGCCTGAAAGATTTACTCACTAAGGAAAAGAATCCTCACTAAATATAAATTAAAATGTATCTGGTTCTTACTATTTAACTGTGTCTGCACATATTTAACCATAGGTTGAATCTGGCTAGAATATTTCATTTGACCTCGACTAATTTTTCATAACTCTCTCCTTCACAGAAAAGTGTGAGAGCTGTATTTATATAGATGGATTTAATCTTCTGAACAAACAAGTAAAATGGCCATTTTGAGAAGGAAGAAAGTGGCTATTTACTCAAAATATAACAGCATCTTAGTCTGTTTGTGTACCTGTATTTTTAAGGATACTGATATTAAAAGTGCATAATAAAACTTGTAAAAATGTCAACCTCTGTAGCAAGTAAGTCAAAAACCAACAAAAAACTTACGATATTTGCACCAGTCTTGGAGAAAAAAGCAAATTAGGGAAGACAACAAAGCCATATAGTCACATTTTTACTAACAAGCCCTTTTATTCTCTAGGTACTGGTGAGCTGAAAACTTTAAAGTAAGACCCCTATTTACTATTTTTTGTGAAGAAATAAAATACTTGACATGTAAACCAAGAGAGATAGTTAAATCTCTCCTATTTCTTTTGTAATTATATATTTGTAACAAAAAGCATATTTAAAAAAAAAAGTATAACAAAGCTTCTCACTTTTATTATAAATTGCTGTGAAGAGACTTACTGTTCCAACATTGATATAAATTTTAATGGTTAAAGTGAGAAGAAATTTAATTACGTGGTTATATGGTGTTGTCTGCAATTTTCTGATTGAAAACAAAATCTAACTATGGATTTCACCTAGGTACTTTCATTCTGCAAAGATGTACGGTTGTTAAAAATAATGATAAAAAAATGCCTTTGTATATTTTATAATGAAGAGTTTATCCTGCAGACCACAAATAGATTAAGTTGCATGAAGGGAGTTTAGAACATAGGTTTGATCTAAACCCTACAGAATCTTTAAACCTTCACTGTCCACATTAGAATCTTCTGAAAGGTTTCTGAATTCACTCACTTGGCTGCTACAAAGAACAATGCTGGGGCCTGAGGAATTCGTATGCATTTTATTTAGTCAGTGTATAGGTTCTATCAACCATGTGCTACATATATTGCATTCAAAGCAACCCCAGTCTCTAGAATATAAACTATATTTACAATCATTGTTCTCTAGATGCATCTTGTTTAATCTTCTTTTATCTTCTGAAGTCAATATAGGAAAATTAAGTTAGAGGTCCATTATCCAATACGCTTTTTGCTTCCTCCAGTGGAATTTACGATTGTACTGTTATCTCGTGTCACTGTAAAATTTGGAAGAACTTCAAAGAAATTAGTTTCATTACTCCAGATTAATGTTTTCTTAACATTTACATCCAAAAGTTGGGTTTATTGATATAAGACATTTAACTTTCCTGCATGTTCTCCATTCCACATAGGGGTGAAAAGAAGTCATTATCAATATGAAGTAACGGTGTGGATCCTTGGAATGGCCATGAGACAGAGAAGAGATCAGAACTTGAAAGACCAGTTCCAGTGACTCTGCCATCTTTGCTAGTCATAAATAGCTCCTTCAAATTCAGTGAAGTAATTGATGGCAGAGTAAAGCTATCTAGTGAGAATACTCAGGTGTAGTGGAAGTACTTTGCAGTTGCATGGTCCACCAAACTGAAGATAAGCAAAGTTTCTTCAGAGCTTCCAAAGCACTGTAGTTTCAGGGCAATGGGATGCTTGAAAAGAGAAAAGCAAAGAGACAGTGACAGTTCTTAAAATTAGACAGGTCCTTAAATCCTTGTTTAATTTGGGAATTACATTTTGACACTGTATGTGTGTATACAGAAGGCGTGATATAAAGGATGATAATAAATTAGGTAGTCTTAACTGAACTGTTCTACAAAACGCACCAGGCCGCAGGCAGTAACATTCCTATTTCAGCCTCTGAGCTTAATGTCAGATGTATTACATTTTATTAAGACATCAGAAAACTGCAGACATGCTCTTAGGCTTGCAGAAAAACTTTGTGCAATTTGGATTAGCTCTCTGAAGATCTAAAGTGGAAAGAGCTGGAGATGCTCAGTGGTCTTTTTTAAAGCTCAGAAGAAGCTGCAAAATGAAGGGTTTGCTAAGCACGAAAAAAATTATGAAAGATGAACACTCAATTTGATGTATAAGGAACAGACAGTATTTGTAGCCAGAAAGTGTGCATGAAGAAGGAAGCAGGAAGACTACCAAAAAAGGGGGAGACTAATTTCATGATAGACTGACTAGATAATTAAGCTGTCATGCAAAAAATGAAAACAGGATGTTGATGGTCAGAAGACATTTATGTTCCAACAAAACTGCTACATCAGGCAGGTAAAAACCTACCATTCCTTTGTACTGACACTGCAGTGCTAAAATAAACTTAATAAAAATGAAAAATAAGATCTCTTTGTAAGAGAGAATTTGGTCAGTTTGAATTAGATGATCTTTAAGGTCCCTTCCTACCCTAACCATTCTATGATTCTATGATTCTTCGAAAGATTCCTATTTACTGTGAAGAAGAATGGATTACCTGCTGGGTCAAGTGAGAGAAGGTGTTTCAGGGGCTGACTGTCTCTATACTTGACTTTCTGTGTGACCTTGAATGACGTATTCAGAGCCAAATGTACTTCCTATTCTTTATTCACTGTTTCTGTTAAAATGGATCTTTCCCCTTCAATAAGGTAATGAGAATCGATTTAATCTTTTTTCAGGCATGAAATTCCTTTGGTCTAAATATTTTTTTTATTTTCTATTACCTCCATTATCTGACCTGAGCTATTTAAAATATAAACTTGGCTGCTGCTACGCTGGGCAAAATGGGGCTCTCTGCATTGCAGAATTTCATTCACAAAAATGATGGCAGAAATGGCAGTCTGACTCAGGGAGATACAGCAAGACTAATTCATTAGAGCCCTTAAAATGCAGTTTGTAAATGAGAAAAGCCTGTGGGATCTGGTTTTAAGTAGATAGAGTAATAGTCTTTTTGCCTCCTAGGTGGAGCTAAAGTACTTGTCTCCTGTACCTTGGCTTGTGGGATGGAGGAAAGCAGGTAACATGACAAACATAATTGCCTTCTCTTGCATTTCATGGTTAGTATTACCCGCAATTTTATACTTTCCTAAAGAACACATTTTACAGAATAACAATTTAAAAAAAAAAAGAAAAAAGAAAAAAAGAACTTCGTCTCCATTTTGCAAGGACAATTTTTGTGAGTATAAATCAAGACAAAGTTTACAGAGCCATTTTTTCCTTCTCTGCAATCAGAAACAGTGATGATCACTAGACACATGCTTCAGCAAGCACTGCCAGGTACCCAGTTGAGCATCTTGGAAGATTAATGTTCAGTTTTCTTCCCCCTAGTACTCATGAAAGATAGACAAAGGACTTCTGGCCCCAGGAGAGAGACTGAACATACAGTCTTGATGAGATCTCTTCAGTGTTTTTAAAAGAAAAGACACCACAGTGCTGTAAGGGAGGAATTTGAAAACACAACCTACAAAACAAGGTACCATTACGAGCTGAGTACAGACACAAAAGCAAAGCAAACCTTGCAGTTTTATTTACATACAAACAAATACAATTCTAACAAAACCTAGCAAAAAACTCCTGCAGGAACAAATGCAACAGTGCCGTTCACATCTATATATTCTGTTTCTGGGAAGGTCATACAATGTAAGGAAAAGGATATTCCTCTTTCAGAGCTCTAGGGAAACTTCAGTCAAGTCGTAAAGCACATATATAGGTCTACGTCTGTCTATGCAATTCAGTACCAATCAGTATGGTGAGTCATTTAATTTTCACAGCTTCATTTGTGGTGACAATGAGCAATCCAGTCTACTCTGCATGCCCGTATTTTGGGGTGAAGAGACCAAATGAAGAAATGCAGGATGCATATCAAAAAAATGACAGGAAGAAAATGGAAAGGGAAGAGCCAAAACCTCTTCACACTGCACAGAAATACAAAAGACTTAAAACAGATGTGACCAGAATCTAAGAATATTTTAAAAAAAAATAAAACCACCATGCATAAAGAAAACTTTTTAGGTTTAAAAAGAGGAAGAGGATGAAGAGGTGGCTGGTGGCCAGTGCACCAGCTGCAGCTCAGTGTCAGCTATCATCTGGGAAAAAGATCCTGGCTGCCTGGAAGATAAGGTAGTAGCAAAACTGTTAAAACAAGTCAGCAAAGCAGAGTAATTGCAGAAGGGAAGGTCAGACCTTTTCCTCTGGGTTACTGGGCTTCTGTCTATGCTTTTGGACCCATGAAACAAACACATCTGAAGTTAAGCTGAACAGGTGCTGCTGGATCTTTAGGTTTGGCATCTGGCCTGTGTGCATTGCTTATGGGATTAATTTATTGCAATATCTAATGATGGTTTTAAATTATTTAATTTGATGCTTGAGATGATTTCCAAGTATTTAATTCATGTTTGTTCCCTTATGTTGTTGCATATAATACTCTATGGCACTGTTCCTACAATTACTTCCTTATTGATAAACCTCTTTTCTACTGTGGACCTGCATAAAGGGTCTATGCTTATGTATGCCCAGATATTTTCTTTGCAATTTTAATTTAAATTTAATTTAAGGGTTTTTTTTCAGAAAAAAAAACCCATGTGCCTAAAGGATTAAAATCTCATCAGTGTATTGCATTCACTGGAGTTCAAACTACGTACATAAAGAGACGCTTTGCCTCTGTGCTTTGACAGAGCTACCACGGAATCAGTTTGTACTCGGGAGTGTCACGGCAGATTGAAGGCTTGGCTAAGAAACCAAGCCCATAGTCAAATCTGTAGATGAGCACAGCTGAAAATGATTGCTAATTAAACTGCAGTTACTTCATAACAAGACTTGCATGTCAATTGATGATAGAAGATAATAAACACAAATCTGGTGTCCTGGATCATTGGACTATCCAGCCATAGTATCCCAAGAATACAGAGCCAAGTGGCTTTGAGATTACTGCAGCCTCTGTGAACTGGAGCATCAAAATCCTAATGGAGGCAAAAGTAAGAAGGTATTCAGAGGCCTTTCTTCATGACTGTACTTATACTGAAGCTGTAGCAAATTCAAATTTAAATAAAACACCTGTTTTTGTAGTGAAAGGGATTCTTCCTGTGCTACTAGATAGCTGTTAGGCATCATTCAGTTCAGCTAGATGTGCAAAAAAGCATATGTGATCCATGGGGACGCCAGAGAGGTATGAGCAGCAGAGAAAATAGACAGCTTGCAGGGACCAAGACCACCAGGAATACTGGTTTTGCAAATTAAAATGTTGCACTATTTTATGACCTCGAAATCACTTTGGAACACAGATATACCTGTGGAAGACAAATATCAGAAAATAAAGTTTTACAAAAGTAAATAATACCTTTACAGTCTCAAGAATGATGATCAGAACACTGTCATAGTGTTGAAAATGTTTGATGAGAGAAATTGTAGCGAGGTAGTTGGATGGCTGTTTTGCCTTATCTTTTAAAACTAAAACCAAGAGTCAGTAGAGACAGTAGATACACTGTAGAGTTGGGCAATCTGGTATCCACACTGAAAATCAGGGATAAAAACTTGATAATAAGAGGCTTAGTTTTTTGTGAGGTATATTAGTCTAGCTTCTAGGACAGTCTGTTGAGAGAAACTGAGCTTTGCCTCCAAATGTTAAAGAGAATTGGCAGGCAAAGATTGAAGCCATGGTCAAAATTATGATGTTGATGAAACACAGAAAAAATTTATAAGATCGAAAGTGAAAAAATCCAGGAGTAGGAGAAAACAATATTTTTGTTGAAAACATTTTCATCATGAAAATATTTTCCAATTTTTTTTGGTCCTTCCAATTTTTAATTTTTTTTTTTTTTTTTTAATCTTTAAAAAAAAAGAGGGACTTTCTAACTGTGACAGGCACAGAGGAGTTATGCTCTGACAGAAGAAGTGCTCATGAATGTGCTGTTTGGAATAGGACAGTTCCACCAGTTCACAATGAAGACAGCAGTCACAAATTAATAATGAGATCTTAGATAAACCTTTGCTGAATACAAGGACCTGAATATAAGGTCTAATTCTCTACATTATAAGACACTGTGAAAGGCATTAATTAATTCACTGCATTGTATTTGCACCTATGATGAGCAGCTCCAGGCAACAAAAAAAAGATGGGGATACTACACACAATAAAATTCAAATTCTAGAGTTGGCCAAAACCTAAGATATAATCAGATGAACTCGCTTTCTTCTACCAGCAAACTGGTGCACTCTGTGTGGAAGAGTGTATCTTTAAGAGGATCCAGACAGTAATACTAGCAGATTTAAGAGGTGAGAGCATTTATTGGATGCATATTTCATGCCTAGAGATAAAATAATACCTGAAAGGAAACAGACAACCACTTTCCATTTTGTCATGAACACCTGTACAAGACAAAATGCAAGATGTGTGAAGAATACTTTGGTTGCTCATAGAGGGAAACTTTTCAGACTTGAGAAATCATAGCCTGTTTTCTAGAAAAAGTTATGATAGTCCCCTACAGTTTCACAGTCAAGAACTACAGGATCACAACTATCAGCCTCTGAGAACTAAATCAATCAAGCCAGCAAGAACTGTGATAATCAGTGACAGCAGTTTTTACAAGTTGTAGGATGCTGTTCTTAAGCATATGAACTAATGGGTCACAGTACATGCCAGCATATTCAAATGCATTTAGTACCAAACTGGAATCACAAAACAATTTACACCCCCAGGGTCCCTATTAGCATCAGTGGCCAAGCTGCAGATTAGTGTTCTGAGCGGTATATGAAACTTGTTGGCTTCTTTCAAGTTCCCATGGTGCGATAAGTTGTAGTTAGACTTCACCCTAGGAAGTAACAACACAATGTAGAATGCAATCAAATAAAGGATGGGAAAGATGTAGAAAGACTGGATCCTGGATCCTGGAGGGTTCCCAAAGGGAAGAAAGGAAGCATCTGGAAGTACCACTATGACACCAATATGTCCACACAGGGATGATGGGAACCTACCTGCATCCACACCTTAATTTGGTTTTACAAGCACTGACTCCTCTGATGTTATTATTCTCTATGTGGCACACAAAACAGGAACATGCTGCCCACACACAGACAGAGAGAAACCACAAGGAAGTCCAAACAGAATACAAAGATCTGAGATTGATCCTGCTAGGGCAAAAGAACTGGATGTGGACAAAAGCTCATCTTGGCTTCAGAGGTACAGATAGGAGATAAACCAATGGCTTCCAATAAATACAATGGTGATCCAGCTCAAATGGTAGCATTTTCTCAAGAGCCTTAGTGAAAATAGTGTATAAAAAGCCCCAGATCAGCCCTAAGTGTTTGTTATATAAACATATACACAGAGGGCAGCACGGATGTAAAATTACATCTCAAAATTTTCTATAGCTGCATTTGCTCCACACTGCACTCCGGCAAGTAAATATATTTCAGTAAGGCTGGTGCATACTGCCCTCATGCATCTGTCATTCTTCCAGTCCTGGAGCTGGCTCAATGATTTCTGGCTGGAATGCTCCACTCTGCTTTCCCAAGCAGGCACTTAACTCAGTTTCAGAATAAACTTTGTGTTTCAAAATGGTTGTATTTTTTCTTTAAGCATTATTGGGACAGACTTTCTTATAACCTGTGTCAGGTAAGAAATTACAAAAAATTGTATCCAAGTGAAGTAGTAAATGCATCTATTTTTCACAAGAAAATTATATTCTGTTATCATGAAAGATGACACATCATTCTCCTCTGTCAATTCATTATTGAGAAAGAATATTATTGTTATGTATTGCCCAATGTGACATTAGATTTTAGAACATATTTAAAGGAAAATATAATAGTAGACTAGAGTGATCACAATGATTGGGAACACAAAAAAGGCTTTGCAAGCTATCTCCAGTCTCTGGGCCACAAAACACTAATATAATACGAGACTATTTGAGCAAAATCTTCAAGAGTCAACAATAATACCAAAAACCCTTCATTGCTAGACAATCTATAGGACAGGGCAGTACTACACCGTAGAAATAGTACACTACATGCACATTCCAACAGCAGGCCCAAATGGCATGTGTTGTAACCAAAATGCTGTTCGCCAAGTAAGATACGGTAAGACAGATAACAAGAAGAAGTCCCCTATTAGATGGATTGTACACCTTGATACTTTGAAAGAGAGGTTATTTTATATTCTGACCTACAGACTTCTTCTGGAATAGTAGAGGATTTAAAATATTTTTTGACAAATTTCAGTGATGTGTATGGGCATAAAGAGTCTTTCTCCTTACTGCATTGGTGGTGAACAGCTAAGTAATTTAAGTAAGACCCATTCACCACTTTGGGATGTGTCTTTTCTGCATCAGTGAACATCTGACTTGGCAAAATACAGATCTTCAGGATCTTCAGTCTTTGTGAAAAATTCAAAATTACTGTTTGAAGAGAATTCACATCTCTTTTATTTCATGGCAATGAAGTTGGTGTATGGAAAGCATGAAAAGTCCTTCTAACCCATCAGATGACTGTTTGATACTTCTCTACTGTTCTGATTCTGAAACTGATTTCCAGACTACAGTAAGAGAACAATTGTTATTTCAATGCATATACTTTTCTGTTAAGAATCAGTGTTTCCTTTCTTTTTGTCCACTCTACACATACTAGCATATATGTGCTATAATACAGACAAGTATTAAAAGCATCTCTTCATTTTGTCTAGCACTTTCTTGAAGTTGGTGGCATGCTATTTGAATGCATCTGTTAGCAGATTACGTTTTAGAAAGAATCTTGTTTAAGGTGGTGATGAAATTAAACTCTAGTTATTTTCTATTGAAGGGGCATTTTGATTCATCCAGCTATCTTTCTGGAAGAAAGGAAATATTGAAGAATGGGTAAAGAAGAAGCTTATCTGAGACAAGTATAGTATAATAAAACAAGTAAAGGAGTTTTGAACTTCAGTGTGCTGTAAAAGATTTCAGTTATCTGCTTTGACTGTAGTAGTATCTGCAGAGTTAGAGTTAGACCATAACCAGAAAGAGGCACACAGAGATGAAGGATATGTCTCACAGACAAGCCAGGATTAGACCATATTCCATTTAATATCTCCTGACCTCACACAGTCTTTTTGCTCACAAATTCATAGGTATGTATGGAGATGGGCTCAACTCCAGAGGTCCCTGGAACGTGAGAAGCTGAGAACATTTGGCAGCCCATCACATATCTAATATTTCTCTTTGTAAAAAAAGGGATCAAGCACAGGCAAAGTCAGCAGTTTTTCTGCCAGCATCTACCCAAAAGCACCCATTCAAAGGCATAATGATGGTTGTCTAGCACAAGAGCAGACTCAGTGTTTGCATTCCAAGCCTTTAGGATGGATAAAGAGGAAGAAGATATATGAAGCTGAAAACACATCTCTTCCCACTCCTCCCTTGTTAACCCCCCAAAATTTTTGTATCTGGACAAGGTGAAATTTTTTAAAAGAAAAAATTATATATTAAGATTTTTTTATTCATGTTAGCTTGCTCATTTTTTAAATTATCTGACATATGGCTTAAAGAACAAGTTGTATGTCATTTCATTGGCATGAGCACCCATGGAAATGGCATGAAGCTGTGTCAGGGGAGCCTTAGGTTGGATATTAGAAAAAGGTTCTTCACCTGGAGGGTGACTGGGCACTGGAACAGGCTTCCCAGGGAAGTGGTCACAGCACCAAGCCTGGCAGAATTCAAGGAGTATTTGGACAATGCTCTCAGGCACATGGTGTGACTCTTGGGGGTGGTCCTGCACAGGGCCAGGAATTGGACTTGATGATCCTTGTAGGTCCCTTCCAACACTGCATATTTTGTGATTCTGTGATTCTATATTATGGTAAGCAGTCTTCAGTATCTGACAGTATTCACCACTTCAGAGATTTCACTTTAAAAGTCACCATGATTCTATTATCAATAAGATAGGCATTGTTATGGCTGATCTCTTCCATTTACTCTCATGACTTGCCTTGGCTTGAGTTTCATAGGCTGATGGGTTAAACAAAATGAAGAACTCTTCAGCCTCTACCTGTGTTGTTTCAGAAGTCTTGCTGTTGTATGTGCTCTGTCTTTCCTTTCTATTGTCAGAGCTGGATTGAGCTACATACCTGTCTCCAATTTGGTTACTACTTAGAGTACAGCTTTCTCTAAGTTGGGAATAATACAGTTTGGGAACAATTCAATTATGATTAAGGATGATGTTTACACATTCCTTTCTGAGGCACAACTGAGGATGAACACAGTCAAGAAAACAGTAACTGCTAAATGCAAGAAGATCTGTAGTAGGGACTAAAATTTTTAATATTCATGAAGGAATTTGTGTTTTCCTGTGATGTCAGAAAATAAACTCCCTTCTTCAGCAGAGCAGGCTCCCAGGTAGGGAGAGATATAAGTATGCCAATGAATTACACTTCTTTCATCTACAGTAATAAACATGCCTGAGAAGTATCTCGGCAAAGAGATAACTTAGGTCAGCTTTCATACCTCATGGCTTAATTGAAGGCCTGTTCTTCACTCTGCCCTAATCTTACCTCTATTTCTATGGAGATGCAGCTTTAGAATACATTCATCCCTGAATGACTTCCACTCCTTTGTTATTAGGTAGGTGTGCAGCATGCAAGACAATCACCCCAGAGAAATTCTGCATGTTCACTTTGCTCCAATGAATATGAGCCTTTCTGGCTGTTCTGTAAGCTGCACTTTCAGGTGAGTCAGCAGGGAGTATGCTTAAATGGATGGTCATGCCCATAATCAAGAGGCTTGACTTACAAACTTCACAGTTCATATTGGGTGTGCCATCTCTGAGGATAGTCTAAGAAAGTTCAGAGTAGATGAATAAAAGTGTCATTCTAGTGAAAACAATTTTTTTTTTTTCTGCAGTCAAACCTTTTCTGCAACTGTGTCAGCATCATAACTACGGGCACAGATATTTCCCCCTCTTTAAAGCTACACATTTTGTGCTGAGGACAGCTCCAGGTGCCACTTTTGATTTTGAATATAAAAATCTACTAGGTCATTTCAGGGTAGATCGGAGAAGAAATTTTAGAAAACAATTGATCAATTTCACTTTGATATAGTTCACATTCTCTTCAGAGTTTGTCTTGCAGAGTAGTTATTTATTAGACTTTAGTGATATTTGTAGTTGAGATCTGAACCAAGTGTTTTTAAGAGAAATACTGTAATTCAATATAAATCGGTGCAGCACTTTATAAAAAAGATCAAAGCAGGTACTGAACCTGTGCTCAGAAACATGAAGCTGCTATCACAGAGTACACAAAATTTCCCAAACAGATGTGATAAAATGAGTACTCCCAGAACACAATGAGTCATATTTTCCCTAGGGTTGAGATATTCATAACTGAGAAGAAAGCAAGAGGGTATCTAGGTTAGCTGTAATGCAGGGAGGAACACATAAATTGAAAGCTAAATCAGTGGAGCTCTGGTCTCTGCACCCCCCTCAAACATCCAATCTGGAAAGTCATCTAATTGAAGCAGAAGCACGTACTGTCTCTGTGAGAGAAAGGAACACAGAGGAAATCCTCAGTTCACATCCTGTAGACAATCCAGATGTCTAAGGCCTAAAATTTGTCTGTTGGCCCTATTGAGTCCTTTGAGGTATTGGTAAGATTCACATGTTGATAGCTCTAAGGCATCTTAGAGGCATTTTGTCCTATAAAACCACGCACTAACACACATTTGACAGCCATACCTTCAGAATACTAAGTAGAATTTTAATAGTGGATATCAAAAAATTACAACTTCATTCAAAACAACAACATTAACAACAGTAAAAGAATATTTATGGATTATGGCTGTGGGTAATGACTTCAGTGCAGGTGATCCTGACTTACACAGTGGTACAGTAAATCTTCTGTAAGGGACAAACACACATGAGACTTCTGTCTAATCTCACAGCACTGGAATGCGGGAAAATCACTGTGAAGGCAAGTGGATTTATTCAGATGTGCAACTAGTGGGAGAAGAAGCAGTTTTCTCCAGATCCTGTGATAATCATTAATATGCAATATTCACAAACAATGTCTGGCAAACTTTGCACAATAGCTGCACATTTAAGTATAATAAAACACTTTGTCTTCACTATTTGTCTTCTTTCCTGCATCCTGTTAGTAAGAGATTCTGAAGGGTTAACCACACAGTTAGGAGGCAAGGAGATGAAGGGAAGTGTAGCCAACTGTTGAATGAAGCATCAAGACATGAGCAGGACCATTACTTGAGGCAGTTTTCCTGCCTAAAACAACAGGAAGCCTCATCTATTAAATATGAATTTTTAACAGGAGACCTTTGAAGTGAATTCAAAGACATCAGGTGACTAAAACAGATTGAGGGAGCAAAGGGACAGGCCAATCCTGTGCCACGAGAGAGGCTGGGATGCAGGGAGGAATGGGCTGGGGTTTGCAGTTGGGAGCGTGGCAAGCCAACCCGCTCTCCAATAGCGCTGTGGACTAAGGCAGCAACCCCCCTCAAAGACTGTACTATCAACTGCTTTCAGGGAACAAGTACATGTGGGTTTGTTTCATAGAGAAAAATGTTCTCAACCGCTGATGGTCTCCACTTCATGAGAGTGGACACCCTGACTTGCCCTCCTCTGAGGCCACTGGGTGAAGGAAAGATCCCAAGGCTCTACTACCAGGCTCAGGAGAGGCTGCTCATCTACAGGAACTGCATCTGGGCTGAGAGTTTTCTGTGAGAGTTTTTTGATAAAACGCTAGCTTAAAGAAAAAGTATTCTTTGGGATAAGCACTCAACATACATCCTTCACATCCCCTAAAACTCAATTCTAAGACATCTTTCCATAGCATCTCCTTAACATGGAATGGAAACGGAGAAATCATTTCCTTCTATTTCAGAAAACAAAGTTTAATGCAGCTGCAGTATCACAGTTGGCAATTACAGAAACATTAGAGATATAATTAAAGGAATTTTCTGAATGTTTTATCCATTATCTCACAAACTCGTGACAAATCTTATTATTAGCATATTTGGCATTAGCAAGCTCCATTGTTGAAAAAAGCACTACTTAGAAATTTTAACTGTCCAAATTGGTACTTTATTGTGGCTGGAATATCAATAAGGTGGAAAAAGCCTTTCAAAGCATCTAAAACTAAATGTGAATTAATTTCATTTAACTGACATGTCAACTAAGTTATTTAATTAAAGGGCCACCTACTATTTGGATAGAAAAAGAAAGGACTAACTCATACAGTTCTGGCAAAAAGCTATAATTTCCAACACAGAACAGCAGTGTAAACTTTGAGTACTCATTTATTATTTGATTTCACTCATTTTGTTTCATTTTGTACTTGACTGCATAGGAAGGTTTTTTGTGGGATTTTCTGGGAGGCAGGGGGAGAGAGAGGGTCTGCAATCACTTTGTGGAACATTTGTGATGTTCTGTGGAGCAACAGCAATTCACAGGTCACAAGCTGAACAATGCTAAACTAAATCAGGAAACATTGAATTTGTTAAAATAAGACTCCAGAGCAGACTTGTACCCGCAGAGATGACTTACACAGACATAGTCTGCAGAGGATCAAACGAAGTTATCAAATACACAGTGCAGCTTGCAAACCTAAAGGTTACAATAAATAAATAATAGTGTAATAAATAAATACTGTGCATCTTTTGAGGATAATCTCCTCGTGGAAGACAGGCTGCCACATGAGAAGAATAGCAACAGCTCCATGTGCAGCAGCATGTACAGCTTCAGGCTTCATGCAGGAAGGGGGAAACTGAGGTTTCCCTCAACTCACCCTGCATAATGCCTTTGTGACTCCTGTATCACATGCCAGGGACATGTCCAAAGTTTGAGGTTGCAGGAGTGAGAATGGGACACACCACACTCTACTGAAGTGCAGCTTCCAAAGCTTCAGCAGAGCCACGATGATGCTGGAGGGCCATGCAACAGTCAGCTGGTGGAAAGTACCCAAAATCACAGGACAACAGAAAAGAGATGGGATCATTTCAACATGATACTTACAAAGTCATTCCAGTCAATTATGTTTGGTGGTTGTTTATGTTTACCCTTCTGTATGTGCAGCCTTATTTGAAAGCCAGTGTTCATCTTTTGAACTGGTTGGGCTGGAATATCCACTTCCAGAATGACTGAAAGCAGTGGTCAAGCTGCTTTGGATTTTTTTTTCTAAATCTTTTCAAGTCTAAAATTTCGTAGAAATAGCTCACTCTGGAGGGGCAAAGTGAAGACAAGGAAGAACCACGAGAAACAAAATCCTCCTTAACATTGGGAGCTACTGGCAGAGGTGTGGGGACTAACTTTACATCTTTCATGCAGATGTGAGTGAGGAGACAACCTGCGGCTTCCAGGGGCCAGAGGTGCTGGTGTCCCTGGGCAGCCCTAGTCTCCATGCCATGTCTCCCAGTGACATGTCTGTATCCAGACACAGCTCAACCCTCCTCACTATTCAGTTCTCAGCCTCTTCACTGGTTGTTAACAGGTGTACCTTGAATTTGGCTCACTGGAGTGCCATTTTCTATGATTCCACAGAGAAATCTGCCTTTATCTGTGGCCAGTGAGAGAACATGCGGCTGATAAGGAGTATGGTGAAACTCTTCCTGACTGCAGAAGGTGTGTATATCTTCTACCCTCCTTTCTGGGTGATTTGTTTGGTAGCTGCCCTCATCCTCAGTTCCATGGCAATCACCAACAGCCTGCCTCCTCCCTACAGCATGACACTGACTTTGCTCTCAGTGCCAGGAGGAGAAGCAGATGCATGGATCCCCAGCATTTGTCAGCCCATTTTCTTATCTTGGCAGAAAATTCTGAGGGGAAAAAAAGAAAAACAGAGTGGAATTAATCCTACAAATTAAAAGTAATGTCACCTTAAAAAGAAATAAACTAAAAATTACCCTTTTGTTGTCACGGTACATTCTTAAAGCCAAATCAAACATGCTAATTTAAGGCACTGAAACAAATACAATGATTGCAGAACAAGTCATGTACAAGCCTTCTTAGGTAAAATTTCAAAAAGCCATAAATATTTATAAATATTTATTCAGAACTATACTGCTGCAAGTACTGTAAATTACAGTGACCAATTTACACAGCAGTTGTTCCCGTCTTTTGCACAAACCTGTAAAGTTAGACCCAACCTATTCGAATAAACCTAGTTGTAAGCTATAGAAGTAGTTCTGCCAAATGATGAAGCAACAGAAACTTAGTCATCACTCTATATTGGAGGTTATAATGTGTATAACCCAGAAAATTAAAAAAATGGATACCTTAAAGAGCTGTTTAGGATCTCTTACTGGCTAGACAGAAAGGAATGAGACTGTAGCAGCCAGTTGTACCATGGGCACAGGGGAGGTACTGCATCTTGTCCCAGATATTCATCTTGTCCCTGGTATGATGCAGACAGGTAAATGGAAGAGAGTTTATTTATTTTTTTTTCTTTCCTTTTTGCAGTGTAGTTACTGTGTACTGGAAAGAGCAAAAACAGACCAGAAACCAGATCAGCTAAAGTACCTCCAGCATAACACCTATTTTATTCTTTGATCTAAATTTTTAAGCCTCAAAAATCAGCCTGGTTTCTGTCTGACTGAAAAGTCACTTCAGCCACATCAGTATTACAGTTTTCTGACCACCTAAGGTCTCCTTTAGTCATCCCTAAGGGGTCCAGATCTCGCTGGCAGAGAGACAATCACGACTTTTTTCATATCTCTGCCTTTAAAGATTCTGTTAAACTTTCCTCCACTTATTACATTCAGGGTACCTGGTTCATCCATCTGTGTTTTTTTGTGTCCCTGGCTGATACAGAAAGTTTGCATGAAGCTGAGGGAGACCTCTGGATTATCCCCACAGGAGCATCACCGTTGAAGACGAGTAAACAGGTAGTAAAAGAGATGAGGACAAAAAAGAGGTGTCTGTTGAGGAGAAATTAAGTCAGTGGAAGAAGAAATCCTGCCTTTTGGTCTTTGCATCCAGCTCTGCTTCTTTATTTTAACTTAGAGTACAAACAAAAGATAGAAAAATAAGTTTACATGGCATGTTTAGAAATCAAGTCTTAGCTGGCTGCGTAAGAAACCTGTGGAAGATCTGTTGAATCTTAATCTCCCAAGTGCTAGTCCAGTACTTAATTAAAAAACATTGCTCATCCTGAAAATCAGGACTTGGGACTGCCCTCTCTTAGGTGTAAATCAGCATGGAAATTGCCTCAGTGTTATTTAGATGCAGCAGCCATGGGCTCTAGTATTAGCTGGAAGTAATGAATACATTAGTGACTCTGTTTTACAGCAAGGAGAATCCATTCACTTACACTACTTTTACTTTATGATTGGTTTGTAGTTTTTCATCTGTACAGGGAATATGCATTATGTGCATAAAAAAGCCCCAACAAACCAAACTAAAACCGAAACCAAAAAGATGTCTGAAAAACTCTGTCATCAGGTTGCTGTTTTCTCTACCCTTCTTTCTGGTGATCATCCTTTTATACCTGCATCATCACTATAATAGAAGAAAATTAATTACATGTTTACTAAGTATCATGTTCTATAATTGATTGCTTGCTGAAGTAAACCTCAAAGAACACTCCATTCTAACTTGGAGGTCAGTAAGAAACCATCTGCAAAACCAGAGCTGTTTATTAGTATGTCCTTTATTCTGAGGCATTTTATTACCTTGTCAGATCAAACAAATCAGTATTAAGTATTGATTATTTGTTTAATATTATATGTATAAAAATATCAAGAGATATAGCCAGTTGTTATACAAAGACTGATATCACATTCATACATTGATACTGAACCTCAGAAACTGGGGATGGTTTAAATGCCAGTTTTGCCATCTTTTCAATGGTTGCGTCTATACTTTCGCCAATACTAAAGAACAGAGATACCTGACTAGGCTGTGAACTGTGGCACTTCAGATACTTTAGCTACCTCATTATACCTGCAAAACTGACTTGCATATTTCTCTGGAAATTATGCATTGATGCTGTTGCTATGCTGTACCCATAAATGGGTAGCAGAGTGGAGAGAGAAGAAATTCCTTTTGGGAAATGAGGGAAAACTGAAGACCAGGTCTTTTATCATGAATGTGTGTGTGAAATTTTTATCAGACAAAGAAGACCACAGACCAGACCTGCTTGAGACTTCTCAGAAATGCTTGCAGGAACAGAGCTATTAACTCATTGTACGGACGAGGTCAGAGTCCTGCTTCTTATAGTTTTGTGTCACTTTGTGTGCTTTTCAATGGAGAAGTGACAAATCACACCACTGGTTCCTGCTCTGGCCTCCTCAGCGCTTCTCCCTGACACAAGAGTCTTCTCCCACATGAAAAGGGACGTAAAAAATATTGATGAGCAAGACTTTTTTGCTTTTACCCTTTTTGTGATACTCACGAATATGTTTCAGTTTCTCAAACAGCCTCCATGACACTAACAGCAACCTCTCTGAAGCCTGGTGTGGTCACTCGTCAGCATCAAGAGAAAAGGTTTTGGTACTGGATTTTTTAACTGTTTAACTTGACGGTTTGTGAGCCAGACCAGGATACAAGTCTTTTACCTCTAGATTTTAGCTCCACACTCAAAATAAACAAATAAAAACAATCATGGGGATGATAGGGGATACGGACAGAGCATTTGTACAGGAGACCACACAGTGGCTGGAAAATACTAAAAATGCCAGGTGAGATTCCCCCTGCAGTGTGCGCTGAGCCAGGACAGCCTCTGCCTCACCTCGGTGCTGCTCAGTGTGGGTAAACTCGGGTCTCTGCTCACGTAAATAACTGAGGGATGTAGTTATTCTGTAATTATCTGAGATTCACATTTAAATACTAAAGGCACAGGTAAGCGTGTTCCTCTGTGTGAAATGCTAACCTGGGCTTTACAAGATTTTTAGTTGTCCCCTAGTTTTGTTTGCACTTACAAAGCACTGCCAATTTGGCTTGCTGCTGGCAGCGAATTAAAATCTACCAATGTACATTTTGGCTGCCTTAAGCAAATGGAGTGACTAATATTTCTTTCTCGTCTGTGATTCTTTTTCCCATTTAGAGATTTATAGATGTGCACACAAGTATTATGGTATGAATGCTTTGACCCACAATTCCTCACACATTCAAAATTTTTCAAAAGAGCTCAAGGGCATAATGGCTCTTGTTTCTTGGTATGAGGAAAAAAGTATTCCATTACTTAGGAAGGAACATGCTAAAATATGCTTCATGGTATCTACCAAACTTGAGGTAGATAAAATTTGTGAAGTCATCTCTCTTGTGTTTCTATAATTCTGGAACCCTAGGCAGTCATGGTAACAGAGGGAATTATTTAAAATTCAAAGGAAGAGAATATATCAATTAAGAAAACATTTTTGATCTTGGGAAATGAAAAATTAAAAGTAAAAAATTTTTTTACAAAAAAAAGGAAACATACAATAGTGCTTGCCTAAGGAAATGCAGGTGAACTAATTGTTTGAATTCAAACTGTCAGCTCTCAACTTCATTTAATATTAATCTCTCAACCTCATAAGATAAACACTGTTATAAATAATTGATCTAAAAAATAATCCAAACAAATTACTGTCTTGTTGACTGAATAAAATATTGCCTGTTAACCTAAAGATTATAGACTGTAAATTTTTACCTACTGAGAAAATAATCTCTTTTGAATTATAGATAATTGTTGAATAAGCTTGTTTGCCTTAGAGCTGATTATGCTGGAAAATAAGTGTGTGTGTGTGTGTGTGTTTGCATGTATATCTATATCTATATCTCCCTCAAAATATTAGCTCTGTAACAAGTAATACTTCTCAGGAAAGAGGAGAGTGTAGATTATGCTTTTCATAGAGGGGTAAGAGGTGCAACCTGAGCCCACAGGATTTCAGTGGAGATAAAAACAATAGGTAGTGCAGAAGTCCTGTTAGAAAGAAGTTTGAGCAAGTATGAGACACAAAGGTGCCTTCTGGTTTACCCTCATTTTCATTGCTTTTTTTCTCTATGGCCACATCTGTGTTGTGGGTGGGGAAAAAAAAAGGACAAAAATGCTTCAGGGAAAGTTGTGTATGAAAAAAACATAAGGGAATTTAGTTCAAAAACAGTCGGTTTGTGGAACATCCATTCTTGAAATCAGGAGAGCGAGACACACTTCCTTTCACAGCTGATGTCTTCCCAGCAAGTGAGGACACTATTCTAGATCCATGATTTGTGGTCCTGTCTCTGCCCAATCATTTGAAGCATCAAAGGACGATGGCATGATCCCTTGGACAACAGCACAGAGACTCCAGTGTGAGTTACGTGACTGAAAAGAGGTTGTGTACAGTGACATTTCTACAGAATATTCCTCCACCACTAAGAATTTGCAGCGCAGGGACTATCTGAGCCTGGGATGGGTGTCAGCAGAGTAATTATAACCCAGCAGGTTATTTATTTAAGTGTCAAGAAACCAGTGACAGATGTCCTCCTAAAGGCTCTATGTGGAGCACGAGAAGAAAATCTGCTGTCAAACAGGCTTCTGATCTTCTCAGATCTCTTTTCCTCCAATTCTTGTGCATTTTTTCCCAAACCCTTGCCCTGATCAGAGAACAGAGGATATGAATCTCTGTTCACAGAGATTGTGTGCACAACACCTTTACAGCAGTTCTGCGGCTAACAGGATTACCAATGTTAGAGTAAGTATATGGCAAACACCTGCTTCCCTATGGTCTGTACTGATTACTGTAACGCTTTTAATTAGGGAAACAATCATCAGGAGTTTCTGAGAGCATCTTGACTCCAAGGCCTGGCTGCCTCATTGACTTACCCACTTACAGCCTGAGTCCTCTGCATCACTTTGACATAGGCATACGTGCACTTCAACAGACTCTTTAAAAGCCAACTGTCTGTACCACCTTAGAAAGCATTGAGATGTTTTTATTTTGATGAACAAGTGGAACAGAACAACTGTGAAGACTGTGGCTAACAGGTTTGAAACTGGCCATTGCACACACACAGAGTAATGGTTAATAATTTTTGGGTTTTAAGTGTTGACTACTTACTGATATTTATCACATACAGTGCTCCAAATACAACTAGTCAGAACTTCAAGATAAAAAATAGCTGGGTGTCATAAATACAGTGTGGAAGTTTGTAATTTTTGAGATACATAGGGAAAAGCCACTTAATTTAAACAAAGATCTGCAATTTTACAGTCACTTAATAGACTCACATAGAATAGAGTAAGTTAGGTTGGAAAAGACCTCTGAGATCATTGAGTCCAACCTATGGATGCAGATTTCAGCAAGATTTTAGTCTGGAATGTGCTTGTACTGAACAAGACCCAATTTGCATACCTGGAAATGGACTTCCAAGTCACCATATTATTGGTAAACTCAAGGCAGTGGAACTGAACAGAGGCAAAATGAGGAGACACCCATGTCTGTACCCATAGCTACTACCCACGTGCAAGAGCAGCAAAGCCTTCAGCTTCCTGCCAGCCAGAGGGGATGACACCTCTAATTCAGCTACAAGGAACTCTTGAAGAATCAGGTAATTCTGCCATAACTCTAACTATTATAGTTTCCAACAAGGTTTTGTCAAAAATGGTACATTTTAACTTTCAGTAATGAATGGCATGCAAATACTTTATTGCCAGAAATCCCCTAGTCATACATTCATTAGCCTTGTCTTCTCTAGGCTATAGGCATAGCTTCCTTCTCAATCGAACTGTTATGTCCCAAAAATGAAAAGGTTTTTTGTTTGGTTGGTTGGGGGTTTTGTTTGTTTGGTTGGGGGTTTTGCTTGTTTGGTTGTTTTTTAATATTTACCTAGCAATGATGAAATGTTGCACACAGAGTTGCTGGCAGGGCAAGTTTAGGTTTGTCCTCAGTGAGGAAAACATGAAGGAAAGGAGATGAGGTAGTAATTATTATAATGACTTTTGTGTGTGGGAACTGAGAAAAGACTTGAGGTCAATTGACCAAGATGAATTTTACTTAAATTACTATGTAAGTAGAAGTTCCTGTACAAGTAGGAGCCTCAGTATTCTTTGCATAGGTATGTGCATGGGTGCCTGCAGACACTACGCCATAACACCAACCACTGAAGTTCTCATATGTGGTAAATGAGTAACCACCTCAATCTTTTATAACCTTTACCTTTTGCACTTAGAAGTCCAAACTTCCTCTCTTCCTCTTCATTAACTTCCTCCATTAAGACTAAATACAGACCATGTTCAGAAAGGCTACTACATTTTCTACTGGTTTTTCAAAGGCACTGAGCAAATATTCGGGACTCAAAATCTATTTCTCATGAGCTCTTCTGCAGTAGTGTGTACTCATGCACGGAGTTATCCGAATTCTTGCAATCCATGTGATGGAAATTATTTTTTCAATAGCAATTACAATGCAAGAGGTAGGCAAACAGATTTCTAAAGGAAGTTTCATGTAAATAGGGAAGAGGAGGAAAAAGAAAAGACTATTGAACCTGATACCACTAACAAGGCAGAATTAATAGGAAGGCAAACAAATAGCAAACATTTGAGGAATGAAGTGATACAAGGCTCTGAAAGTAAACATGGTACACTAATGCTGTGCACCCTACCTTGCTTCATTTTTGACTCCAACTTACCTTCATTATATTATACCAGTATTTTATTCCAGAAATTTTAAATTAGCAATGTTGGCTTTGGTCCTTTCTCTGTGGTTTGTAGGGACTGTTCGTCCCACAGAAGGTGCAGCAGTTCTGCAAACAGTGGTGCTACGACAAAGCAGCTTTGAGACCATGGTTTACAACATTTCACCCAACATTTCCGATGTCAGCATTTTTTAAAAGATAATCTAAATTTTGAAATGAGAAATGTAATAACAGTATGAGCCAGTGAAAAAACAAACACAGAAGTGAGCTGAGCTTTAGAAGAAACATTTTATTTGGTAAAAAATAAATGTAATAAATTATTTCAAGACAATTTCTGGGTTGTATCTGTACATACACAGTATATCCGTAACATAGCTGCTATGTAATACAGGAATTCCATCTTAGGAAAAAAGGATTTGCTTATCAAGTAGTTTTAAATGAAACCAGCACGGTCTTTTACATTAGTCACTGTACTGAAAACAACCTGATGGAATTCCCATCCCATGCTCCCTATCCCCCGAAGTTACCCAGGAATATCCATTCTGGGTCTTGTGTGTTTGTAGCATCCCTCATGCTTGTTTTGCATTGTCTTGATCAGTGTCTCTCAGATTTTTTTAGTCAAAGAGCACCAGATTATTATTACCTGATTATGAATATTCCCTTCTGACTTCATCCTCTGATTTTACTTGCTTCCTTTGCCGTATGTGGAAATATTTTCAAATGCTTTTTAGTTTTGTCTGTTGTTTCTTTAGTAATTTGAACTCGCATTTCTGTCCCTTTTGAAATCTTACAGATCATCAGGGATCCACAAACCCTGCTCTAAAGAAGATTGATCTAAACTCTGAAATCAAAATAATGATACTTTAACACCAGCATACGTGACATTGGAAAGAAATGTATCAGACATGGTGTCTAAATGTGGTGTCACAATGGCTCAAAACCAAACATGACTATGTAAGTCACCAGTTTCCCAAAATACACTAGCTAGGATTACACTGACATTATTTTATACCAAAATCTAACAAAACACGTATGCCTGGTGTGCTCTATCCTGGGACTGCCTAGTTTATAAAGCTAAGCATGTTTTTAATGCCTCATTGAAACAGTTCTTCAGAGTAATATTCAAGAGCTTAGGAAACTGCAGACAGTCAGTCTGAATTTTGAGAATGCTGATTGCTAAATGAGGCAAGAAAGACAATGTACAACAGACATGTAAGAGTCCTGTGTTTGACTACTAATTAATTAGATGCAGTCATTTCTCAAACACAATAAAATATTGCCATTGATGCTTAGTCTTTCAAATATTTCTACTTCAATTGTCATAAATGTTACGTATTCTGGAGAGAAAAGAAGCTATTTTTTCCCAGCTGCATTTACATATGGAAGCAACACTATCAAAATAAGCATGTATCATGGCCCTTTCATCAGAAATTATTTTTCCCTTCAACTACCTTTTGCACTTACCCATTTAATTTTTACATAATATATACGGTGCAAGAAAGATGCACAGCCTTCACAGAAGCTTCTGTTGAAGGGAAGTAATTTTTAGTAAACCAGATTCTCCTCCAAAATACACAAAGATATTTTGAAAAATTCTGCAAAAATATGTATGAAAAAAAAGAATTTATGTCTTTTTAAAGAAGGGGCAGGCAACTCAGAAGGAGTACAAGGATGTGAGGCTATGCAGGGAGAAAATTAGAAGGGCCAAAGCCCATTTAAAAATTAACCTAGCCACTGCCATAAAAGACAATAAAAAAGCTTTCTATAACACAGCAGTATTCTGAGGATAATCTCCATCCTTTCTTTGAGGTGGGTGGAAACAGTTACAGAGGATAAGGATGAGGTACTTAATGCCTTCTTTGCCTCAGTCTTTACTAGTAAGACCAATCCTTCTCCAGGTACCCAGCCCCCTGATCTGAAAGACAGGAAGCAGAATGAAGCCTTTATAATCCAAGGGGAAATGGTGAACTACTTGCTACACTCCTTAGAAACACGTAAGTCCATGGGGCTGGATGGGATCTCCCCAAGGGTACTGAGGGAGCTGCAAGGTGTGATCACCAAGCCCCCTTCAATTATTCACCAGCAGTCCTGGCTAACTTGGCAGGTCCCGGGTGACTGGAAGTTGGTAAATATGATTTCCATCTACAAGACAGAGCAGGAGGAGGATCCATGAAGCTACAGACCTGTCAATCTGACCTTGGTGCTGGGGAAGGTCATAGAACAGATCATATCGAGTGCCATCACAGCATGCACAGGACAGACAGGATCAGGTCCAGTCAGCACAGCTTTAGGAAAGGCAGGTCCTGCTTGACCTGGTTTCCTTTTATGCCAAGGTGGCGTGGTTAGTGAACGAGAGAAAGGCTATGCATGGTGTCTGCCTGGACTTTAGTAAAGCCTTTGACACGGTTTCCTACAGCGTTCTCCTGAAGAAACTGGTGCACTGTTTGCTGGGTAAAAAAATGTCTTGATGGTAAATGGAATTCCCGCTGGTTGTCAGTCACAATGGTGTTCCCCAAGGTTCAGTGTTGGGGCCATTTCTGTTTAATATCTTTACTGATGATCTGGATGAGGCGATCAAGTGCACCCTCAGTCAGTTTGCAGATGACACCAAGTTGGCTGGGAGTTCTAATCTGCTGGAGGGTATGAAGGCTCTGCAGAAGGATCTGGACAGGCTGGATCAGCAACACTGTGGCCAGCAGAACCAGGGCAGTCATCATCCTCCTGAACTCGGCACTGGTGAGGCCACACTTCAAACACTACGTTCAGTTTTTGGCTTCTCACTACAATAAAGACACTGAGGTGCTGAAGTGTGTCCAGAGAAGGGCAACAGAACTGGTGAATGGTCTGGAGCACAAGTTTTATGACTTAACTAGTCAGCATCACTAAAACAAAACTCAGAACTACTAGCTTTGCTTAACAGCAAAGTAGCTCTGTCCTGAGCTCTCCAAGAGCAAATGTTTTCTTCCATCCTCTCAATACAGAAAAGCACACTCAGAACATGCAACATCTTTGGCATCATGTCAAAAGGTGAAAAATGAGTGGAAAATTACGAAAAATTTCAGACCCTAAAGAAAGTACCCAGACACCTATCTGTAAGCACCCCTCTGAGATAAAGAGTGAAATGGCAAGACGGTCTTTTGAGCATTGCAATCTCCTCTCTTGTCACTGGGGTACTAATGGAATATGTACTTATGCAAGTGAAGACAAAATTGGAGGAACATGCTTCAATTAGTAGGGAACTACTGCACCTTTATGTTGCTCTAACTCTTCTGACTTAAATGAAAACAAAATTAAAAAAACCCCAAATACTGTGCTGTACAAGATTGATATGAAAAATAAATTACAGTAAGTACCACTGATCTCTACAGAGTAACCTTACTGATCTCTATACAGTTGCAAAGCTTCTTGTTGGTTTTACAGCTTACCCACAAATGAAGAAAAAAAGTATTTATCATACAGCTTAGTAGAGCCAATTTAAATTTTATTTTTACATTGTCTTGCAACAGATTTTAGTATTATTTTTGTTATGATGTCTTATAAACCACATTTTCAAATACTTTTCAGAAAGCTGAAAAATGATCAAACTGTTGTTTCCTCTGGATAATAATTTTTCACCTATGCATGAACACCTATTGCCTGATAAGCTTTTTGTTTCTCTCAAGGTTTGTAACAAATACTACTGCCCTCATTTATTAGACAGCTGGAAACTTACTTTTTCTTAATTTATAATCTTTCTTCACATCTAATTCATGTTTGTTAGAATGAATAAAGAGTGCAGTGCATGGTAATTAATAAGAGAACAACCAACAATTTTGCAATCTGAGAGGCAGTGAAAGCTGTTTATTACGAGGCTGAAGAAATGAAGCAATTTATTCACTGGGTATTATGACTGCATGTAGGGGTGGTTTATTTATGACACAGATTGAAGGGGCACAGTATGAAGAGCCTGTATCTCCCAACTGCACTGCCCTCTACTACCGACAGTGCTCCTGAGGGCCACTCTCAGCATTGCGTAACTCTGATCAGCTTTTGCACACCCACCCTCAGAGATGTATTACAGTGCTACTGGAGTTTTATTTAATGTGGAAATGACATTTTTTATGGGTTTCACAACTCCCAAGCCATATGGCCCAACGACCATCACACATGGCAGCAGCCATTACTTCACAGCCTTACAAAACTGGGAGTGCATTGGGTGTGTGCAGGGTGTAAAACCTGCAATGTGCAAAGCACATTTAGGGCACACTGAATAAAATGCACCTCCCTGGAAAGGCAGAAACATCAAGATAAGCCTTGGGAAAAAGACATTAAAAAATATAAACTCCACTCTTCCCTCCAGAAATTTGCACATCCTTTTTCTTTGCTGATGCAAGTATCTTTTTTTTTACCCCCATATGTTTGCTTTTATTTTGTGGACAACTGGGTTTCCACAGAGACAGGAGGCAAATCAGACAGTACTGGGTGAGCACTTTCCCACCTTTAACACACATTCTGGAGGGAACAAATGAACATTTGGTCCTTGCAGCACCTGTGGACCTCCCCACTGTGCTTCCCAATCTTCAAGGCTGTAATGGCAGGCCTGTCCTCCCATTGTGTCAGAAAAAGCCTTGTGCTCCCTAAGCAACGCTGGGTCTTGTAACATTTCTAAAAATAGTGTTCAGTACATTAAGCGTCTGATCCTACTTCCCCTGAAGTCCATGGAATCAATTTCAATTAACCTTGGATCAAGACTTAATGTAGCAACATACCTATGTGGGATCTCTGAAAAGAAATCTGAAAATGAAAAAAAATTCAGTTCCACTGAGATTATTTTTTTTGCATTATCAAGTCTGTCCAGCCTCTTCACTGAAGGCTCTTAAATCTTCTGCGCAGGTACAAAATAGCAATATAAATAAAAACAGATGACTTGCTAAATTCAAATATCTTCCATCTCAGGATTCTCTAATTAGCAATCTACTTTGAAAAATACAGTAGAGTATTTCCAAACTGCATCAGTATAGATTTCCCAAAGTTTACTACAAAATGGAAAGCACTGTCACTTCAAAACTTGCCCCAAGACCCTTGTTCTCACTCTCTCATTTCCTCCCCAAATATAGTTCTGCCTACAAGCGCATGTCAGAGATTGTAAGAGTATGAGGGAAAACTAAAGATCCTCCTAAAACCTACCCCCACCATTTTAGCACCACCTGCATTGTCACTTCAGGTGCTATCCTGGGTAATTGTCTGCCCAGCTAGAAAATAGTAAGGGTTTTAAAAACTACAGAAGGGCATTGCCGTTGGCTGCGTAGCTGTGGAAGTACGTTGTGCCGATGTTGGAAGCATGCCTGGAGTACTAAGACACTCCTTGTCTTGGGGCTGAAAATGTTACCTTGATTGGGACAGCGTATGTAAGTACAAACGCTCATTTGGGAAAAATACTAACTGCAACATTTCCTCAAGGAGTGAATAAAGTCACCAGTGTTCATCAAGAAATTAGTAAAATCTTTTCTGTGATCACAGGTAAAGTGGAGACCTAAACTTCCAGCAGATGATTGATACACAGGACTGTCAGTCTCAAAAATAAATACCATCCCCACAGTGAAACAGCTACTGCTATGATGCATCAGTCTAATAAAGTTGGCTGAGAAACAGTTTGAATAAAAGCTGACACTGCTTCACTGAACACAATAACTACAGTGACTTCATAGGAACCAGAGCAGTTTCTCAGTGAGAAGTAGATTTCCATATAAAATCTCTTCCCAGGGCAACAGGTAAATAAGACAAATGAGCTTCAAGCAGCCGATGCACGAAATGCCCTTTTGGTATTTCTTTCTAAAGAACGAAGCCAAGACCTCTTCCACAGAACACTGTGGGACCTTTCAGATTTAAGAGTGAAACTGTCTCCCAAAACATGCTCCTGGAACACAAAGACCCTGTATAAGAATTCTAAGCTTTCAGCAGTGAAATTTCCCCAAATTCTGAATTTGGAACAAAACTGTCACAGAATATTTGGCAGGTAAATGGTTATGGAGTCCTTCTAAGACACAAAGACCCTCACATCCAGGAGGGCGTAAGCCAGTTGGATGTTCTGGATGCACACTGCAGACGAGAAGTGGCTTCCATCCTGCTGCCCAAACACAAACCCATACCTGTGTTTTTTGTAAGCACTACTCTGCAGTCACTTATTATCAGGAAATTTGTTATGATACAGAGGCTCGGATAAACAAAATGTGTCCCTCACACTGCAGTTAGGAGTCTAAATACCTTCACTGAAATTAAACATTTGCTCCTATCACCTTTCACTGATACTTTCTTTGGCTTAGCAAAGGTGCCTTATTGTTTGCTGTGGTGTCTTTATGAATCTCAGTTTAAGCTGCCTAATTGCTCATGGCCTGTAATACTCATCCTGACATAAGGCTGCATTGCAGGGTTGAGCTTGAAATCTCCCTTGTACACTTAGTCTAAGAATTTTAATCTTATTTAAAAAATAAATCCATAGTTGCAAATATATCTGGCAACATTTTAAACAGGTTGTTGCACGTGAAACTCAAAAACTTACCTGAGAAATGGAAGTCCATAGACAATTTTTTTTTTTAACACCAAGTAGAAAAATGTAAGAAAAAAGCTTTTTTTTTTAGAATACATTACAGAATACTGGCATGTTATACAAATGCAGTTAACCCATTGAAATTTAAACCAGTTGCAAGTCATGTTCAAGGCACCTTTTTTATAAATAGGTTTTTTTAACGTTCATTCTACATTCACGCTAGTTTAACCACGTAAACAAGTCTGTGAAAGCTCAGATTAAGGTCACTTGCAGATCTGTATGCCAAATACCTCAGAAAAATATCATATTACAAGGAAAATTCAATAAAGTAAGATATATCCATCTGCTGGCCAAACAGTTCAGTAGATGCTATGGGGTAAATTATAAACAAGATGAAACCTAAAAGAGGTTTTCAAAAATTAAAGATAAGTAACGTACAATGCATTAACACTGTGTTTATCATTTGAAAGTGTACATAAATGCTGAAAAAATACAATTTGCTATTCCTAGTGCTACCCTATTTTTAAAGAGCATATCTTTGGAAACAGTATTATCTGAAGTTTAAAAACATACTGAATCTTTTTTGCCTTATGCTTAATCTTAAAATATGCTAGAATGTATTTTCTTCATATGAAAATGTATAAAATTAATCTTACATTATAAACACTATAAACAACTTCCTTGAGGCATCTTCTGGACACAGAATTTCTGTAAAGATTAAAGTATAACAATTCTGGGATAATTATTTTTAAAAATATGTACATTCATTCCAATGTCCTAAACCCAAAAAGAAACCCAAGTAAGCTGTACAAAAGTTGGCCGGTAGTCTTTGTCCAGTTAAGATTATGTCCAGCTTTGCCAGTCTTGCTGTATTTCAACATAATCAACAAAAGTTTTACTTGCTTTTGTGTAGGAAATTCCCAAACTTTTGCATAAATCCTCTCAGCTTATTTTCATTAGGCTGCAATGGATGGTAAGCAGTTGAGTTGTAGCTGGCCATGTGATTACTCCTGCCATAATTATTCCCTAAGGTCTTGCTTTTGATATCTGATAGATGTGAACTGCTGTTGGCTGCATTTCCTGCAGGTTGGCTAGCATTTTCCATCTTACAGAAAGGCTCAAAGCGACTATAAACACGCCTTTCACTCAAACGAGATCTCAGCTCCTCTTGGGGTTTTGAACTTGCCAGCTGTGGTGTCACTGAACTTGCTCTTTGAAGAGCAGAAACAGGAGCACTTTCAGGAGCAGTATTTGTGGAGATTTCCTTCATATCTTGATACTGAATCTGTTCTGTGTTAAATCTTGGGGTAGATGCATCTCCTGCAGTTTCGATGAACTTACTTTCCAGGGGGCACAAGAGAGGACACATTTTATTGCTTTCATCAGATGGAGGTTTTGGAGATTTTGGGGACTTCGGAGACTTTGGAGACTTTGTTGGGCTCCCAGTGACATCTTCTTTACTTCTGTTCAAGCTCCCTTGAGAATTTGCTGATGTGTTTCTTTTTCTCCTTGGGGAAGAATCTGTCTTGTTTTCAGAAATCTTCGGTTTTTGATTCTCATCTTCAGAAACCAACGTGTCAGAACTACTACACATCCTGTAAAAGGCAGGACCTTTGTTTTTTGACAAGTTTTCCTTCTTGTCTGGTGTGAGATTAAGAAGTGATCGTAATTTCTGGGATCCTTTCTTTAGAAAACTTGGAGAACTCTTACTTTCTTTCTTTGATGTACAATCCTTACTAGACTCCTCCTTGCTCGCTTCAGTGAGAACCGCCATAGAGATTGCCTTGCTAGCAGTTGGGCTCTTCAGCTCTCCTTTCAGGTTCTTTTCCTCCTGTGGCAAGTGATTGGTCACACTGTGCAAACTTTTAGCACTCTTCAGCATGTCTTCTGCAAGTTTTGGACCAACTGGCTGCTTAAGTCTATGCCTAGTCAATGTGCTGTAAACATAATTGGATGCATGTTTGTTGGCACCAGGGTCCAATATGGACTTCGAATTAAACATGGGAAAACTTCTCCTTTTGAGCGCATTTTCATTCTGAAGGTTCTTCAGATTTTCTGAATGTTTGTCTGTACACAGTGTTGTGTACAAATAAAGCGATGAGTCACCAATTGCATTTGAATTTACAGGAGGTTTTGTGTTGTCTGTAACATGAATTCTGTGGTTTTTTGGTGCATCTGATTTAAGAGGGAAGTTTGTGTTAAGGTCTTCTAAGGTATTATTCGTTCCGTTTTCCACACTCGGAGCATGATTAGATGTCCCTTTAGGTGTTGCACTTCCCTCTGACCCAATTATAGTTGAATTTGAAGAGCTTGCACAGCTGCTTACTTCCTGCTGTTCAGGCAAAGTTGGCTGAAACACCAATGACGATCGCAAGCGAGAATGAGAATACAGCGCATGAGCTTTCATATTTTCAGCCGTGTCATAGCTATCATATCTGTCACCCACAGCTGACCCATTAGACTCTACAGGATAATCTGTCTGATCATTCAAGTATGACTTTATTCTCCAGTTACGTAGGAATGACTTTGTTGTGTGTTCCAGGGTCGGCATCCTTTGCTGCAGATGGCGGATATGATTATCTGTCCCGTTAAAAGACCGCCGCACAATTGAATTTCTTTCTGCAAGATTTACTTTTGGTCGTGAAAACTGATCAGCAAAACTTTGCTGGGGTATATTGTAGTTATTTGCATATCCTCCTCGTAATGAGGAAACAATACTAAGGCTCTCAGATGGCATTTTCCAAGTATTTGATGGATTGTTGGCTCTGTTAATAGCTCTGTTGAGCAACAGGTAAGGTGTCCTTTCTGGCTTTTCCCCAGCATAACTATGTCTCTTCCAGTGTTCATTTTTTTCGCTAGGTTGATACTGCTGGATTGGATTTTGCACTTTAAAACCTGGATGAAATGGTTGCTTATTATAGGCTTGATTTCTCAAGCCATATTTATCTATTTCGTTTACTGCATATCTTCCACGAGTTTTCCAACAAACAAGATCGATGTTGTGAACCTTGTCTTGCCTACCAAAAAGGTTTCTTTGGCTAGAAACTGAAGCCAAAGAAGACACTGAGTGTTGGTATGTATCATTTTCCCAGAGTGTTCTGTGACTGTTTACTCGCACTAGTTCTGGAGCAAATGAGCTAGGAACAGAAGAACGGGCATACAGAGTCCTGAACTCTTCATCGAAGGATTCAACGAGCTGTCCTGTGATAACTTGAACCATACTGAGGTTGGTTTTTTCAAACGACCACATAAAGCTGAAAGAAGAACAAACAACCATTAGATGCAGCTCTTTTGAGCTGAAGTATTACACTAGTGCTTCTGGCTATGGAAGCTTTTGCACAAACCTGGAGTTTGTAAAACTACTTTCTAAATAAATAAATAAATAAATAAATAAATTTTTGGAATGATTCATGTAATTCAGACTCAGAAGATCTAATCTAATACCAATAGAACTCGGCTGGAAACTTTCCACTGCTTTCAGTGGGAGCAGGAATGAGTCTATAACTACCCTTGCAACTGCCCTTATAAAAAGTATTCTAACAAAGTATTCACAAATGTAGAACAGGGAAGTACAAATACCTAATGAAAAAAATCACTTCTACAAAGATGGATTAACTAGACCTACTGTATTTAGTCTTCAGTCAGAGAATGTTACTGTGTGGTTATGTTGTGAAAAAAAACACATTTGAAATAATATACAGGACTGCTTCAGCAGTTTTGAATGTACTTCATTCTAAACATTTTTTCAAAAAGATGAAGCTCAGAATCATTAAAAAGTTTACCTTTTCTACTACGCACATTGGATTGGATATGAACATTTCTTTTATTGCAACAACAATGCTTTGATGAAGCAAATTTTCCTCTGTTGTAAAAGACTGGACACATGCTCAAAGCTAAGTAGCTGTAAGTACTTTAGAACTACAAAATGAGATAAAATAAATTAATACGTCCATTAGGAATGTTGCAACAAAACTAGTATCATGGTAAAGCATTCAACTGCTAGATTACAATAAAGAAAAAAACCTGTTTTGAAATCCTATTTTCATGAAAAAAAAGCTAAAAAAATAAATTAAATCAATGGGCTTATTTTATTTGCACTTTTTATCTGAATATTAGAAAATAGGTTTGTTGTATTGACAAAAATAGCTTGCTGGTTTAATTTTTTTTGCTTTTTTTGTATTTTTCAAGAAGTAATAATGTTGAGATAAAATGAAATCATGCTGCGTAAGTTTTTTTCTATTGATTTTTACAATTCAGAATAATACATAATCTTTGAGAAAAAACCCTAAACTTTAAATTGACTTCAGAGTGACGGTTCAGAAAGACTCATCTTTCCCATTATAAATCACTACATTATTTTACAAAGCAAGCTGAATTTCTAAAGAAATTGACGATTCCAGCCCCTGTGGTGCAAGGGTTTAAAGAAGTGCTGTTTTTCAAAACGAAATGAGAAAAACTATTGCATTCTCACAGACCTTAACACTGTGTGTAGTCGTCAAAACTCTCTCTGCACTGTCTTACACTGATTAATTTATGAACTTGTCACTTTATACATGTCAGTCTGAATTTGGGGCTGTCCGAGTCTCGGAGGAAATAAAAAGTCAGATTTTCAAAAGCTTACAGTGGTGGAAATCTATGAAAGGCAGTGGCTGTGGATCTGGTACCCAGACACTATGCTGGCAGAAACTAATTCAGTAGGCCAAAGGAGAAAAGTGTAGCATGAAAAGAAGGAAAATATTTAATAATGTGTGAGTTAAAACTGTCCCTGCTTCAACTTAGTTTTTTTACAGCTCTGCAAAGCTGTAAATTCTTCCGCTTTGCACACACACACTGGAAATAAGATGGAAAGCAGAATAGAGAAGCTCAGTCAAACATAAAGAGAGACTTGGCAGTTATGAATTTGACCACACAGTCAGTCTACAATGTTAAGTGGAGGAACTACCCAAGATACCTTATAAAATAACTTTGGTGGCCTTTTCTGGAGTGAATGTTAAACAAGAACAATTCAGGCAATATAAGACAAATCAGGATTTGTCTCCCTTTTCTCCCTTTTCAGAAACTCTTCAGGTTTGTCAAAACCTACATCCCTTATTTCTAATTTGTGAAAAATGAAGAGAGGATCTGTTAGGCTAGTTAGCAATAAGTATCTTTAATAACATGTTAAATTACAGAAAAGATAATCAAATTAACCCATGTGCTTCCCTGCAAGAATTTTCCCAAACAGGAAAAAACCCAAATTTGCTATAGCAGTAATACAGAGATGACAGGTTTGCTATGGACACTTCAGTGATTGATCTTACCTGTAGGAACCATATATGACTTTCTTACAGTCAACAAGAATAAATTTTTGTTCCATTTTTCCATGGAATTTTGCTCCTGTTTTAGAATAATAATCTTGTCCTTTCACTGTCCGCACCCTCATGTTCTGAAAAAGACAATCAAAATATTTTACTTGGTCTACTAGCATCCATATTAGCATCTACGTGGTTAAAATTCAGAGGAACAGGTTTTTTTACAAGGTTTTTTTTTACAAGTTTTTTTTTACACGGTTTTGTACTGTAAAAAAAAATTTCATCACCTGCTGCACATATTTATAAGATTTCCAAGTATCTCAGCTATTCATTGACAACACCTAAAGAGGCAGGATTACTTCAAGTTTAATTGAACAAGGCTGCTGTACCTACGAACACATATATCCCACTCTGAGAAGGGGGACACCTGGTGCCAGAATCCCTTGAAATTTTAGCAGCGGTAACGTTCCTTATCTAAATTCAGAGGTGCTAACACAACATGCATAGGTAGCATGAACTCTATGCAGTGGCTAATATTGAATTCTATTAAGCCTTATGTTTTACTCATGTGAACTCAGTAAATGGCACTCTGTAATTTTCCACTTTATCTCAAAAATGAGGTTAATTTTTATCCCAGGCTACTGACAAAACTGATTCAGCCAAGTCAGTGTATTCTTTTTTTCTCTCTCTCCTGTCACTTGTTTCTTTATGCCCATAGAAACAAAAAAAAATTTAAAGAAGTGTTACTATACCTTATGGACTATACTAATAATAATTTTCAAAAAATTCTCATGGAGATGCAGAAAAAAAAGAAATTGTTACATAAAGGTGCTTACTTACAGAAAAATAAAAATTTATATTCAGTGCAAACCAACCTACAGCATCTACCTCATGTGGCTGTAAGACACAAAATGCTTCACAAGACAGAAAAACAGCTTGGAATATAGCTGTGAATGATCACAATATTTACTGTGGTTTGTAGCCTTGCAATATTTTTTTCTAGCAACACTAATTTGTGGTAACTTACAAGTACTCGGTGGGAGTGAAAGTCATAGTTTAGCATCGGCAGTAAGAAAACAATCTATATGGTTATTACATGGTCTGTATATATGGAAATGGTGGAATGTCAGACTTGTGAATACAGAGGAATGTCTTGCCTCACAGGACTGCTACAAGGATAGGTTGCAAATCACAGCAGACATGCTCTGCAAAGGTCAGGTTTAGGTGAAGTAGGGCTGTTAATGAAGCAAATGGAAAACATCATCAACATGGTAAATTCAGCAAAATCAGAAGGATGTAATAAATAGGATAGGATAGGATAGGACTATTTCAGATGGAAAGGGCCTGCAACGCCCTTTCGTCTAGTCCAACTGCCTGACGAATTCAAGTTAAAGCCTGACCAAAAGTTAAAGCAAATTATTAAGGGCACTGTCCACATGTCTCCTAAACACTGACAGGCTTGGGGCATTGTCCACCTCTCTCGGAAGCCTGTTCCAGAGACTGACAACTCCCTCCTTAAATAAATGCTGGCTGATGTCCAGTCTCAACTTCCTATGGAGCAGCTTTGAACCACTCCCACGTGTCCTGCCACTGGATACCAGGAGGAAGAGACCAGCATCTCCTTCTCCATTTCCCATCCTCAGGAAGCTGTAGAGATGTTTAGACTTACAAGAGCATTTTAAGATTACAGTCTACAAAGAATGACTGAGTTTGCAATACAGTTACATAAGCCTCCATTTTCTATGGGAGCACTTGAACATTTACCTAAAACACGTGAAGTTCTAGTAGATAAAGGTTGTAAGAGTTTTAAGAATAATGTCTAGTACAATCCAATGAGCTTTATCTTCACAAACAGAAAATTCAAAAAATTAGGAGAAAACATCCATGAAATGAAAGCACATTTCCAGATAACACATACTTTCTAAATCAGTCTATATTTCAGTGTTGGTATCTTATGGTTTAACTCAAGCTATTCAAGTTCTTTAAATTTCATTCACCATTTGGTGAGCTTTTACTTAGCATTTTTGTCAAGTTGTGTTTGAATATAAATGCAACTCAGTTAAAATGTACAAAGACAGCATTTAAGAATTCCTTTTTGTTTGTGAACTAAATGTCTTGCAAATGTGCTAAAAACAAACTTTATCTCTTAATTAGATAAATAAAAGAAGTACTCTGTATAAGTCTTGTAAAATTTTAAAAGGTAAAAATTTTAAAAGTGAAAAAAATACAGGTGGTGAATGCTTAGGTCTATTTTCAGAAACAGCTACAAAAAAGAAGTAACAACCCAATTTGCCTTACTGAATGGGAGGTTAACATAAGTTTGCATCTCTATCTGCAAATCTCTTTTGACAATCTAGCACTGTGTCTTTCAAGTTTTCTGCATTCCAATTAGAAGTTTTCTTATCAATGAAAGTCAATTTTCCTGCTTTACCAAAGTGTTTTTATTGAACTTTGAACAAGACAAGCCCACTGAAGAAAATAATTTTTTTCTCCAGCAGCCATTCAAGCCTTAAATAATTAAATAAAAAACTTTTATTCGGAAGATAAATACTGTGGAAAAAGTAATTCCTGAAAAAGAAGGTAAGAAAATACTGGAATTTACCCATTCTAAAGATCATCATAATAGTAAAGCCTTATTTATTTCATTAGTTGGTAATGAAATTTGCATTTACTTTGATTGGTTTACCCAATTCTATATACCACATAACAGTATGTGTATGTCAGATTTATATTTAATTATACTGAATCATATTTATGACATTATAGTTTGAAAAGGTAACCTGAGAGTCAGCTTATACGTTTTTGAATAACCATAACACGTAACACTGGCCTAAAGACATGTCAGTCAAACACATCGAATCTTACTGAGATAAGGTCTGATTGGTATTGGACAGGATATCACTTGGGAAACTGGAATGCTGGTGGCACAACCAAGGCTACTAATGGCTTGCAAATTACCATACTATATAAAAAAAATAAATAAGTTTTGTCTTAGGTAATCATAAATTGAAATATAATTTCAAGTAGGCATATCTCAAAAAGGAGTAAAATTTACTTTTTTTTTTTTTTAATTGTAGTCACTGCTTTCTCTGTTCTCCTTTTTGCTTTCCTTCTCTTCAGTATTTTTACTCCTGCAGCTTTTCTATCCTGATTCCTCTATCCTGCACTCTTTTCCTCCCTTGGTAGGTCCCCGATGAGAACATGACATGTTGCAGAGATCATGCTCACCTTCCTCACATAACACTTCCTTTTCCTCCACAGTTCATCTGGCATTCTTCACCAGCTTCAAACCCTCTGATTATGTGCCAGGAATGCATACTTTGAATAATCACACAAAATACAGACCATATTTGAGGATATATTGTTACAATGCATTCCACTTAGGATCAGAAGCAGTAAATATACACACACTGAATTACAAGCCCCATTTGGTATGAAATGCTGGGCTTCACCTTCCTATCTGGTTTCATCTTCAGGCTGTAGGACTCTCCTGCTGGAGTGTCACTCACCACTGCGTAATTGTGGGTAAAGCAGTAATTTATTTATGAATGGATGTTTTTGAAACCAAACAGAGGATTTTCTCTCTCATCCAAAAGCAGGTTGTAGAACATTCGGGAATATTTAAAACATTCAGTGGCTGCAGTTTCAGGATAGCCATCAGGTCTATCCAGTGAAATGACACCCAAACAATGAATGGGAAACAAGCTCTAATGCCTTTTGATGTACAGCTGTACACTATCATCTCAGAGAGAGCCACCTAATCCCCATTACACATTTGTTTTCATCAGTAAAAACTCTCCAATATGATAAATAAGTACAGTGAGTATAGTGGTCTTAAAATTTCATTTCAGCACTTTTTATTTGTAGACACTGCTTTTGTCAGTGTTCAATTACTCACCCTGTACTTGCTGTCAAGAATATGCACAAAGAAAAAAATGGATGTCTACCTAATATTTAGCTGTTTTATAAAACATAGAAAGACAGTCAAGAAAAATAGTCAAATTTTTCACATTGTACAAGACCTCACCCTCATCCTTGTCAAACTTCATAAGGTTCTTGTTAGCCCACCCTTAAAGCTAAGCCAGGTCCTCCTGCAGGGTAGATCTCCCTTCTGAAGTGTCCACTTGTCCACTTATCCACTCACATATGTATCACTAGCAAACTTTGTCAGTGTATACTAAATCCCACACTTCAGATCACTTATGAGGATATTAAACAGCATTGGGCCCAGTATTGATCCATGGGGGACTCCACTTTTGACAGACTGCCAGTTTAAAAACGAGCAATTAACCATATATATATATATATACATATATAAAAATGTGCTGTACAAATGGTAAGTAGTTTTCTTCTGTTTTGACTTTGATTTAATAACCAGTCAAGACTTGACTGGAGTCTGGCCCCTGCCACAGAAGTTTGCTCACAGATACAACATCATGCTGTGCATGGCTATTCAATAACTAAATGTGACTTAGGTGTGGAAGTACTGGAAAATTTTTGATGATTTTGATAACACTAGTGAGAAAAAACAGGCTGCAAGCAGGTCTCAAGAGCAGCTCCCACTATGCATTTTAACATACATATCTGGAAGCAGACTTCACAAAAGGAAAGTAAAATCAATTAATTAGTGGTCTTCTCTTTCCTGCAATTCATAAAAAATACTGAGAGGAGTATCACAAGATAAACAGTTCCTGCCGAATTGCTTTCGATACCCTCCTGTAGCAAAATGATTTTTCAGTATTGACAGAGGAGTAAAAATAGGTTTCTGAAGAGCACAGAACCTCTGCCACATCTCACTTCATATCAAATATAACACAAAGATCTGTGTCAGATCTTTGTCAGGAGCTAGGCTGACTTCTTATTGTAGGCAACACCACTGCCTACAACATTGTTTTTTCATTTCTAATCCAAAATACACTGAGCATTCTGATGGCTCTGGGGATTGTTGTCTTGCAGTGCAAATCTGTTTTGCAGTTTGCTGCAGCACCTGTCAGTAGCAGAAAAAAAAAAACAACCCCAAAAATTTAGTTCTTAGTTTCTGAAAAATCACCTGAAAAAAAAGTCTGAATCTGTTAACAACGCTTTATCTTCAATGCAAGGGAACTGCTGATCAAACAAGTCAGAGCAGGGACAAAGTTAATCAAAAGAATATTAGGTAGAGGAAAAAAAAAAAAAAAGAAATGCAGTAATTACTAAGGATAAATATAGTACAGTCAGGAAGCAAATGAAACCAGGGAAAGAGAAATGGGAAAGTATAGGAAAATATTTATCTGAGTTGCATTTCACTGGTGATGTTAACGTGAACATTAAGTAAACAACCCACAAGAAAACATGCTACAGCATGTTGAAAGACTAAAAAAGCTCCTAGTAAACCTCTGATTTCACATTCTCCTGTAAGGAAATCACAAAATAACTACAGAAAATATAGTCTATCCATTTCTTCAATTATATCTTTCAATAAAGAGGGAAATGTGCCCTGATATGAAGTCAGACTACAGATGAGAAAAACTGGCTGCGCAGATATCTAATGCAGATTTATGAATACAATACTCTTTTTCTTCCATACAGAAGACTACTTAATTGTAAATCTGAACTAAAAAATACAGTTTTGCTCATCATTATATCTCATTTTTTACTGATTCAAAGGCAGAGAAAAAGAGAGAGAGAAGGTGTAGAGTCAGAAAAGCTTTACAAAAACTCATCATGAGTGTATAGCCTAAGAAGCATCAGCCACACTCTGACAACACTGAACCAAATCATGCTAGAAAATAAGACTGATGCTGCTGTTGCTACATCTCAGGAAAACAAATAGATCTGTCCAACTCTGTCCTCTTCTTGCCTTCCCTGAACAGAAGGTGAAGACCGAAAGCCAAGAGTACAAAAAGTTGAAGATATTTTTTTTTCTGAACCTTTTTTTACTGAAACTTGAGGTGATGCGAAAAAGGGAAAGGGAGAAAATATCTCTGAAGTACTGACTGTTCTTTACAGTCACCTCCAGTTTCTCTTTATCCTCTAGAAAGGTGTAGCAGTTACTGCAGGAGTAATAAGCTGCTGTTCTCAGAGAAACAGTCACTGGGAGCAGCACTTGGCTGAGAAGACCATTAATTTGAACAGCTTTATTTCAAGCTAAACTGGAAATGCAGCACACAACAAGATTACTGCTTTGCTCTCTGGCATATATTTTTTATTTTCTGATAAAACTCAAAGCATTCTAAGTAAACCTTGCAGAGTGAAGATGTATTTTATTTCTCCCGCTATTACAAAACAGAAACATATAAAACACATTGTCACGGAAGACACCAAGTCCAAACCTCTCAATTCCAGACTAATCCACAGAAAATACACTCTAATGTATGTATATTAATTCTTTCAGCCACAATATAAATACCTAAAGGTCTACAAAACTTTATTAAAAAGACAACCTCAAATCCACTTGAAGTTAAACTTTTGAAAAAGCTGTAGACACAAATTAATGGAATTAATTTAAAAATGCATACTATGGCATTTTTGAGATAACACTTGAAATGCATGGTAGTAATTTCTTTTGTTTTGGAACGACTAAACCCATTCCATATATAGACACAGACCATACTTTTCAACCTCTACAGCATAATTAACCCAAGTAATCAGCAAATGGTGGTATCTCAAGTTCCACAGTATGTAAATATTGCCAAATACTGACTTCATAAGGCAATCATGACTAGCGTTTATAGAACGACAACATGGTTTTGGTGTTTCTTTCCAGAAGTTCCCACAGCTCTGTACATTAGGCCACCAGAGAGCAATAACACACACTCACACACAAGAAACAAGCACTGTTTTTCTGAGTGGGAATACTTTTAAGGACTTAAGTAAACACTTCAGAGCAAAAATTGGGATAAAATATAGGTTTGTTCCCTACTAAAAAGTCCTCTTGATCCTCCAAAATACACCACAACTCTATCTGATTTTTGGACTGGGTTCTTAAGACAGCTGCTGCTAAGAAGGGCTTTTACAATATTTTTCCCTGGCATGAACATGTCTTAACTAGTTACAGAAGCAAGGAAATGCAAATGGAACTATACAGAAGTTCAGCCAAGGCAGCGCTCAGAGCTTTGCAAAGAGACTGACAACATCCTTGGAACTTCTTCAGTACTATTGGCAGTAGAGTAACTCTAGAAGTATTTATGAAGCATTTACATCAGTTCAGAGCAGCTCGTGGTTTGTATTCTAATCTCTGTTAAATATTAGGGCAGTGCAGAACATCTTGTGAAAAATGTAAATGTTAGTTATGTTGTTATCTCTGTTGGAGGATAAAATTACGTATTTAATGTCTAAAAGTAATACTCTCTAAGACACAATTCACGGATATGATAATACGGATTTTCAAGAAAAAACTAATAAAATAGAATCTCGGGCCTCTTAAAGTATTTTAATGCATAACCTTAAAGAAAAAGATCATAAAGTGAAGTATGCAATTTAATAATTCATGTAAGTTTTATAACTTTATTTGCAGGCAACTTTAAGAGAATGAAAGAAAGGCTTAGTTTTTCAAACATGCAGTATTTCTAAGAACACAATAATGGAAAATTATTTTAAAAATAATATGAAAAAGATGCTTTCTAAAGAAAAAATATCTGTAGAGGAAGTTCTGCTGAGAGCTTACCTATATATACCTGATTGTTCATTTGAAAACTGAGTATTTGATAATCACTTTTTCAAAATAGTCACTTTTCAGTGGGCTCTGGAGAAATAAAGTGAATGTTCATGCACAGGAATACAGGAAGCCTTACCCTGAGCCTCTGAACTTGACAGCCTTGTTTCTCTGTCATCTTCAGAAAGTGACTGAAGTTTGACTCATCAAGCAGAAGATACACTGCGATCCCTCTAGCAGATGCCTCCACGATTTCTCTAAAAATATCCACATCTGTAAACATATCCATAACAATGGCAATGACCTGAATAAAACAGAAAATACAAAAATTATTGCATTGTATAAACACATATATAGAACTCTTCACTGAAGCTTGCACTGAGAAGCTAACACACTAATATTTTTTACACATTAAAAATTTCTATTTTCCATGTGGTAGCACTTAACATGGAAGGCTTTTCAAAACCACAGGATCTTTTTTTTGAGAAGTCAAGTGATTGCTTGTGTGACATTTGTCACAAGTACTAAAGTCTTGGTTGGAATTGAGTTAATTTTGTTTTGGTACAGCTGGTACAGTGTTATGGTTTGGATTTAGTATGAGAATAATGTTAATAACAAACTGATGCTTTGTTTGTTGCTAAGTAGCGCTTTACCAAGTGAAGGACTTTGCAGTTTCCCGTGCTCTGCCAGTAAGCAGGTGCACAAGAATCCAGGAAGGCACACAGCCAGAACAGCAGACCTGAACTGGACAAAGGGATATTCCATACCACAGTGTCATGGTCAACACATAAACGAGGGGCAGTTGGTTGTGAGCTCAGGAACTGGCTGGGCATTGGTCAGCGAGTGGTGAGTAGTTGTAATGTGCATCACTTGCACTTTCCATTACAGTGGAAAAAACCTAAACCATAAAAATATAACTGCAGTGTGGATAAAAAAAAATCAGATAAACTTTTTGTGTAAGGGGCTTCTTAATGTTTCATAATTTTCTCTAAAGCTAATGGCTCAAGAACCTGAAGTATCCAATAAGCAGACACTGAAGAGCTGGAGGAGTTTAGGACTTCAGGGTTGGAACTCATTCAGCACTCTTACTGGGAGGAAACTTCCTCAGCTGGTGAAGAGCTTGGTTCAAGAAGATCAGAGTGCTGAACGCCAGCTACTGACGCCCTTCAATCCATAGGGATAAAGTATGTCTGATTGGGAAAAGCAATGTCCCTCTAATGGTATTTTGAAGATACATATGGAGATGTTGTACTGTTGACACATGATTAGCAATTCTGAAAGAACTAGTGTTGAAAAGTGAAAGGAAGTAACAGAAGAAGAACATATGTCTGCGTAGCTTTTAAAGGTAGTATTTTTATCCAGCAGAGTCTTCATGAAAAGTTCCAGTGAGAAGTCTTGGGTGCAAATTCAAACCAAGTAAAGCCTTTCACAGGTATCAAAGCAGGTTTTACCATTTTCATTAACCTTTAAAATACCTGTACCTCAACTTTAATGCTGTAATCACTCATTTTATTCTGGAATTGAAACATTTACCTCATTCACAAAATTTGACAAATGCTGTTGCACACACCCAGGTAAAAGTCATGTCTCTGGTCAGTTGTATGAATTACTTTTTTGAATCCTATCTGCCTAGAACTGAAAGTTTCACTTATGCCAAACATGTATTTAGAAATATTAATGAGATCTGACTTACAGAAAATAAGAGGAAAATAACCATCTCATTAGAAAAGGTTAAAAGACAGTTCCTGAAGTAGTAAAAAGGAAAGAACTTGGCCTTATTGTAACATGTCACCTGGCAATAAACAGACTCTCTACAAATTCATAAGTCAGAGAGGAAATTAATAGAATGAAACAATTCAATTCTTTTAAAAATCTTAGGTAATACACCCATGTTGTACCTCATTTGCTTTACCAACATTTTGAAAATAAAACCCAAATGTGTTTTTTAACAGTTCAGAGTATATTTCTTCATCTAAACACTGAAAAGCACAGAAGTTTATCTTGACTCTAAGGACCCCATCACTTTTGAGACTGCACCTTCCGCTTGGTCTTGTTTCTGAGATACACAATGTTAACTGAACATGGCAACCCTATTTATTCATCTGTCTTGTTTCACTTGTGTCTGACAGGAAAACTGCCAACACAGATCAGTGTGACAGGTGAAGAGAACAAAAAATAAAGTCCGTTCTCAAATTGTCTCATTACCTGTGTCACCCTCCCACTGAACTCCCTAATTTCTTCCTAACCTTTCCTTTTCTTCAGATCTTCAAGAAATGGGTGCTCATTACATTCTGGATCAACTTAAATGTAAGAGAAAAGTCCTGAACGGATTCATTAGCGTACACTGATATGAATACATGAAATATTCAACATCCACAGTACAGCCTTCAAAAATCATTTCAAGACTTTCCTATGGCAGATATCTAAGATACTCATATGTTTGCAGCATCTGTGGATGTGCAAAGACTGATAAACTGGAATGTGCAGACAAAAACCCCACAATAATAAAAACTAAAACCCAACACTGATGAGAATGGTCATATCTAGCTTTATGAAAAGGGAAGCAGAGAAATACATACATAAGCAAGCAGGCCAGAAAGTTGGTGGTATGAGATGTGCACTACTGTGCAGACATTTCATAACTTGGGAATGAATAGGGGCACCCTTTTTATCTTCACTAGTAGAATTGTTCTTAAATCATTTAGCTTATTAAATTTGGAGTTATTCTGAAAAGCATCAAGTAGTCTTGCAAGGAAATGTAGATTTCACTGCCAGAGTTGGAATATTTTGAATCCTGAAGCTTGTGCTGGCTGTAAAGTCCTTAGCAGAATTTCAGTCATACATGCAAAGGCACAGTCATGATCTGACAATCAGCTGGGCATCCATTTGTGCATTCCCTGCAAACCAGAGATGACTCTTGTTGAATGTCCTAATTAGCCTGCCCACTTACTCTTAGTAAACTACTGAATTATCTATTCAATGCAAACATAATTAGGCTCAATTGCTGTAGGAGAGTGCCAAATTTAAACAATGCATATGATAAACATATGATACTTATGATATGTAAAAAGTAATTTACAGTAATAAGGCAATTTATGTATACTGATTTCTATAAACCAAACAAGCTGTTTGACCATAAACTATAGATTTGGATTCAGAAACAGTGTATTCCATAAATGTCATAGAATATTCTGACCTTTAAATGTATTTAACTTCCTTTTTCTGGTATATTTTATTTTCCTCCTTTTAATTGGGAGTGTGGGTGCACATTTCCCTATACGTTTGCAGCAGAAGGGAGCATTGCACTTGGGAAAAGAAAATGCCAATATTCGGGCTCCCAAGTTCTGATTAATTAAGGAATCCAAGATTAGGAAGTACTTCCAAAGAGGTATTCTACAATGTGTACCTACTTTCAATTAAAGCTCTAACAAAAACTGCAGGATTATTTACTTGCTGCATCACTTCGGAAGAACAGATTTTGCTACTTTGTTTTTACATTTGCTATTGCAATTTCAGAGCTTATTTCCACCCTGCTACCTCTAAGAAGAAGCCACCCACCAGTGAATTCCAGCAAGGAAGAAGAACTGATACAATTCAAATTGCATAAAACAGGTCAGCAAATTGCCTATTCCACAAATTCTGTTTCTTTTGGGCATATCAACACTATCCCGCATCAAGAAAATCTCCCCAGGACAGAATGTTCCAGTGTCATACAGCAGTCTTCCTTATAAACTGCCATTTTCTATCCAAAGCATATCTGTTTTCCAAAACGCAGAGATCTTTTCAGGCTTTTGTAGCAAATAAATTGGCCATCCAACCATTCCAGTAACAGTGGCTGGGTACAGCAGTTTTCTGATGAGAGCAACAGAATTCTGGGAGAACTTTCCAAACCTTGACAAACTGATTATCACCTTGATCAAAAATGACCCTCATTTGTGAGTAATTCAGCATTTTACACTTTCAGGGAGGAGCAAACAATTGGTGGAGAGGATACCTGCTATGCATAATATCACAGAACACTGAAACTACGCACAGCAAGAGGGAACTACCACCACCTGGATCAGTATTAAGATAGAAGACCACATTTCTGCAATGAACTAAAAGTGAAGACAGGGCAGAAAACAGGTTTTTATGCTAGTTTTCTTCTCACAAAATGAAATTTAAATAATCTTTGTCACTACTAATATTTTCATCTTATCTACCAACCCTTTTTTTTTTTTAAAGTGATGAATGTTTTTTAAGATTAAAATTTGGTTTCAATGACATCCTTAAAGAAGAAGAAAATCTGCTGAAGTCAATAAGCTTATAATTACTTCTAGTAAAGCAGGTAGTCTGTTCAACTTAAAAGAAGGCAGCAGTAGATCCTTATGCTGTTATTCTTACTACTATTCTGACACTTAAGACTATGATTTGCAATAGAAAAGTAAAGCTTCACACACTACTTTAGCATTTTAAAAACATTTAAGTATAGGCAGGAAAGTATAATTTTGCTGACTAGTACAATTTTAATGCAAATATTCTAAAACATATTTTTCAGTAATCTTTTTTTGTACCTTAGAGAGGAAAACACCATTTTAAAACTCATTATTTCTCACATATCAGATCATTCTAACACAAAGCTCTTTTCATTCTTTAAAAGTTGTTAATAATCTTGAAGTTCGGGAAATGACTCACTCCTACACAACACACTACCAAAAAGGTTCACAAAAGTCACAGACACACTTGTTTTGAAGGTTAAAACAAACAGCTAAAATCATGCTTATTCTTTCAAATCAGGAGAACAAGTACATGGAAACATGGCAACAAACTGGATATTACGATGCTGTAAACGGAGGCTATAGCAGAGTTTTGTTGCATCTATCATGTTACAGGGTCAGCTTTGCTAGTTTGGGCCCATTCATCTGCATTACATTTACCTGAATGGTTCTCACCTTCAGAAACTAAATCTATTCAAAAGCTTATCTAGAAAGAAGTTGCCAATCCCAACAGTTGCACCTCTAACTAAACACCTCCTGAGCATGTCCAGGGGAGGGCCACCAAGATGTTCAGGGCTGGAGCACCTGCCCTGTGAAGAGTAAATGTAGGAGCTGGGTTTGTTCAGTCTGGAGCAAAGGCGGCTTCAGGGAATCTTGCAGCAGTTCCTGGTGCTTTTACCTCAGGGAGGTTCTCGAGGAGACAAAGTCAGGTCCTTCACAGCAGTGGCAGCACAAAAGACAATGGTCAAACCAAAACAAGAACAGTTCTGACTGGATGTAGGGAAAACCCCTTATTCCCACAAGGACAGCCCAGCAGTAGATCAGGTTGCCCAAAACAGTTGTACAGTTTCCATCCTTGGTGGTTTTCAAGACTCAACTGGACAAAGCTCTGAGCAAACCAGTCAGACACTACCACTATCCACACTTTAAAGAGGAGGTTGTACTGGATAACTCCTGAGGTCCCTTCCAACGGACCAAATCTGCAAGTAAAACGATTCAGAGATCTTCACTCCCATCATTGCCACAATGCAAGCAAATTTTGCCATGTTTCGTAGTAATTACAAACTATGCTTTTAGGCTTACACAAAACAAACAGACTATAAATAAAGAACACTGAGAAATAAAGGAATTTTTCTGCTTTACCTTTCCCATTTTTGGTAAGAAAAAAATCAATGGATTTTAATCTTTATAGCAGTTTTAGGACATCAAAATCAACTTTTTAATGGGTGTGTACTGAAATTCAGGCATAGATGTAACGAAACGCCTTTACTGCTAGAGCTCAGTAAGTCCAGTTTTTGAACTACTGACAGTTTCCTTATCTCAGTATTACCACTCCTTTCACAAGCACTGATTATAATTCTTTAAAATATACATTAGAGCATGTGCCATTTAACGCCTTTGCTATAAACAGTAAAAATACAGGATCCTCTAATGAAACTGCTTCCTTAGGCCAGGCTTTACTAGAGAAACCAATACCAATAACCTAGTAAGGAATAATGCCAAAAACCTACCCTACACTGCAAGAGTATTGTTTTCTTTTAGCCTACACGAGGCTTACTTTGGGCATGATATGACAAAAATCCATATTGCTGTGCAGTGCTTTTCAATGCCACCACCCCTTCTCACCTAAACCTCCCTTGGCAGGGCTTAAGACCATGCCCTCTTGTCTTACTGATAGTTGCTTGGGAGAAGAGACCAACCCCCACCTGGCTACAACCTCCTTTCAGGGAGTTGTAGAGAGTGATGAGGTCTCCCCTGAGCCTTCTCTTCTCCAGGCTAAACAACCCCAGCTCCCTCAGCCTCTCCTCACAGGACTTGTGTTCAAGTCCCTTCACCAGCCTGGTTGCTCTTCTCTGGACCACAAAAGAAGCAGAGACAAATTTTGAGATCAATGCAGACAACCTTCCCACTAGTAAGCTATATAATACATTCCACAAGTTATTGTGTGTTTTTTAATTACGTTATGCTGATTTTTATGGTCAAAGATCTATCCAGTTTATGCTTGCTGCAATTCATATTAGCAGCATCCTAATAAATTGCCTGTTATCCTTACTTCCTGGCATGCAGAGTGCTTCTAAGAGAAAAGTTCATTAATTTCTTATTAATTTGCAAAATTGAAGACAGCCCTGAAGCGTTTTGCACAACATATACTTCGAAACCATTGTGAGTTGCACCTGAATATCTCATGTCACCTTTTTGCTTGATGAATTGCTGAGGTCTTACACAGAAAATGTAACAGATGAGAAGTCTTGCAATAAAGTGCCAAAGAGCAGTATGTTGAGGGGAGCCTCCTCTGTAAATACAGCCTAACACATTAATAGAAATAGTCATCAAACATCTGTATATGATCCATTCTCCCACAATTTCCATGGAAATGTAATCGAACAAATACTGACATAATTTATACTGATGCAACTTCATGAAATTAATGTCACTACTTGTATTGTCACTACTCGTATTGTCACTACTCGTACTATCATCATAATTGACTCCTTGTGATCTTATTTAATCTATTTAATTTGGCTCTACAGTCATAGAGTAACAGAGAATAACCATGCAGTGTACTTTGAAATGTTCTTTCATTACTGCATTCTTTAAAAGCAATTTAATTAACTACAGGGTGAAGTCTGGCACTATTATAGGCAGCTACATTACCACAGAATCAGCTTTCCTAACCCTCACTATCCTGTTTTCCTCATTCTGCTCCAAGATATTTCCACCATTAATTCAGAGGTTAGAAACACCGAGCCCCTCAGACTGGGTACACCTTCTGTTCTGATCACCAAGCCTCATTTTATGTCACATACCACCTGCACAACCTAAGAATTTTAAAGTGAAAACTAAGTTTAAATGGTATAAAAACTAACCAACATTAGCAGACTTCAACAATCTCAACAGCTTCTCTCTGCAACAGAATGTCACACACATTCAAAACCAACAAAAATTCATATGAAAAAGTTCACTGTCCAGAAAACAAAAGGTAAACTAAAAATCTAAAAATCTCCTACAATACAACAAGGAAAACCAATGCAATCTGTTCTCAGAAAATTACGAATGCAGGTAATCACATAAGGCACTGTATAGTTTAACTGTATTTAACGGTGTGGTCCACATGGTGAAGCTTTATCAGTTCTGTTCCAGAAACACATACAAAAGATGTGTGGTAGGGGAACTTTGTAGCTATCAGTAACAGCAGAAAATGTTCTGATTCTGGTAGCAAATAATACAATACTAAAAACAGGAGTTCTGAAGAAGGATGCAATTTGACTTTGAAATACACTGCAAAGATCAACTTTTTAGAATGAACAGTCTTCTAAACAACTACACAAGAATTCTGCCTTTTGCTCAATTCGGCAATTTTTGTGCAGCTTGCCATGTCTTAAAAAGCAGATGAGAAGATCTGGAGTAGCTCTTCAAAAAGTGAAGCTAAAACCAACACAAAAGTAAAGTTCTCTGAAATGCAGATAAGACTGTTTGAAAAGTGAATGAACAATAGCCTTCTGCATTACCTTGCAGAAAGCTGTTGCTGGCTGAGCTACCAAGTCATACACGTACCATCTTAAAACGATGCCTTCAGTGTTACCTCTTCAAATTCATGCAACTGGAAATTTTATCTTGCAAAATACATGGGAGTGAGCTACATTAATTCTATAAATGTGATCTTACCTATGGGTTTGTCGTTGCTATTCTGGCTGAAGGATGAGTAAGAACTGAGCTTGAGCTGACGAAATTACAGGAGACACCATCTCCCTTCGGCCAGCAGCAGAGGTGATAATTCCTCTGAAGCTTTACTTCCACACATGCAGAATGGAGTTTCAGCAAGTCAAGTCAAAGAGAAGATGGAAGGGGATATTCTGGGAATTCTTCATGGGGACTTTCCAAGAAGCATTAATAAACCTAATCCTTGAAAGAAAGGATCTGCAAAGAAACAGCTGCTGCCCAGCAACCGGCACAGCATAGACAAGAAAATATTTTCCTAAATCTGCAAAGAACTATCATGCATGATTAAAACAACAAGCAATCACAATGCTCAATCTTAACACTTTTCTTCCTGCTTGCAATGCGCCCATGGATAACTAAACTGCTTTTGGTATTTAACAAGCAAGCTGTGTTCTGTCACTGAGAACAGAAGCAGGCAGAGGTCCTACAGAGAAGTACATAAGGCAGCAGAGATGATGGAGGGAATGCATGAGGGATATTACTCTGCCCCTTTTTTCTCTTGCCATTGATATCATTGCTGTATTCCTAGTGCCATGTGGGCTGCAGCTGGTTGGGAAGTAAGATTTTAATATTTGTATTTAGCTCTTCAGAATGTTCACATTCAGCTGTTATTTTGAGAAGCTGCCAAGCTGCTCCTGAGGAAAGCAAACAGAAAGGAAATGCTAGGACTTCTGACAGCCTAATTGTCAGCTACACCACACTGGAAATTCACTATGAAAATAAAAGGTACTTCTCTAGCCTCCAGCTTTCTCTATGATGAATTTCAAAGACTTGTTGCTGAAGAAATATTTTTTTTTATATTTAAAAGAGTATTAACAGCTTTAATATGTGGGTTCTCATGGGATCCCTTAATATTTAGGGAATATTTAGGATACTTGAATTAATATTGTAATGTTATACGTTTTAGTTTAAATTTGTTTTTAAGTAAAAGCACTCATTTATTCACATGTGCAGTATTTAGTGACTGCCAAAAAACAAACAATGCCCAAAAATGTGATAAGACTTAATTATTTTATTTAAAAGTTCCAAAAGTAATTAGAACTAAATTCTCAATAAGTTTTCCTTTTTGATATGCCATGCAGGTTCTTTCTGTGATTTCCTTCAAGAAATCTTAAAACAATTGGCTGCTTATCAAAGAGTCAAAGTAAATGTCTGAGATTACAGCTAATCTAGGCAACAATTCTTGAGAATACTTTGGGGTTTTGCCACCTTTAAGAGTACATTTTGGTGGGGTTTCTCAGATCAGGAATGGACTGAAGGTCTGAGTCAGTCTGCCTTCCCGCTTCTCCACTCAGTTTCCTCAAGAATCCTGTATGAACACATTTTCAACACTGAACCCCACTTCCTGAGAGTTTACATATTGAAAAACACTAGAAAATGTATAGAAAACCACAATATAAATGAACACTTACAGGCTGTAGACTTTAAACTACATAAAAAAGCAACATTTCTTCAAGTACATAACTTTGCTGGCATTTGTTAATTAGACACTTGGAAACAATGAATGATTCTCTTAGTCAAAGGTGGATTTATAGGAAGAAGAGATGATTCAGACTGACTTTTCTAGACAGGGGAGGATAATTTTGGTTTTAAGTTTGCTTATGCAAGAGCTGCACAGTGTTTGTCACCTTTGAGACCTTAATAATAAACACATTTCTGAAACTAAATGAAATGGGAAAAGCTGAATATCTAATATTGGTATTTTATAAAGAAGCTAAAATCTCAATGTCTCAAAAGCAGGAAGCACTTATTTTTATGTTTTTTGGCACATGGAAATTTTGGTGGATCCAAGTCAGCACACAAACCCAATGTGTTTCAGAGTGGCTTATGATTCAGAAAGATGGATTTTGGAATGCCTATATGCAGTATATTAACCACAGTCCAAAAGGAAGGCCTACCAAACATTTTTAGTATGTGGAAAAATAAAAATACACAGTTGTGGATGACTTGTAAGCCATGCATTGTGAAGTCCATGAGTCTTATATCAGGGTGACCTCGCATCAAGTAAACACAAAATCATGACACGACTAATATTTTCTAACATGAAGAAGTGTCTTAGTTAGAACAGCTGGGACCAGTTCATCACTGTGTGAGTGTAACCCAAAATGTGTATTCTACACCCTCTGTGTCATTTCCCAGGAACTATTAACAATAGACCCTTTGCAGCAGCTGCCCAGAGCACACCTGATCCCTCAGGCTCAGCTGGGTGTTAAGAGGCCTGTGAGACAGGAGGATGTTCCTGTCCTCACACCAATGACTCGGGTGTGATAACTCCCCTCCGGGGAGTCAGTAGCACCTCCACACCCTGCCTGAGGGGTCACGTCTGCTATTGGGCCATCAAGGATTCCAAAAGTATCCCATGGCTCACAATCACCCATTGTGGAACTCCCTGCCCAGGGGGAGGTACTGGGCATTCCCGCCTGAACCTGAGGGAATATAATCTTGGGATTTTGGGACTTCTGGTAACATTTGTGGGATCCAGAGGAGGACCAGAACCTGAACCAGACTGTGACCACCACTCGCACCACCAGATTTTTTCCCCTTCCTTTTACTCTTGGACTCAGGGCAGGGGAGGGACCACGTGTGGCTCAGCACAGAGGCCAATGAACACCATTCTGCTCATGCCCCAGGGTGCCGGGTTATACATCTGGGTTTTTTGTGGGTTAGAACCAACTGTTCATCTGAATAATTGTATTTATTGTACCATTTTTATTAAATTGTAATTCTGACTTATAATCTCTTTTGAGTTGGGTTCATTTCTCCTGATGGTTTACCTTTAAACTAGTACAAGAAGAGAAATCTATTTTGGTAGGTAGTGTCCAATTAAAAAAACAAACAAACAAACAAAAAAACCAAACACCAGATTTCAAGTCAGTGGAAGCCTACAGACCAATGAGCATGACCTGATTATATACCTCTCTTAATCACCTTAAACTGAGAAACAAGTCCTAATTATATCATTAATTGTTGAAGGTTAGTCCTCTATAGACACTCAAAACTTCCCCTTCCAAAAGGTAATTTCACAATCCTAAGAAACTCTGCTAATGAAAGTGTATAATTTAGAAGAAAAAGAGGAATAAAAAATTGGAAGTCCTTGCAGAAGACACAGAACCCCAGCTGAAACTAGAACCAATTCTGGTTAAAAACCTCTTCTTGTTCATGGTATAGAGAAGGCAATACCAGAGTGAAGAAAGTAGTCCTCAACAGAGCCTCCAATTAGTCTTTGGAAAGAAGTGGCATGATTTGTCTTTAGGTTAAGAAGAACATTACAGTCTACTGCAGTAGAGTAATATTTGTTGCAACTGCACGTAGCAGACCTGGATAGTTTACACCTAAGACAGAAAAATAATTTTGCTGTTGGTCATTTTTAATCAAACTTTTGAGTGTCAGGGAAGTAACACTTATGCCCAATATTCAAAAAACAGCTTGATGACCAAGTTGGTTGCTCAGCCTGACTTCTGAAAGGAAAACCAACCCAAGAGTCAATGAATACAGGAATCACATATTTAGGGAAAGGTAAGTGGGAAAACACCTTTCAAAACAGTGCTTATTTCATTCTCTTTCAAAGTTATAGGTTTTTGTATTCAGCTTCATACATGTCATTAAGGGTCAGTAAGAGACAAAGCATGCACACTTAAGGACTGATTAACGGCCAGATGTTTAAAGCAGTGGTCCAGTGAAAACATTTTGATTGCAAGTATTTCTAGCAGCTTGTAGAGCTCAATGATATTAAAGATTTTCATACTGCTGTCTCAAAAGTGCAAGCAAAACCACTATAATTTACAGATTATTAAGGCCTATTTCTGTTACCTTCTTTTCTTCCTTCTCTCACTACCTTCTCCTTACTTCCCTCTTCCCTCTCTCCTTTCCCTCTCCTCTTTCACTCCCTTAATTCTTTCTTTCTCCCTTCCTGTCCCTAGCTCTCTCTCTCAAGGGAGAAACTTGAAACTCATTTCAGATTGGAAAAAACCCCGATACTGGATTTTGAATGTGGGCTTAAAACAGGTTCCTACTAATTTTATACAAACTTGAAAATATTCCACTTTTTATTGCACGTTTTATGACCATACCGTTATGATACTCACAATAAAGCTTTTGCTTTCTGCCTCAGATGCTATTTACTTCACTCCCACTGATTTCAAACCCTATAGATGTAGCTAAATCTGTTTAAGGAGGTCAAGTCAAGCAGTAATATGGTTAGGGTAAACCAGAAAAATACAGAATCTAGGCTGTCTAAAATTACTGGTCACAGGTCAGCGACGGTTCAGTATGAAGGAAAGCCTGCAATCCTCCAGTATAAGAACAAGAGAATGAAAAATGAGAAGTTTCTGCAGGGCTTAAGTCTGCCAGAGTCTCTGTTCACCTCATACATAACCTTTAAAATTTTTCCAGTTTAGCATTTATAAGTAAAAATATCATGCCTGAAAAAACACCCATTGTAACATTTAGGTTGCTAAAAAAAGCAACAGCAATGATGTCAGATCAGTGTTCTGCAACACATATTACAGACATTATACATGCCTCCATATATCCATATGGCACATAATTACACCTGAATGTCAGGTAAACAACCCAACCAGATGATTTAAACTATTTATTTCTTTTTTAACATGCTGCCAATTGAGCAGGAACCTACCCTGATATTCGTGAGAAGCAGATTACACCACCTGCTCATAGAGCAGCCACAGCTACTTGTGCAACATATTGCTAATGACTGTGTGCTGGCAGACTGCATTTCAATTTCACCTATTTTAAAGACAGGTTTTGAAACTAATTAATTAATTGCTCTCTGCAAATCATGTTGAAGTCCTCAGGTGAAATCCATTACCCTGGCATACTATATTATTTATTATAGATTAAATGAAAAATGAAACAGTAATTGCAGACTAGTCTGAAAGCATCGGCAGAATGTCCTAAAGATAAGAAAGGATTAATCTACTTAATAAGTAATTATGTGCAGCTTTTCAGGAAGAAAACAAATTCAAATTTTTATGCACATTACCATATGGAGCAAGATGTCTGAAATAGTAGGAAAGCAATTATAAAAACCCTGCTCAAACCTCCTGTGAAGCAAACAGAAATGAAGCAGACAAGCAACGCTACAATTCTTGTAGCCCCAGTGGATCAAACAGTCAATTGGAACTAAACAAGGTACTACACAAAATTTAATTCCTGAATCTAATACAGCACTTTCATAAATAAAACAAGAAAGGAATTACAAGTAAAATTATTACTAGTTGAAAGAGTTATAATTTTAGTACCGATGCTATGCTTTAAAAACATTGTTTATAAAAATTATTTCAATTTTTAAACCCTCCAAAAGTTTTTTTAAGAGAAACCTGACAGTTCTTGTTCAAGGGTGGATCTTCCATACAGTGAGGCATCTGAGGGAGTTGTAAGTCAATGGAAAAGAAACAGAATTCACAGAAACAAGTTCAAAAAAATTTAAAGAAACATTTCTTTCTGCCATGTTTTTGCTCAACTGATATTTTTTTTCTCTATGTGAGCTGATCTTTGAATAATCATCTTTGTCAGACAACAAGCCATACAGTGTAAGAATTATCTTGGTGACACTGTCTTTTTGTAAATGCAGTTAGCGTCAGCTTTTACTGATTGGCATACAACTCCTCCACAAGGCCACAGAAGTATTAATTCATCATTTGCAATTTGATACTGCAATTATGCAAAATCACAGGAAAGATTATTTGATCTTTGTGATAAAGTCTGATTAGATAGTTTTAAGACTCCACCTTTGCTATCTACTAGTCTTTCCATTTAAATGTAAAAGTTTATTTTTGATCGTTGAAAGTATATTCAGTGTATTTTCTTAAATCAGAGTCCTACGCCACTTCTAGGACACATCTGGGGAGGAGCAGATACACGGCCAGGCTGCAAGAGTTCTGCAATCCAGGCTCCACCAGTCATCCTACACTCATGTTTTGCTCCTCTCATTTTTCTCATTCTCACACGGATAGGACTCCTAATGAAGCAGTGATTCATGAATGAATAAAATGAACAGTTATTCAAATAAATGAGTTATCAGTGTGCAAGTAGCTGAACCCTTTATACTTAATTGAGCTAGTGAATAATGTGGCAAGTTAACAAGGTTTTATTAATGGATAGAAGAGAAACCTTATCACAAGTCTTCAACTGTACAGCTTCTTGTACGTGACAGCATTCCCCTTTCCGCAAAATATTCCTCCTGATGTGCACTGCATGCCAGTCCACACACAGCCCCCTAACTTCCATTTGGGTATTGATAGTCAGAGATCTGATCTGGAAGCACACTGAACATCAAGCAAGACATACAAAGTTCCTGCTAGGGCAAGGGAGTTTCCTCCAAAATATCACAGCAGATACCTGGATTTTAAGAATGGAGGAAGAAGAAAATCAGTGTCAGGGGCACCTACTGCAAATCTTCAGTGGCTTCCTTTGTGAGATTTGCGGCATACTTGTGCCAGTGAGACCCCTGCAGCCACAAAACATTCCTGTGTTGAACAGCTGTGTAATTTAAGGGTATATATGCTAGCAAACACGATGGGCAGAGAGGAAAATTCACGTGTTTTGCCATCAAAAGCAGAATCTTCTAAAAAGGTTCCAAAGGTTTAAAAGGCAGAAACACAACTGACCAGACCAGCCATGGATTTACATCAAGCCATGCTCTGTTGGAAAACTGGCTCTTCCAAAATGTGTCAAACATGCTAACAGCTTAATATACTACATAACTTTAGTTGCTTGAAATAAGGATGGAGATGAGAACCTGCAACATACCTCTGTGGAAGAGAAGTAAACATTTAATTCCAAGAACACTTTGTAAAGTGTTGCTTTTTGATGCAAACTAGTGCCTTTCAAATAAATATTTGCTCTTATGAAGTACCTCTCTGATCTCAGGAAAGATCTTCCCTTGAGGAACCCGCCCACTCAAAATTCATGCCAATAAGGCTCTCTGTACCAGCCTGCTATGCATCCTGTGCATGTGTGCATGCCTAGAATCCATGCTTTCTGTAGCACAGTGTGTACATGTGCATGTACAGGACGTGCACAAATGTGCACGCACATTAAAAAACCCATATTTTTACATTTGCCTCTTTCCTTTAGATAAGAAGATTTAAACCAGCACTGCACTGACAAATTAGTGGGAAAAAAGAACACTCATTTCAGATGTAATAACAGTACCGCTTTTATCCTTTTTTCTTGCTCACTTAAAAAGGTGTATATCTTTTCTTGTTCTTCAGAGTCTTTCCTTGTAATTCTGAATCTGCTTTCAGATGTTGGTGCAGTGAGCACTCACTAGAAATATGAGGCATAGGTGTTTGTAAGGAATTTTTCAGACACTTCATAATTTTTGGTCAACTGTGACCAGTAGTTGGTAATTACAAGGTACCAGTCATAAAAAAAAAAAAGGCAGTATATATCATTTTAATTGACACAGAAACAATTTTTGCTATGAAACAAGAGTCAGGTATGCAACAGATGAGACTTTCATGATATTTATGTGGGCGACTGAGCATTTGCTGAAATGCAACCTGTATCAGAAATACTACTTCAAGGGAACAACAAAAAAAAGGTATTTTCTTGTTTCTCACAGCTGCATAGAGGAACACTGTGAGAAAAAAGTAACATCAGAGCATGGGCAGACAATGGAGAAGCAAACAACTCTGTTTTGTATTTGGATATTACTGAAATATTTTTGCTTGAATCTTCTAAAGCAAACAAACAATCTCATGGATGAAACAAATACACAAAAGCCTGATGCAAAATACAAAGTTTTAACCCATTGGAAACACCTGAGAAGGCAGATTCCAACTTAAGCTCTGGAACTGTGTTCACTACCCCTAGTACATGAGTACCCCAAACTATGTATATGTCTTCACAAATCACTTCGAGCTAATATTCATGTTTATAGATGAGGAGTCTGTGTTCTACCAGGAATTTGTCTTCCGAGTCCTAACTATACCAACGTATTTATTAGCAAGAATTTATATTCAGCAAAAATAAAAGCATACAAATAATAACATAAAAGATGTAAAAGATCTTTGAATGGATACAAATGCATGAAACTAGAGAAATGAAATTAGAAAAGCATGTGAATCACTCCCGTTTTACCTAGTTCTAGAAGATATTAGCACAGACATATATTTTTAATAGACTACTGTTATTTATAGCCTCCGAAATCATCCATGGTGCAACTAAATAACAGAAACCTACTAAAGTCTTCTGCTAGTTCTCTGTCATAAAAGACTCTGGAAAAATTAACAGAAAGAAAAAGCAGGTTTTTAAATTCCTCTTAAATTACATACAATAACACTTTAGTGCACACAGAAAGCTTCTCATCTGTAAAGGGCAAACCATTTAATTAATGCAGGAATAACATATTGCGTCTATTTTTATCTGGGAAACAGAAAATATACAGGGTGTGTATGTGAGTGTCACTCTGCTGTCCTGTGTAGGGCATCTGAGTCAGCCCATTACTAAATAATTTTGTTACTGGAAACAGTGTAGTCACGCTATGGTGCTGCTCTGAGGAGGTGAAGATGCCCTGCTCCTCCTGAATCTCCTCACTGCACTGAATCCTGCTATGTGAACAGATCCTCAGAGGCTAATGGCCTGTATTTATAGAGAGGCTGAGCAGCCCAAAGTCCCCATGAAAGCAATCCCTGTGCTACAAAGCAGCCCAAGCCTCACCTCACTATCCAGTCCTGCTTTTAAAATTCTCCGCGCCTTCTCTTTTGTCTGTCATGTTGAGCGATGGGATACACAAGCAGAAAGCTCAAGCAGGCTTCGTCTGAGCTTGCAACATGAGTTTCCTCAAGCAAATTCCATCATTTAGAGGAAAGTTATTGTTGAAAAAAAATCTGATCTCTTGAATAATTATTAATTAGTTACCCAGAACTGTTGACTGTAAGACTAAGAGGGGTTTAAGGTCAGATTTATTCTTAGTATCAGCTCTTTGAAGATGCAACACTCTCAGGCTTGTGCTGTGCAGGGAATCAGATGTCATTATCATAATGGTGTCTTCTGACATGAACACCTGTGAATCTCTCAGTTTTACCAACCTCTGCTGATTTTGCAGTCCAGAAATAGCTGCAATAGGGAGAGCCCTATGAAGTGAGTTTCTGAAGTTTCTAAAGGATACAAACATTGATTACAGGCTCATCCTTACCCAGCTCTCTTTCAAAACAACTTCCAGCAAAATCAATTAGAAAATCACATCTGAAAAGGAAAGCAATGACAGGGCTCCTGAAGAGGGCACATAAACACAGTACAAGCAGCAGCATATAATCAAAATGTAAAGAAGACTGATTTCTAAAAAAAAAAAAGCATTCATTAAAATATCCCAGTAACTGATAGTCTTGGGGGAAGATCCTGTCTCTTACAAATGAGTTTAAATCTAAAGCTCTGCCACTGGGATTTTGAGGAGAATGAACCCAGAGCATAAGAACTCTCACTGGATACAGCACAAAGGGTCACTCACTTCCAAGTCCCAGGCACAAAGCACCCAAAAACAACCAAGGAAGCAAAAACTGCAGATGAATGATTCTCTGAAACACCTAGGAATATTTTACAACTTGAAAACAAATGAAACATTTAATATGAGATTGTCTTGGTTTTGTGGTTTTGAGCAAATTTGAGAATGGAAGGAAAAAGAGTGTATAGCTGATTAACATCAAATTCCTTTCTGGACAACCTGCTGACCTTCAAGAGCCAAACATGACTCTGAAATTAATTAAAATGTCCTAAGTGAAATACCATTCTCAATTTTCATAATGCATTAATTTAGTCAAGTATGTTCAAAATTACCATGAAATATTTTTGGCATACATCATATTCATAGGTGTTCTGCATTTCAGCCTTGTGGTGCAATATTTACTGTGGCAGCTGCTGACAGAAGCTTTTAAATGAAATTTCAGTGTGTGTGTGCTCATTTATTTATATAAGTATTTTGTAACGTGTTAATACAGATTATTTAAAAATACTGTCATTTTTTTTTTAATAAATAAAGAGATTTCTCCTATTTGGTTTATATATTTTATAATCATAGAATTGACCAAATGGGATGCTTTATATTTTTACTGTTTGAAGCTAAAATTCAATTCAGAGCCACAGGTAAGCAATTTAAAAACAAAACCAGACCAGCTCAATGTATGTTACTTACATTGCAATTGCTACAGACTTTATTTATAGCTGTTGAAAAATAAAAAATATAATTCAGTGAATTTTTACTGTAGCTCAGTCAATGGAAGTCACTAATTCAGAAAAAAAAAATTACTGGATTTTTATTTGTATGTTACTACATGCTTTCTATATACAATGTTTAGTCTATAATTCCAATTTTCTCCTCAATAGAGAATTAGCTTAAAGTCTGGTCAGGGTGATTTCTTTCATAATCTTGAACAGGAGAATATTTAGCATAACTATCGGGAACATCTCCACTGTTAGGACACAAGAGGTATCGACAAGAAGCTTTGTGTACCTTTGTGCCATATCAGGGATTTTTTTTCCTAGAATTTTTGACACAAATTGGGCCAAGACTGATCAAAGAGTCTGTCCAAGTTCGGATCTATTGAGCAAGGAAAAATTATGCTTAAACCTATGTCTGTTTCCTTTTGCACGTACTATATATATAACGAATCTCTATACAAACTGTAGGACAACAATCAGCTTGGAGTAAGTTCCATTTGAGTTTTTAAAACTACAGAGTCTGTGTGAACATCAGGATGAACTGAAATGCAGCCAACGTTACCGTTAGTTCTTTAAAGAAAAGTCAGAAAGATGTCTGTATTTGGAATTAAAATGCCACAGCTTTTTGTTTCTTATTCAGGATGATATTTCCACAACATAGGTGTGCTACTAGAATGTTTCAGTCAATGTACTTTGCTGAAAATCCCCAAAAATCTTTAAACACCTAGCTTTTTGTGCTATCTTCAAATACACTCTATGGAAAAAAGTCTGTCAAAGATCATCTTCTAGTGCTGCTTTCAGATACAGTACTCAGCTTTGTAATTTCAATTCCTGCATTAAAGTACTACTATTACATACTTCAGAAATTAGGTATTTTCCCTTTTCTAGTTATCTGTATTTTTTTATGTGCAGTCTACTACCTTAAAAATAGACAGACGGGTTATGAACTAGACAGCAACAGATTAAACTGAAATGCCTTCTTCTTTTACTTTGAATCTCAAAGTAAAAAAAAAACCAAAATCCGTAAACTATTTTGGACAGTTCTATCACAATAACTAAATTCCAGATGTCCACTACTTAAGAGTTTTTTCTTTGATTTTCTTACTTGCATGTCACCATGCATGAAAAAGTGCATGTGTGCTTTCAATATATATTTTGCAATCATTTCAGAAGTCTTAACAATACAAATTGAGAAACTCAATGGAATTTTCATTGCAGTGTATATAAGCTCACTAAGCATGTGTCATGTAGCAGGACACAACAAAGCCCTTATCCCCCCTCTAAATTGCTAAGGTTTGCTAGCAGAGGACCCAATCATTTTGATTGAGGCCATTTATAGGAAATTACTCAAAAAAATGTTCTTTGACAGATATTCTATATTGGCAAAATCTGTTCTTGCTCTTTATGTATCAACACAATAAATTAGTCTCGCTCTTGTATTTCTTTTGAAGGGACTAGCCTATCTTCTATAACATTCACATGTGCATCCATTCCTTCAGGTTAGGCTTCTGCAGGACCTTCGCCTGACTGCAGGGATCAGTAAAGGAGGACTGTGGGATGGAGTAGCATCTGATGAAGAGAAAACCTTCCACCAGTTTCAATGCTTTGCTTGAGTTTCTGATATTCGGTTTGCTTGAGTTTCTGATATTCGGTTTTACAACATAGTTTTTATTTAGAATAAACAAAAAAACCCAGGAGTCTGCTTGGACATGCATTATTCTTTTTTTAGTTGCTCACGGTGGATATAATCAACTGAAGATGAAGCTTGTTTTGTACTACAAGTGTAGTGTGGCATGACTTAAGAGAACGAGATTAATTAAACATTTAAAATCATATTCTTAATGATACACGGCCATATCTGTAGGTATCAATACTGCAAACACGTATGCACGTTAATGGAACCTCTCATGTACACAAATTAAAGTGTTTAAATCCTCTTAGGATCAGGGATATAATTTTGCCTGAAAAAGAAAAGAAGTGTCTTCTTTGAGCAGGTATTATATTTTTGTCTTTCTGCCCTTTACTAAATATCCCCCAAAAAATTCTTTTCAAGATGTACTTGACAAAATGAGATGAAAATCGACTATGTATACAAGTCATTTTTGTAATTCAATAATATACTGCCATTTCTGACACACAACTGCTAGATCTCTAAACTTCATAACTGTTGCCAAACAATAACGATAAGACAGTTCTATTCAGAAAATATGCATCCCCTAACATTTAATCTGTTAGATGTACAATTTACAATAAAAATCAGAAATCTAGCAATAAAATTAAGCAATCTGACTAGCAATTAAAAAGCATTGCTGTGTTTCTAACATCATGGTGGTGTTTTACAAGTTCTTGCTGCGAGTGACAGAGGATAGGGAAAAGACACAAACACAATACTGCAAGCACTGGCTTCAGGTGTACTGAATAGCATCCTCCAAGGCAGCCACGTTTCCTTATTGACCTACAAGGGACATCCCATTCCCAGATGTCACACCTGGAACTGCATTCCAGGAAGATGCCAGAAGTGTCTGGAGCAGGCAGCAAACTCTCTCCCCTCTCTGAGGTGCACAATGAAAGGAAAAAGGACAGAGGAGCTAAGGCTGCCCAGGGAATAGAGCTGGAGTAGGGGAGCGAAGAGGGAGGGAAGGAAAAAGGAGCAACCACCAAAAACGTACAGGTTTCCTATCATACTGTAAGGTATGGTCACCTCCGTATGGACAACTTTCATGCCTTACTTCCATCCCTTTGATACAGATTCTCATGGAGTTACTTCTGATTGATGCACACCACTACAGAGTAGACTTCAACTGATTTGAATACTGGTCCATCTGTGTGTGTCTTAAATCTGTCCCCTTCCACATGATGCTGTAAGAGTCCAGTAGTCTCAGTCTGCAAGCTTTTTCACCCTGCGTGCAGGCCCCAGAGTGTTACGACCCCTCAGAAGGTCTAGACAGGGTTTAGTTGCCACACTGGTTTCTAACAGGAATAAACTGAAAGGACTAGCAGAGATCCCTGCTCTTCTGACATGCCTCTTTTCCAACATCCAAGAACAGCACATCTTTTCCTTCCTTTTTTATTCCTCCAAAAAGCACTTGGAGCCCTGGCTTTGCAAGGCTCTGACATTTACACAGAAGAGCTTTCTGACCTCTCAAGAACTCATTGCAAAGACACTGTTTAGCTCCTCTAACTTCAAGACAAAGTACCAAGCCTTTACTCGTGACAGAAATCACGTAATGGTAGACTGCAATCTTGTATCACAGCACTTCAGATCTGGACTCCACTTTCATCATTAAAATTACACGTAAGAAATCAAATCATTCGACTAATTAGATTTCTGGCACAAGTGGCTTACTGACATTCAGTAAGTCTAGAATTCATTAACAGAAAAGATGATGATATTACTGCAATCATACTGTGGATCATAAAATCTATCATAAAATATAACAGTATTACTAGTCCTCCTGTAGTGATAAAACACGAAACAGGGTGATAGCAAATAAATAAACAAATAGAAGAATCAGTCATAATTTCCAGTTTCATCTCTATGATTAGTTTTCTCATTTCAAAATTATATCCTTTGTGCAAAATAATATAGTTTTTGTTAACATTTTAAAGCAACTCTCTGTAGTCTTCTAAGAGTACATGCTATTGTAAGAGCTAGATCTGTAGATGGTTATATTTTTAGGCCCATCCTCAGCAAAGACAGGTTACTGATCTCTATAAAACATATAATATGTTGCCACATATGCCTGCCTATTATTTAAAAGAACCCACACCCTTGACAGTTAACTTTTCAGGCAATTATTGCTTACCTGTTCTAATCCACCATTAGTCAGTGCCAAAAAATTATCAGAACAGAAGACGGCTTCAGATATTAATGTGCTTTGTCACGCTAGATGGAGAGCTTGTTGTTTTGACAAGCAGTATCTCGCTGGCATTTGAGGCAAATCAGATACGCTGGCTTGACACTTGTCACTTCTCTTTGCTGCCTCTGATGTCTCTGATCAGAAGGCACAGCTCACTAGTAGCAAATTCGGGACAGCTTAAAGGGCTTAGTTCCTTAGTGGGCATTTCTTGAGAAATGTCCCACCGAGAATCATATTTTTCTTCTGTGCTGGTTATTTCATCTAATCTTCATTATTATTTCTGGCTTACTGAACATCAAAAGCCTAGCAGTAAAATGCTAACTACAATACTTTCTGTGGACTGATGCCACTCAGATTCACCTGAATTTAAAGGTGATGTCCAGTGCTTTATCTAGTACTTAAGCCATAAAGGGAGTTTATTGAGCTGAAGTGCACCCTGCTTGGCAAAGAGTGCCTGCAGCTCCAGGAAACAGCATGAAAATAAGGCTGTTATATCTGCTGTTTGAACTGAAGGCACACCTATTTGGCTACCTGAACACACAATCCTGTGCTACTCTTCGAGCCTGATTGCTAATGGATGAAGCAGGTATCAAAGCTTTTCTTTTCATCTCTAAGAGATACGGTGCATAACTTCTCATATTATCCTATCGCCCAGCTTCATCTCTGACAGCAGGATCACTTGCAGAAGTGAAAAGGCCCGAGGAGATCTGGTGCTGCAGCTCACAAAAATCCCTGGATAAAAGTTCTCTGAAGGTAGATTTATGCCCACACACCTTGCTGGGGAGAGCAGGGGTCACCACAGATCCTCTTTTTGATCAATCTGTTCTGGTTCCCTCACATTTTACATCTTCTGGGCAACCAGTACAAACATTCCAGACCAAGAGACAGAACTGGGTAAGATAATCAGCTCCTAGATAAGGTATGAGAACACCCTGTGTCTGTCTTAAAGATACACCCTCCTTATCTGAAGATAAGAAAGGACTTCATGCTTTTACAAATATTTCTGAAAAGTAAGCACTACAAATCTATGATCTGCAACTTTTTTGGGGAAGTACTGATGTTCCTCAGAAATTAAGTTTTCATAACTCTAAATGCACAACTGTGATTTTTATTATCAACCAAAACCACAGAGGCAAGAAAATAAAGAAAATACTCTTACGTTTTTTGTTTATCTTTTTTTGTATTTTTTTTTTAATTCTGATTTTTATTTGTTTAATACTCAGTGTGGTTCAATATTCTCATCTATGAAACTGCACACCCTTTGGTCATGTTCTTTGCTGGTTAAGGATAAAGGAGAGTACATAACTTCTGAATCTACTGTTTATATTGTAGTAGTGGTATGTCTGTACTGGCTGGTACCAACCAGGAAGACGCCAGTAACCCTCAGCAAAACATAATGATGTTTACAGCTTCAGAAAACAAACATCCAAGATATATGCCAAACAGAGGCAAGGAAAGCAGAGATGGCTAGTTTGGTTGCTACCACTTCTGTATTTTTAATGCAAAAAACACTACTATAAACTCCAGCTAACTGACCAGTGGACTGTATGCTGAACAATTATGAGCTGTTGATCAAGCAAGCCATGGCCAGATCTTGCAATTATTTGTTTTGAACAGCTCTATTGAGGTGAATCATTTTATGGATGTCTGGAGATCCTACTGTAAAGTAGTAACCTCAGCACCAGTTACACCTCGATACTGTTGTGATGGCCACTGCTTCCTCCCTTCCAAAGGTAAATTACAGTAGGATTATAATGAGCAAAAGCCCTCTAAGGTCTCAGGCATGCTGACAGCATTTTTGAAAATGTGGACTTTAACCTCTACTATAATTTTATTACATCATTTTTAGAAAATGGTTATAGACATACTTTACTGACAGACTGAAAGGAAAGGCGTGACTGCACTGCTATCTATGGCAAGACCTGCACTTCTTTTACAGAGGTAAATAATAAAGTGTACTTTGACTCCTCTATCATCTGTACTGAAATACTCGCAGTATTCCTCATGGAAAATAATGCAGCATTAAGCAAATTGTTCTGAAATAATCACAAGTGAAGCAGATACTTGTACTCAGATATGATATATGAGGAAACTTAATACATGTAACTCACTGACATTCAATCCTACTCCTTCCAAAGAGAAGAATGGGAAATTTTGAACTTTTTTTGTTTTGTTCCATGTCAGCACGTCACTTTCCATGTAGTTTCTATCATACTGTGTTGCACAAATACTGTTGAACACCAAACTATGCTCATTTAAAATTCTACCACAGTCTAATATTTTAGTTTCCAAATTCTGGTATCTAACAAACCAATTTAAAGGTTAAAATCACCCACAATGTATCCCCCATCCCTCAGAGCATCACTATGTTGGAAACCTATCGTGAGATCAAAAGCTATGCTAAAACTGCAAGAGATTAAAAAAGGCTTATGGCAATATGAATGTGAAGTGATTAAGCCTACAGTTCTTCAGGCAAGATTGTTTCCTGGTTAAAAAAAACAACTAGAAAAACAGAGATCTCTTCAGGATAGAAATTCAGATGAACAAAAATAGCACTTTAACATTATCATGGGTTTTTTTACAAGCAAGAAAAGGAGAGGGACAAAGCCCAAATACAGTATTCTGGGCACTGAAAGGAGCATTCTGCCAGGGCAAAATTATTTTAAATCAACAGTTTTGTATTTATAGCATATTTTGATCTGTAATTGCTTCAGCATATTGTAGTACAAAGTTATTGCTGAATTTGATAAAGAACACTGTACTGAATGTGCAAAAAGTGTAAATGACTTCTTAATAGCACTTTTGTTTTGACTGACAAAGATTTATGTCAATAAGAGAAAATGTTTTAATGAAAATAATTGCTACCAAGCATATGGGTATGCTTACTTCTCATATATATGTGAATGAGACAGACATTAATAAAGAAATACAGCTGTCTGCAATATCTGGCATTTAATTTTCCCAATTCCATTTTAAAATTCATGATGGAGGTGTGATATTTTGGTACAACATTAGCGCACTCATGACATAAAAAGGGTAATACCTATAAATTATTTAATTACATCTTTTAAAATAGGAGTATTGAAGATGTCAAAAGTCTTGCAAAGACAGAAACCTGTGAGTATGAAATCACAACTGATTAAAAATTCTGTTATCAAAAATTCCCACTCTGCAGGCTAGCCCTAGTCTCTGCCTGCTTTTCAGAATTGGATCCTTCCCACCTAGCAAGAGGGCTACCATGAAAAATTGTGGGTTTTACATTTAGAGCAACTGTGTATAAGAATTGCACTTCCAGAAGTCCCAGGCTTTCCAGATTACAAAAGTGCTTACAGATGTGTCCCATCGATGGCAGTCTTCTCTGCCTGCATTGTGAATGTACTGTTGTAACTGCTCTGGGACTACACTTACATGAGGGAGCAGGATAGCAGGAAGAGAAGAGGAAAAGCAAGTAAAATAGACTCCAAAGGCAAATCCAAGACAAATACCTGAAATAATTACTTGCTGTGAGCAGTATTACTTTCTGATAACAAAAAATTGATACTGGGTCACACAACAACAGCATTAAGAGAAAGGCGCGTGTCCTCTTCCAACACATGGCATATACTCTGTGCAGTGAGAAAAGGTGGGGCGTGACCTCACTTTCTCAAATAAATCTATCAAAAACTAAAAATTATGTTTCACCTGGGAACCATACACATGACTGCCATGCTGGTTTTCCACTATCAGGAAGACATTTAACAGAAGTTGCATGGAAGTGAATGATGAATTCACCCTTCAGCACAGCACCTCAACCAAAAGGCACCTGCTCAGATCCTAGTGGGATGGAATATTTTGCCCAGGAAAATATTGCCTACATGTCTTGGCTCAAAACTGAGTATTTCTGTGTTATTCTCAGCTTAAAAAAATTATATCCACTGATTATCAAACACTCGACAGATAATATAGAAAATATCTGAGTGGGACAACTACTGCATTTATCTCTGCCCTCTCCCTGAGTTTAGCAGATTGCTCCGGCTTTCGTGAACAAAAAAGCACAGCCCCTCTCTCTCTTCTGCTCAGACTGATGCAATTAATGAGCTAAAACAAGCATTGCCATAAACATGATTCATTATCATTGTTCCAGTCTGTGTTCAAATTACATTTAAAATAGTTGGCAAGGAGTATTCTTGAGGGAGTAATAAAAGGTTGTTCAACGCACCCATATTCTACAAGTTTCTTTTTGTACAGAAACATTGCTCTTCATATAAGCATGTAAAGAATCTGATTTTCTTTCATACTAGACTGCAGACAGTACTAGACTATTATTGTATTATACACATGACCAAATGAGATTAACACTGAATAATAGTGGTTATGAATAATTTATTAATAGTGATTAATAACTGATTTTTTTTGCTGTAACACACCTCTCACTCTTGCCTGAAACAACACAACCAAAGTAAATTTAAAACCCACCTAAACTAAAGAAAATATTTTCCTTCTGATATATTCGTAAAGTGAGTCAATTGTTTTTGTTTATTTCACTCAGTCCACTGCTTTAGAAAACAACACAGATGTTCTATTTTGTACATAACTCTCTCTCACAAGAATTCAAAAGGCCTTAGTAAGTCCTTTTTGACTTACTAAGTGCCTACCTACAGTGTGTCCAGCAAGACTAATAACAAGTTACACTCACTTATAGTATGTAACTTAATTCTTCCCCGAGGGTCCAAGTTTTGCAACCTTTTCTCACATTAAAAAGCCCAAGCATGAGTAATTCAGCAAAAACAACTGCCTTTTTTAATTTTCCAAAATGATAACAAAATAACGTCCTAAATTTTTATTTAAGCTTCTAAGCAATTATATTTTTTAAAAAGTCTTAAAACTATCACTGACTTTATGAACCCAGGCTTAAGCTTGCTCATCTATTTGAATAAAATAAAATCAGTGAAAAGTATTGCATATTTACTGAATAGCATGTAACTTCATATAATCCACCATAAATCCCAAAAGTATGTCAGGAAAGTCTTTTAATGTTTTCTGGCTTATGCTGCAAACCAGCAACCCTTGGGTTGTCTAAACAACACAGTTCTTTAAGAAACAGGTTTTACTTCTCTCCAGGAAGAGCAGATCCTTATTTTGGTATCAGTCTGAAAGACTCAGCTAAGCATCCTCTCTAAAACTGTGTAGGAACATCTCCGTGGTCGACAGAGGAATCCAATTAATGAAGTACGAGAAAAATACACTGCCAGAAGGACCCTTTGGTGCTCTGTCCTGTCTTCCCCTGTTGCCTCACCCTGTCAATCACACCTGAGAAGAATAGTACAGGATGTTTCTTTCACACATGTAGAAGCCTCATAACTGATGGTTTTGAGGCAACTCTTATGAAAAGCCATACAGGGAGAGGACACTTCATTATTGAAGTCTCTGTGTTACTTCATAGTAAGAGAAGGAAGTTTCACATCAACCTGACACAGGTGAGTAATCATCTTGATATCATTTCCCAGATGAATAATCTTCTCAGTAAAAACTGCTAAACATTATCAGTTGCTGTTCAGACAGCCCAGCCATGATGAGTCAGGCTGTAGGAGCACCTCAAGCTTCAGAGAAGCCGGAAATCTGCCAATGATTAAAGGTAGAGGACTCCAAAACACAAGAGAAACAAGGCAACTGGCTTGTTTACAAAAGTTTGTCCATCATTAAGGTTGGACAGACCTTGAAGTCCTTTTTTCTCACATAGTTGTATCAACATGTGAAAAAGACTCGTGTCTCCCCAGTTGACACAGTCACGCTAAACAGCCTCCTTGCATGAACACAGGTTATGTTGACAGAGGCAGGTGGTTGGCAAGCTCTATCATTTGGAGATGAGGTCTAGTTACACCAATTGTAAACCCATTTTGTTGACATCTTGGTTTGACCTAAGGCACTCTGCTAACATCACACCTATCTCACAGAAGTGCTGCAGTATAGATGGCAATGTAATGCCATGTTATGTACAATGCAGTTTCCCTACTCTAACAGAAGTTCAGAAACACGTATCACAAGAATGGATTCATTTCCTAAAACTGGTTAGCTCATTTTCTAGAATTTAACAGTACTGATCCTCTTCTGTAAGAGAAATTCCATTACTATATCCCTTGTACTTTATGATGAAGGTGATGTGCATAATTTTTATGCTGATTATGTATTTAAGAAACATGAGAAGATTTTCTTACACCACTTTTTCATAGTCACTGGTTTTAATCTAGTGTAGCATGGCTTTACAAATGATTTTCCTCTTTAGTCAGGAAAAAATCGCTGTCAGCAAGCAAGTTGCTTAATGTTGTTTACAACATGTCTTCTTAAGGTCAAAATTAACATATGTAATAATCATTTTAAGGAGTGACACCGTGATGTATCAAGCACTAAAGAGGTCAAGGGTAAGTCCACTAATAGTGTCATCTTAACCTTATATATCTTTCAATTCACTCAGTCTCCATCATAAATTTTTGGGACAGTTTGTACATATAAATATGCATCGAATGTGTTCCTTCATGAGATCAATCACTGAAGAAACATTCTCTGCCTTGCCCTTGTAGGAGCTGGTTTTCTACTGCACCGAGTGTTCAAGTAGCCCAGGGAAACAGTGCCTGAACTCAGGCACTCAGGTTGGGTGCTTCAAGTTAGATGGTATGAATATGCCCACCTCCAACAGCCTGTTTACTTTCACAAATAAGCTTGCTGAAATTCCCATAGATTTTGCTTAGAGCCATGTTGGCTGAACATGATTTTGCTGATTTATTCTTTACAGGTTTCTGTTTTTCATGTGTAATAATTTCCTATTGCCTTAGAATATTCTCATAAGACTACACATCTCCACGACTATATAACAAAGAACCCTGTTTAATATAACTGCATTTTTATAAGTGGCTTGGGAGAAGTATGCTAGCTTGTTTACAAAGTGTTTACCTACTGTAAGCATGTTTGAAATACCTAATTTTAACTTATTTAGAAATCCTTTTCTACAGATCTGCAGACAGATGAGGCTGAACAACATTATGTCTTTTAGATTTAATTGTTGCTCCCTGAAGCAACCAACCTATATCATTGTATCAAACGTTACAGTTGTTGACACTGAGGTTGTGCTGATCAGCTGAACAAACCCTTCATGTCAGATTTACAGTGACACACACAAAACATCCTCCTTATAAAGCTGAAGCACCACGAACACACAATGGAGCCAATATACTATGTTTCCAACCCTTTTGCAAAGTGAAGCAAGAATCACACCTAATTTTTTTCTATAGCTGCATTCAAAGGAAGCATACTCCTTAAAAAGGTCTTAATCAGCACCACCTTTCTTTCCAGAGACACATTTGAGAGAGACCGGATTGTATGCAGACAGTCACAAAAAGCACAGCAACCAATGGGAAATGGTCTTTTTTCATGACATTTCAAGACATAGTAGCAAAACCGAACTAGTCTTTGCAATAGAATCAACTGTGGTTTTGTGGTTTCCCTTACAGTGGATCCATTGATAGGTCAGGAGCTGCAGCTCAAAAACAGGATTTTGGGCAAGGCACGGTCAAGTCTCACTACATACTAAAACAGAAAACACCGACTCTCACTCTGAAATGGACAAAGAGGGAGAGAAGTAATTAACTCTTCCTTGAACATACAGTCATTCTAAACTATGAACTGCAGGGTAAAAGGCCTAGTGATAACTCTATTACTGCAAATTATATGCTTTATCTAAATATAGGCGAGACACTGTAAAAAGACGCTGTCCTTCCCTTCCCCACCCTTTTCAGTCCATTTCTACTGCACACATTTACACGCATATTTCAGCCACTGACGTGTGTACAGATGCATGCTAGCTAGAGCCCATCCTACTGCTTTAACGCTCACAGTCATGCAGAATACAATTTTATTTCATGGGGAAGAAATCAGAGCATGACGTACTTGCTAGGAATTCTTCTGAAACCTTCTCCTATCTGTCAGAAGTAAAGTGACACAGTGTTAAACAGATCTGCATGATAATACCTTTCTTGGTGTTTCTTTTTTTTAACTGACACTGCTTTAAAGTTTAAAACTTAAAAAGTTTCAAACTGACACACTGAAAGGAAAAGGTGGTTTGTACATACAGCACCCTGTCACTGAATTGTAAGCTGGGTGTGCCACAGGAAACTGAAGATACAAGTGCCCCTAAGTGGAGACAAGTACGTTTGGAGAAGTGTCCACATTTCTAGTGTTAGTCAGAAATGAAGGTAAGGTACCCAAGGAAAACTATTTCCTTGTTGCCTAAGCCTAGTTTGTGTTTTATTTTTTTCTTCTGAGCTCTCTTTAATTTCTGCAAGGACATGCAAAAATCACAAAACCCGAGACACTCAAGGTACATGAGTCAGATGTACACCAAAGTGTTGTTTTCTCAGAATAACTGTATGCCATGCCAAACCAATGCATGTTCCCACTAATGCAAGACAGAAACTTTAGTATATATCCTGAAGTTATACAGAATTGTATCACTTGAGGTATATATAACATATGTATTCAACTGAGGTCAAAGAAAAAGTGTATTGATTATCTACAAATTTCTCATGCACTGCTCAGCATTACAGTAAAATAGTAATTATTCATTATAATGGTAATATTTATTAATTCCTCCAATTAACCCCTGATCCTTTTGAATTAAGGTTCATAACATTGGTGCATGTGACACCAAGGACTGCTATCAGATTGGGAAAATCTTTCTGTTTGAATTGTGAGCAGTCAGATAATATTTTCTTGCTAGGAAAAAAATAAGGATAATAAAATCTTGTAATAAAACAACAACTAGATTGTTATTGCGACTTTTTTCCCAAAAATATTTTTTTTGTTTACCTTTCTTGCATCTCGTATCAGCTTCCGAATAGTTTCCTTTATAGTGTAAGGCTGTGCTCGTGGTGGATGAAAAAGCAGATCAATATTTGTGCCACCAGAAATTCCAGGCATCAGATAGGGCCAACCTAAGTCAAGATTTGGAGCTTCCACATCTGATTCAATGGGCCAGTAGGTTCCTGAGGAAGAGGTGTCATCAATGGCGTGGTTAGAGGAATAAACTGTGTTTTGGGGAAGTTTGAGAACATTGTTCAAAATATAATCAATTTCCTCATCCGCTAGGAACTCTGAGCATCTCTCTTTGGAAAGAAATTCTTTGTAGGCTTCTAAACCTCCTTCAATCAGAGCATCAATAGCTATTCGGTACCATTCCTTGTAATGTGGTTCAATATAGTTGTCTGATCTGCATTCATCATGTAAGGAGGATAGCAAAGATGAAGTTTCCATTTTCACATATATTTTGTATAAAGTCTCTTAAACTCCCATTCATGAGCTGATGAAATGTATCTGCAAAGAGAAAAAAGTAAGAAAACAACCAGAATATTTCTAGAGATCTATGACGCACACAAACATTAATTAAAATACTTTTCTGGTAATGTTCTAATGCTCTAAGTTTTTCTAGCGTCTTCCAAGAATTTAAAAATGTTTTGAAAAGGCTTAGGGACAAATATTACCAAATGAATATTAAAGAGGTAGATAAAGAGCTTTTACATAAGGCAAAACTAAACACATAATTAAGTGACTTGGTGAAGTTCTACATCAGAGCTCATAATATACCGAACATCTGTACCAGTAACACCAATACATACCTGACGCTTGTTCCAGTACGCTATCTTAAGTTGCGTTTCAAAACCCTCTTTGTAACAAGTGACAGAGTAGTGTTCAAAGAAACACTTCAGAAACCAATTAAATTTCCTACTTTTTGATGCATTACTTTCTCTGCAATGCATCCCTTTTCTCTGGTTTCTTCAAAACCACAGTCATTCAGGTACTTCTCCTTATGTATCTGTTCTCCCATGCTGATCTAATCCATTTGTTGCTCCCAAGCAGGACCAGCCTACCTCATTTCAGTGAGTTATGAGGAACTCCAGAGAGATTTATCCTCCCACATCTGGGATCAAACTCTGAATCAGCAATCTGATGTCTAGTTTCCACCCTGTTCGTTCCTTCTGCCAAAAGGAGCGGCTGCTTTAATCTTACATTTTTTTTTCCAAAACATTAATAATAAGTTGTTTACTGCTGACATTTTATAAATTAATTTTTTATTTATTTATTTATTTCATTTAGCGAGGGCTGAGAGACTTGTTTTGTGCTGTGACAATGCGGGATTTAAGATAGAGGGAGAACAAACAAAAACTGCATTCACCTAAAACCTAAACTGCACTGGATTTCTGCATTGGGCAAGTAAGTCACAAAAAAACCAAAACCAAAAACAAACAAAAAAACCAAAAACAAAAACAAAAAAAAACCCACACAAAAACCCCAAAAACCCAAAAGAAAACAAAAAAAAACCAAAAAAAAAAAAAGGGACGATATTTCTTGATGGTGGCATCAGCATGGCCACGTAAAATAGAAAAATGGTACATGGTAGCACTGTTTCATCTTCCAGGACTAGGGCATGAAGCTTAACTAAAAGTCTGCAGAAATAGGAAGAAGATCCAACAGAAGCAGAATAGTCAGAAAAAGCTTACACAGCTTGAAAGTTAATGTTGAGTTTCCCTACAAACCTAACTAAATCATAGAGCAGTATAATAGAAAAAAACAATCATACTGATTTCATTTACTGTCATATAAATTTAACACAATTCCCTCTTCCCATCAAGACCTTTTAGATATTTTTGCAAACAGTGCATTTGTTTTTCTCTGTCTGCTGGGAACAGTTTTAATCTTTTTGAAAGGAAACATAAATTAGCTATATTAACCTAAAGGAATGAAAATAAAGATCTCCATAACTACTGATACTTCAAAAACCAATTAAAGTTCAAGTAAATCAAGATTTATAAGGAACTTGGGAAGATTGAGGTTAAAAAAAAGACTAAGAAAGAAAAATCCAGATCTGACGCTGGCATCAGCATGTCATATGAAATAATTCCATTTGAATCCTGTCTCTCAGCCAAGCAGAGGGTAGATCTTCCCAGATAGGATTGCTTTCGAGCCTGGGGGAAAGGAGTGTTCCTGGCTGCTTCCAGAGTAGCTCTTTGTGGTGAACTGGAAAGCAGCAAGCCAAAGGGATCTGACTGCTCTCCCTCCAACTGAGAACTGTATGTATTCCTGTGACAGATATTCAGGGCTTCATTCCACACTACATTCACATGAAATGTTATAAAACAGGAGTAATACCATTTCACTTTGCAGAGATGCAGATCCAGCCTGTGGTTTAAGGTGACAGAGAACTGAGCACACAGTACAGGCAAGACAAGCCAATTCAGAAGTTAAATTCTTAGAATATTGTAAAATTAAAAGTCATATCAGTGTCCCAGGGAAGCCAATCATCTGACACCAGTTTTCAAGACATTTTAAATGAAGAATGAAAACCAACCAAGAGTACAAAATGCAGTTACTCAGCTGAGTCGTTCTGAAGAGTATGAACGCTAATACAGTGACTTTGCTGAGAATCCAATACAGCTCTCTTTTAGGGCCTTCCAGGAAAAGTAACCTTCTAACCAGTGTAGTAAAACAGTCAGTTTTATTATGCCATGTAAGAATAAATCCAATTTTACAAAGGCAAATTAAAGATATTTCTAAAACTCTTACTACTTCAGAATAAATACACTTGTAAAATAGAAATTTTGTTATTTTGTATATATTGAATATATACAGTTGAAAAAGACATGTTTATTTCAAAACCTTGTTTAAACCCATTTTTTCTTCTTCTCGCTTTTTCCTTTGAAAATAATATAAGGGAACAGGACTATACTTACTATATAAGATTGTGCAATATCAAACATTGAAAGTTACGAATAAAAGGCAAAAAATGATTGCATGTGTGTTCTGGCTCACCTGCATTTCTTTTATTTGGTTTGGTTCTTTGATTTGTTTTCATAATAGTATACTAGTTGTAATTGCTTGACTTTTCATTTAATAGAATGAATGAATGAATTAATTAATTAATTAATTGTGGCACAGGTCAAACATAGCAACTTATGCTCAGACTTACGCTGAAAGCAGAGTATAAATATATGTAATCTTGGAAAGGTGAGACTTCTAGTGCAGCATCTTCCAAACAAGAATAATCATTTTACAGTGAACATCTTTGAAGTTGATGTTTGATTAACAAGTGCTGTTTACAGAAGCAGCTTAAAGCAGTGCAGATTTATTTAAGTAAATGTAAAATTTGTCAGCATGGTAATAAATCACAGAACAGTTGAGAAAATTAAAAAATTTTAATCCTGTTTTTTGCAATTAAGGAAATCAGCATGAGATATACTCATATGAAACGAAAGAAACTCCCCAATAAACACAATGGCTTCAAGTATATTTGACAAAAGCTCTCAATGTCTTGACACAGGTACTTTCCTCCTTATAAGGTAAGAGCTACATTGTAGAAATTCTACCTATGAAAAATATAATTTCAGATAGAGAGACAGAGCTTTAGATAAAATTCTTATATAAATTTTTTGGTGTCCTCTTCAACCCTGTATTATGATTTCTGTATAATACACTCGAGTCTTCAGAAGTCCTCCTCAGGTCAACAATTATATTAGCAAGGTTGTGCAGAATGAGGCCCACCTCTGGAGGCTTGCAGATCTTTATCAGATTTCATGCACATGATTACAAATTTTACCAGCAGCAGTAAAGTTGTTGTTCATCCGCTGAGAAACAGCCTTGGCTGTTAATCCCAGCCCACCATATCAGCCACCTTCTCCGTTTGAACACAGGGATCGATCACTTTTTTAAAAAGTACCATTAAAGGGCTTATATTGAATTTGAACTCCAATGCAGCTGCTAAAACTGAAGCTTTTGCTGAGGAACAGAAATTCTGAATCCTGAACTGTTTAATCATCTTGTCCTTCTATTAACAATATGCTCGGACCAGTCTAATGCCATTATCAGGAACCCAGCAAGAAAAACCCCTTTCCTTTGACAAAGAAGTAAACATGCCTTTTCATAGAAAAACGCGGAGAGTATCCTGGACTTCACAAAAGCTGCAGATGACCATTATCCACTAAAGAAAATGACACAACATTCTACATGGGTTCCAGGAGCACAGTCCTCCAGGCTCGTGCTAAAGACAAGGAACTTCCCTGCCTTACTAATGTTCACAGGATTTGAGAAAATCCTATTCAGCAACTTTGGGGAGCAGCTCTAACCTCAGGCTCGTACAGCCAGTCCTTGGCAAGGCCCTGGCCATGGTGCTCTCCTCAGGACGTCCTTATCTCTTTTTCAATGGAAATGTGATTGCTTTGACAGTTTCTGCATCAAGTTTCAACACTGCCACCCCTGTTACAGGAAATTCAAACCTCGGGAACAGCCTGCTGCAAGCCCCTCTATCAGGTATGGTTTCTGGGGCATCCACCTAAGTATCCCTGGTCCATGGCTCTGCCAAGGAGCCTCCCTCCCCACGGCTTAAGGGCCTGGCATGACCAGCCTTTAACAGAACAAACAGGCGTTTTACGACAGCTGCCTTCCACCACCCTTTCTATTAAAAAATTGTATCAACAATAAATAATAATTACCTAAATAGGCAGTCACAATCAATTATTTCATTATTAATGACACTACACTATTTTCTGTGGCTGCAAAGGACGTCAAATCCAAGTGAAAAACAACACCGCAAGCGTTCCTAATGCTTTTTTTGTTTGTTTTTTTGTTCATCCAGATTTTCTGTTCGTCCAGAAAGTTAACTTCCCAGGCAAAACAGCCGGCCCTCCGCTGGGATACGCCGCACGTGTGCCGCCCCCAGCCCGGCCGCTCAGGGGGCCGCTTGC